>OU964975.1:2443654-2453654 GCA_918808275.2 Dolichovespula sylvestris
TGTGTGTGTGTGTGTGTGTGTGTGTGTGCGCGTGTGTGTGTGTGTGGTGTGTGTGTGTGCTCGTGTATGTATAAGCCGATTGGCTAATTATAAGAAACCGATAAACTCTTGTATAAGTTTCTTATTCTCCATTCCCTCCTTTCCTCCCTTTATGAAAACTCTCGTTAGTTATAAAAAAAAAAAAAAAACAGAATAAAAAAGAAAGAAAAAAGAGAAAAAATCGCGTCGCACGTATAATTGATTTATCGTTCTCAGTTCTAAGTGAGATAACACACGGACATAGAGGAGTCGCGATAAGAGAGAATAAAAGAAGAGAGAAAAATATATATACATATATATATATATATATATATATATATATATATATATATATATAGAGAGAGAGAGAGAGAGAGAGAGAGAGACGAAGTAATCGAAGGAGGAGAGACCTTTCGGTAGTGTCGGTATTTTTGCAAGCTTTGACCCTAAGAGACGTTCTCGTTAGGTCGACATCGGACGACGAGCGTGTCGAGTGTCAGGGTAGAGAAACGCGATTGTAAACTTTACGACGTTTACCATGCACTACGAGGGATATACTTGGGAGGAAAAAGAATAACTATTTTTCTCGATTCTTATCTCTCTCGAACTTGTCGTCTACGCTCTCGAGAATGGATTATCTTGTAAAAGAAAGACCGCCTACGCTGATATACATACATATATATATATATATATATATATATATATATATATATATATATATATGTATATACATACACACACTTCGCGAACATTGCTGCGAAATACGCCGTGATTCGATTTAAGGAGAGAAAAAAAGAGAAAGGAAAGAAATAAAAAAAAAAAACAAAAAAGTAAATAAAAGAAACGAAACTTGTACAAGCTATATCACTTTATTTTGTTCAACTCTACAAGTGGCCTTCCACTCGAAGGCGACGATCGACGTTCGGCAGAGAGTTCTATCTTGAAAAGTACGTTCTAACGTTCTGTTCCTCGAAACTCTCTTCTCCTCCTCCTCTTCTTCCTTTTCCTCTTCCTCCTTCTCGTTCTTCTCCCTTTTCTTTTTTCGTCCTCGTTTTCTCCTTCCTCTTCTTCTCTTCTTTCTTTATCTTCCTTTGCCTCGATATTCTCACCAAGATGTTTCCCTAATCGTTCTAGTTTGCTTCGAGCTCGATCGTATATCGAGTTGGAGGAAAGATCGTACCTATAGAAGAGTCCAACTTCCTTCTGGTTCTCGACCAAGGTGTCTCTTGGCACTTTACTCGCGAGCCCTCCTCTCTCTCTCTCTCTCTCTCTCTCTCTCTCTCTCTCTCTCTCTCTCTCTATAAGGGCCACTCGAGTTGTCTTGTCGCGCCGTCGTCTTTGAAATACCTTATACGACGATACATAGATCGAAGAGGGACGGTACCATACCGGTAAGCACCACCTCCAGTAAAAGCACCTTCGCTTAACCACCTTCTTCTTCGGTGTATATATGGTTGTCGACGACGACGGCTAGCTCTCTATCTATCTCTATCTCTCTTTTACACATACACATATCTATACATTCTCTATCTTTCTTTCCTTCCTTCCTTCCTTCCTTCCTTCCGTTCTTCCTTCCTTCATTTGTTCTTTTTCTCTTTCTCTTTCTCTTTCTCTTTCTGTCACGGGTGCAAGGAGATCCAGCTGCTTCTTTGCACGGTGGCGCTTGCCAACTACTACTATCTCCCCCCTTGGATCGGTGAGTACGTGCTCGGAGTTAGCTCGTTTGCAACCGCATTCTTTTTTATCCTCACCGTCGCTTCCTTCCTTTCCCTTCGAAACGATGAACGTCGTTTTCGTCTTCTCTCTTATTCGTTCTCTACTTCGTTGTCGTCTTCGTTGTTTTCGTTGTCTTCGTTGTTGTCTTCGTCGGAGGACCTTCTTTCGTTTTTTACCTCGACGTAAACAATCGAGAATGGGCAAAAAAAAGAATACATCTGTGTGTGTGTGTGTGTGTGCGTGTACTTCTGTTCACTCACTCTAGTCAAAGTAAAGAAAGAACTCGACTGATTACAGATTCAGATGCAACCGTCGATTGAATTTCCATTGATTCGCCATTATACACGTTCGCGAAAGTGTAGATTTTTCAGGGTCGAATGACGCTTTGGAATATAACGGCCGTTACTTTCGAATAATCGCGAAGGTTACGATGATCGTAATTTTAAATGAGTTTTCGATCGGTATCTCTGTACGATCTAGCCTATCTTACTTTGACATTTGGAATTAAGCGTATTCTCGTGCTTATGCGTTTGTTCTTAGCGAAGTTTTCTTTTTTTATCTTGAAACCCTTATCGTTTATTAATTTTTCCTTTTCTTTTCTTTTTTTTTTCTTTTTTTTTTGTTTTCAAACGATACGGTTGTTCGTTTAATAAAAAAAAAATATTTATATATCTTGCGTAAATATACTGGTTCGAGAATGATAAGAATTAATATAAGTGTGTGTGTGTGTGTGTGTGTGTGTGTGTGTGTGTGTATGGATATAATGATAATAATATAAGGAAAAGAAGAAAAGTTAAAATACAAGTATCATATAATTCGATCAAAAGAAAATATGCAATCGATTTATCGATATGTTCAACCTAATATTTCTATGGTAACGAACGAACGTTTTCTTTTCTTTCTTCTTAAGTCGAGATTAAAAAACTATAATCGATCGTTACGAAGAAACATATTTATCGTATTTATTATTTATAACGTAAACATATGACGTAAGAAGAATACAAATGGATCCCTAGAGAAACGCAATACGTTTAGAACGTATATTATTTTCGATAGCCGATCGTGGTAGTATTCCACCGTGGTGAAAGTATTACGCATATCATCCGAAAAAAAAACAATACCTATTAGTCCTATCACTTTCCTATTTTCACTATTGTATTATTGTATTTTTAATTTTATTAATTTTTTATTTATTATATTTTATTAATTATGTTTTCAATTCAATTGAGTGAACAAATAACTGCAAGATAGCATGTACATTATTTTCATTTTAAATTTCACATGTGCATTATAGTTAAAAACGAACGCTGTATGAATTTATGGGATTAGAAATGCGTGCGTGCGTGTGTTAGCGCTAAAGTTAATACCAAAATACACGACGAATGGGGGATCTCGAATGTCTATCGAATGTCTCCGTCGTCTCTCGAATCTTCGCTACCTTGGCTCACCTTACATGCATACTCTTTCTTTCTTTCTTACACACGCACATATGGACGCAAGCACGTACGTATGCATGCACGTACGCGCACACAATCATGTTTTTTCCTCTCGTTGGAGCATATTTAGCATCGATTATGAGTCGACGATAGACCTACCAGATTGTACCTTACCTTTACCTCTCCCTTTTCCTCTCCCTCTCCCTCTCCCTCTACCATTCCTTCCTTCACGACGTTCAAAAGAGAGGGAAAGAGGAGATTCCAAAAGGAGTACGAGACACCGGGTGTGTGGGAGGAAAGAGGGAGGGAAGAAAATAGAAGAAGGGAGCACACAAGCACGGTTTCGAGTTACTCGCACGGTGGGCCCCAAACGTGAGGCCCCACTGTGAGGGCACAACGTGAGGGCAGACCTGCCAAAATCGCTTCGATATACCTCTCTCTATCACTCTGTCTCTCTCTCTCTCTCTCTCTCTCTCTCTCTCTTTCTCTCTCTCTGCGCCCCCCTTTTTTTCTCTATTTCTTTCTCTCTTGTTTTCGCTTACGGACCCTTCGTACCTGACCCCTCCTGATCCACCAGAGTTTTTTCTCGCCCGTTGAAAAGGACTCGATTCGGTTGACCACACACTCTCTCTCTCTCTCTCTCTCTCTGTCTTCTTTCTTGGCTCCTGTCGATCGACAGATAATTATTTCGAACTTTCTCGTCTTCGAAGTATTTCTTGTTAATGCTATAATCCTCACCGATATGTGTATACGTGTGTCTCTCTGTATGTGCATGTGTGTGTGTGTGGGGGGGATAGAGAATATATATATATATATATATATATATATATATATAAATATATATATATTGATTTTTGAATAAGAATGACAAAAATGAATCAAGTCGTCTATAATAATAATGTGATGATGTATGTGCTTGCTTCGAGTTGATAAGAACGATCGACAATCCAGAGCAAGTCTCACAATTATGGGTTCAATCCTTTTCTTTTCTTTTTTTTTTACAACTTCGTCATTAAGTGCTGTACTTTGAGGCACGTTTTATATATATATTTTTTATATATATTTTATATATATTTTCTTTTTGCTTTTTTACCTTTTTTGTTTCTCTCTCTCTCTCTCTCTCTCTCTCTCTCTCTCTCTCTCTCTCTCTCTCGTTTTCTTTCTCCATTGCTACCCCACACATCCCGCCCTCATCTCCCCTCCCCGTCTTTATTTCTTCCTTCCCGTTGGTTACCTTTAAAAACTCATGGTAATCGCCCTAACCAGAGTTGTAAGCGTACAGAGTTGTAAAAGTTGTAGGGATTACATATATATTACAGGATATATATACATATATACATATATATATATATATATATATATATATATATATATATATACATGTACGAATGAGAAAGAGAGAGAGAGGGAGGGAGGGAGAGGTTGCAAACGGTCAGAAAAGAATCTTCGAGTGGGAAATCAAAGGCCCTTGAGCCCCAATTTCCTTTCCTTTTGACACGAAACTACCTACCCCGATGTTACTACTACTATTACTACTACTACTGCACACGTACATACATACATATATACATACATACTTATATTGTATATGATACGTTACGTAGGGGAGTCACACATATACAGATATACGTAAAGGACACGTAATGGTTCATATACAACACAACAAATTCCCTTTTCTCGAAGAGCCAGAACGAACTCAACGGGATTTAATTAATCGGATCCGTTGCGTCCTGAAGCTCTTTCATCCTTCGACCTTTAAACGACATACATATATATAGGTACTTATCTATCTACTACATTACATACATATGTACGTCGCAATTAAATCGTTCCGAAGGACATGAAAAGCTCTTGCAAGCTCGTTGCCTGGAGCACTTACGAGTAACGGTCGAAAGGGGAAAATTACTTGTATTTATTTTCTCTCTTTCTCTCATTCTCTCTCTTTTTATTTTTTATATTTTTTTTTTTTTATTTTTGTCTTTACTTTGAGTCAGTCTCGATGTTGATAATTAAGCATTAGCAGTGATAACATGGATATAAGGATAAGCATAATTATCATGATTATGCGTGTTTTCTTTTTTTTTGTATTTCTACGGAAAAATAATAAAATTCGAAGATCTCGATATGAATGTTACTTCGCAAAAATAATGAAGTTGTCGATAGTAATTACAAATTGACAGATTAATTTTGTTACGAAAATATAATAATTATTAAATTATAATTAATAATTAATTATTGTTATTAATTATTAATAATTAATTATATATCATTGTATTTATAGTTTTGAAATAATATTTAAATGATACAAACGCATGGCACGTATGCGACTTCAAATATTTCACATTTCAATTTTTTTCAATTTTTATTATGGTTATATATTATTTGAAAAAATAAAGATATTTATACGATCGTTTATAGAGTAATATCATTTTATATTTTGTAATGATTTTCGATTATGTCGTATACACCGGGGCGTGTATCGTTCGTAATTTTAATTCAGATCAGATTATTAATACGAATTAAATTCAAAAGATTAGACGAGTTGTCCCGAAATCGAAACGCAACTCGGGCGCGAAGGATTAAATAAATCGTTGATATTTTCTTTCAGGAATATATATATATATATATATATATATATATATATATATATATATGTATGTATGTATGTATGTATGTATGCATGCATGCATGTATGTATGTAAGTATGTATGTATGTATGTATGTATGTATGTATGTATGTATGTATGTATGTATGTATGTATGTATGTATGTATGTATGTATGTATGTATGTATGTATGTATGTATGTATGTATGTATGTATGTATGTATGTATGTATGTATGTATGTATGTATGTATGTATGTATGTATGTATGTATGTATGTATGTATGTATGTATGTATGTATGTATGTATGTATGTATGTATGTATGTATGTATGTATGTATGTATGTATGTATGTATGTATGTATGTATGTATGTATGTATGTATGTATGTATGTATGTATGTATGTATGTATGTATGTATGTATGTATGTATGTATGTATGTATGTATGTATGTATGTATGTATGTATGTATGTATGTATGTATGTATGTATGTATGTATGTATGTATGTATGTATGTATGTATGTATGTATGTATGTATGTATGTATGTATGTATGTATGTATGTATGTATGTATGTATGTATGTATGTATGTATGTATGTATGTATGTATGTATGTATGTATGTATGTATGTATGTATGTATGTATGTATGTATGTATGTATGTATGTATGTATGTATGTATGTATGTATGTATGTATGTATGTATGTATGTATGTATGTATGTATGTATGTATGTATGTATGTATGTATGTATGTATGTATGTATGTATGTATATGTAGATATAAATATCAAAATTCTTTCACGTTATTTTAAGAATATCACGAGTTAATATGACACTATACGCGATGACATATTTGATCGAAAGGAAATTATCTTATCGACAGAATGGTAATTATGATATTCGTCGTTTATGAATAAAGAAGTTGGTTCATTATATTGATTATCGATTCGATCGGTTTCGAGTCGAGTCCTTTAAGAATAAACATTTCTATTTTCTCGTCCGTTAATAGATCCGCTACGTTCTCAAAAACAAATACCTCTGTTGCGCTTTATATATATACACACACACACATATATATGTATATATATATATATATATATATATATATATATGTATATATATTTTTTTTTATTCAATGTAATTGGTGACGTAGCGTAGAATGTCACCGTGGATCAATGCACGATAAACAATTTTTACCAATTCGTGGCATTCGCAACGAATGTATTAATTAACGAGTTGGAGAACGAACGTAACCCCAGACGCGGATGCGTTTTGTTCGGTTTGCAGTTACCACTACTAGGCAATATCCAAAAATAATGTAGCCGCAAGGTGGACGGTCTTTCCTCGTTTTCGACATCTCGATTATTCCAGCTCGCTGAGCAAAAAAAACCAGAAAGAAAAAAAACAAGTAAAAAGAAAAAAGAGCGAAAAAGTAGAGAGAGGGAAGGAGAGACAGAGATAGACAGAAGATAGAGAGAGAGAGAGAGAGCGAGAGAGAGAGAGAGAGAGAGCGAGAGAGAGAGAGAGCGAGAGAGAGAGAGAGAGAGAGAGAGAGAGAGAGAGAGAGAGACAGGCAGGAAGGTTATGCACGGTTTGCGTCTCTCCATAAAGTTTTGCCGTCGTTCGTCGCGGCGGAACGATGTATTTCCCTGAGGACATATGCACTGTGAGCCCGCATCGTGTGTGCAACACCGTCTAGACCGAGAACGTTATGGATTCGAAATTTCAAAAGCAGAAATCTACCACTCAATTGCACGACAGATAGAGAAAAAGATGAAGAAAAAGAGAGAAAGAGAAGGAGAAAGAGTGACTGAGAGATATAGAAATAATAAGTTAATAAACGTAATGATAAGTTTATTTGTATAATGATCTTTTATTACATATTTCTGACAAGTTTCATTCAGACTTTTTCGTATGCAGGTATAGAGATTTAAAAAGTGTCTTAAGTATTACGGCGTCCCCTAGGTTTCTTCTGCGTCACGCTATGAATGACCATGAAAAAAAAGGAAGAAACTTATGGTACACCATAATATCATTACTAAATATAGTATTATTTAGTATATGTTAATATTAAATGTTGATACTTAAGATATATATATATATATATATGTATGTATGAGTCGTTGATTTCGATAGTGGAGCGTTCATTGTTTTTTTTTTTTTTTTATAAATAAAAACAAATTTTATGTTAAATTTGTAATAAGAATTAGCTTCAATTATTTTGTTCATAAACTGGACTTGTTCCACTTTCAAAATCAACGGCTCATATGTGCCCATAATTATGAAAGTGGTCTAATCCATATATTTCTCGTTTGGAGATATTTAAAGGATTACATTTGAATTAATTAGGAAATATTTTTATATTGCGTAACATTTTAATTTAGAATTTTATTAGTCTTGATTAACGAAAATTTATTGTGAATGTGAAATTTTTTGTGAATCTCATACGAAAATGTTGTTTTTTAAATTTGAATTGACTTAAATCACTTTCATAATTATGGACATACACACACATACACATGTATAATGAATTATTGATAATTATGAATAATTACCGTGGGGATGATTTGTCGTTCGATTAGCATTGAAAAGATAAACGAAAATACGATGATTAAATGATGATCCCAATGATCGTCTTTCAAGATCTGTAATTTACATTTTGAATGAACTATTTGGTATACGGGAATGAGGAATTGAGAGATAGATAGATAAAGAGAGAGAGAAAGAGAGCGAGAGAGAAAGAGAGAGAGAGAGAGAGAGAGAGAGAGAGAGAGAGAGAGAGAGAGAGAGAAAGGAGATTGCAAGACTCATCATGATCGCGTTCTCCCCAAGAAATTTCGTGTAATTTCCGTGATCGCAAAGACGGAAACGATGATTCGGTCGACGGGCTCTCCTTCGAGGACCGACTCTGACTATTCGAACAGTCGCTAAAACTCGCGTGGGATTCTCAGTCTCGGTCCTACCTCGGCCGAGGAGGGTTATTCAAGATATCGCGACGACCGGTTTTTCGGTTCGAGTTATTTACAGGTACGAGAAGAAATAAAGAGAGAGTTATCGAGATTCACTTAATTTGAAAAAGAAAAATTGCACAAGATAAAAATGTCTCTTCCATACGTTTCTCTAGTGGAATTAACATAAAAAGAAATTAAAAAAGAAGAAAAAAGAAAAAAGAGAAAAAGAAGAAAATTTTTCCCGAATATAAATCAGTACGGTGGTAATAAATTATACTTCAAAACTTAACTACGAACATAAAATTATAATTAATCGTAAACCTTTAACATACTCGTACGAGATTTCAATGCGCAAGAATGAAAATATAAAGCTGACGAATTTTCTTTCCTTTTTTTTGTTTTTTTTTTTTTTTTCTTTTCTTTTTTATCCTTTCTTCTTTTTCCCTTCGTCTATTCAAACGTATTTCAATGAAATAATAGTAAAAAAATATATAACATTATTTTCCCGATATACCTTATTTGATATTTGAACAATACGTCCAATGTATATATATATATATATATATATATATATATACACACACATACACATACATACATATACGATCATAGTGTTAGTAACTCGAGCTTGTAATAACTACTAATCGACGATTAATTAATTAATAAAACAGTTTTGATTTATGCATCTATGTATGTATGTGCACGCGTAGGCTATGCGTATATATTTATATATTTATCGTAGTCGAACGATAAAGTTATAAATTTGTACATAATATTAGTTTCGTAATCATTTTAATCGGTATAATATCGTTGATATTAAGTTTTGCTTTTCTTCTTGAAAGGACATAAGATGTCGGTGGGCAGATATGCTCTAGTGACAAATACAAGACTCGTTATATTCGGTCGGTAATATAATTAAGTCCGACGTAGTTCTTGGAAGGTCGGTCTATCGAAAAGAGACGGGTCCGTGGAATCGGGCTCCGCGGATACAACCACACTGTTTCTATCTATCTCTCTCTCTCTCTCTCTCTCTCTCTCTCTCTCTCTCAATCTCTCTCTCTCTTTCTCTTTCTCTTTCTCTTTCTGCCGGAGGTTAGAGTCGGACAAAAAATTTGCCTTATTCGTCGGGCCCGCCCATCCGTCCATCGGTCCGTTCGTCCATCCGTCGGTTCGTCGGTCCGTCGGTCCGTCTATCCATCTATCCGTTCATCCGTCCGTATCCACTCGCAACGTAACAGGATTCGAACGAGAGAGAGAGAGAGAGAGAGA
>OU964975.1:2458654-2463654 GCA_918808275.2 Dolichovespula sylvestris
TGTTAACAAAAAAAAAAAAAACGAAAAAAATATGGGGAACAAAAAACAAACCCTCTTCATAACGTTAGCACACTTATCCAAGGACACGTGAATAATGCCCGTTTCCTCATTTTCTATGCTTGCTAGCCCTTGATAGCCTTCTGAAAAATGAACGAAAAAGAAGCTATCTACTTCAGAATGGGCCATGTGCGCGCTAGCTACGTAAAAGGTTCTCTTATTTTCGGATATACGCACTCGAGTAGAATTCCATGGCGATTCCTCGATCCCGGGGGCATCCAATTCCAGAAAAAAAAAGTTTCAATCTAGTGGCACTGAAACGTCCACGTTTTCTCTCCCATGTGCTACCTACAGATTCTCCCTGAGGAATCTTACGGAATCGAAGGAAAGGTTGGGTGAAATTGGGAGAGGTTGGGAGAGGTTGAGAGAGGTTGGGAGAGGTTGGGAGAGGTTGAGGGAGAGGAGGAGGAGGAGGAGGAGGAGGAGGAAGAGGCACTGCTTGATTCTTCCTAACTACAAGAAGATAAAGAAGAAGAAGCAGGAAGAGGAGAAAGAGGAGAAAGAGGAGGTGGAAGAGGAGGAAGAAGGGAAGGAGAAGTCGGCTGGCTGACACGAGCTAAGAATCTAAGCCAATGTTACGCTCGAGTGGACAATATTTTCTTCCCCTTAGCTTCGAAAAGCAAGAGCGTAGCACCGAGAAGGTACGATATGGGACATACTACGGGGAAGAAGGGATATTATTCGCGTTGGAAGTGAAACTCGATGGAAGAGAACCCTTCTCTTTCTTTCTTGAAGCGAAGCGAAGGGCGAACGACGATCCTTTTTTCCTTTTTTTTCTTTTTTTGAGGAAAAGTCGAATAATCGTTCGACTTTTTTTTTCTTTTTTTTATATTCGATTATCTCTAAATGTATTTAATCCTTTGCATTATGGGGGACGGGGGGAGAGAGTAAGGATGGGAAGGGGAGGGTAGGGAAAAGAATCGTTGCTGACGCTACAGTGAACCATCTTTACCTTCTCTCTCTCCCCCCCCTCTCCTCACTATCTATGTCTAGAAATCTCAATTCGAATCTAATAAAAAAGATCAATTTACGAACTCAATATACGCACTGAAAGATTACTTTCGCAAATTATACGTAAGTGTAATGTAATTAATAAATACTCGTTAGGTTAATATCAGTACACGTGGGATGGACATTAGAATTGGGAAAAAAAAGAGGAAAAAAAATAATCGAATCGAAATCAATTATACACGCGAATAAATTTACAATAGGAATTTAATTGGTAATCGCAAAAGGCACAATTCATTAATTATGTCGATTGAGATAAAGTTATGTTTATTTTCTTTTTCCGTTTTTCTTTTTTGGTGCGCCAATTGACGTAACATAAACGTTGAAGTTGTTTTAACGTCGTTGTAAAAAGGAAACGAAAAGAGAAAAGGAAAGAAAAGAAAGAAAAGAAAGAAAAGAGAGAGAGAGAGAGAGAGAGAGAGAGAGGGAAAAAAAAAGAAAAAGAAAATAAAAGTCGAACGAGCAAATGGCGTTTTTTACGAGGCATCGCATCACCATAACGGTTCTCTTCTCGCTCCGTTGGATCTTCGTTTGGCGAATGTCGCGTGATTCGAGCTTGCATCCGCTTAAATGCACTTCCTGTCGCGGCGCGAAATTCGAATCCGAAATAGTGCTCGGTAAAACACGGTTCGATTCCGTCGATCGTAAACGTTCGGTAAAATGTTTTTCTTTGATGTAGAGGATCGTTTTCCTCCCGGAAGTTTTATCGTACGGACAAAGGGATCGATCGATCGAATGATCCAACGAACAACCGAACGAACGAACGAACGAACGAATAAACGAACGAACGAACGGACCGAGGAACTTTTTGTTAGTTTTAAAAGTAGTCCACGATAAATTGGCGAAGCATTAAATTTCAAGAATTCGAAGATTTCCATTTGAGAATAAATAAAATGTTAACGATAGTACTTGGTATGTACAAATTATGCTTCTAAAAAGTATTTCCGGTTCGAAGTGTCCTTGGAAATTTTCATGCGTTTATCTTATCGGGCACGAATGAACGTAAGTACTTACGTCCGCTTTTAAATGCGTCGCGAAGTGGTCGATACTCATGAGAGGACAAGAGAATGGAAGATAGATAGAGAGAGAGAGAGAGAGAGAGAGAGAGAGAGAGAGAGAGAGAGAGAGAGAGAGAGAGAGAGCGAACATGAATTTTCAGAAAGGACAACAACTACATTAGATCCAAGCCTTTGGGAGAAACCAGTTTCCGTATTTGTTATCGTACGATCGCGTGCGAGTCTCACTCGGCGTTTTAACGTCATGCTTCGTTAATGTTCCAACAAAAGCATCGCGCATGCGTTCGCGCGAAAATGATACTCGCCGTGTTATTTGTTCGACGATCGACATCTTCAATGTCGACAGATATCGATCCGTGTTCTGTCATTTTAAATAAATCAATTTGTAATATTGAATGTTAGTGATAATAATGATGATAATAAAAGAAAAAAAAAACAGAAGAAGAACGAAAAGAAAAAAGAATTATTTTATTCGTTCGCTTGTTCGTTTATTTATTTTTTTATTTTCATTTATTTGTTTTTTTTCTTTCTTTTTTCGTTAGACTCGTACGTAAGGACGGAGAAAAGGATTATAATTGTACAATATTATTATTTGAAAACTAAAACTGGAACAAAAATACTAAATAGAAAAAAATGTGTGTGCGTAAACTTTTTTTTTTTTTAGTTCTTTTTGTATATATTTTTTATATGAATTATTTACATTTTTATGTTTGTTATATATATTTCTTTATATATTTTCTACACACACACTGTAATAGGAATAAAGAGCGATAACCTGTGCCAAACGTGACACGTATTTAATTCAAATTAATAAATCCTTAGTAGGAACAATGGAATAAAAAGCGATATTAATTTGAAAAGCAACCGATAGAATAGACGTTAGCGAATAATTGTGTATAATAATTGGTAAGAAAAAAAAGGAGCGGAAAGCCTATTAAACGTCGTGATAACCTCGGCAAAGAGAGATACAGAGAGAAACAAAGAGAAACGCACATACAGAGAGATAGATAGAGAGAGAGAGAGAGAGAGAGAGAGAGAGAGAGAGAGAGAGAGAGAGAGAGAAGAAGAAAATCGATTGGATTTTCGATAAAAGAGTGAACCCGATTGGGCTCGGCATGTACTTACCCATCCATCCAAGGATTCGTATGTCCTGGCGGATCATTGCCGATGGCAAGACGGCCTTTTTCTCTCCTCTTCTTCTTCTAATCACCGATCCTTACGTTCTCCGATCAACGACGGCCACGCGATCCTGTTAAGCCAGCCAGCGAGCGTCGGCGGCGGCGTTCCATGTTAAATAGCGATCTCTTTCCAGACGGCTTTGGCGAACTTCGAAGGATCACTTCCGGAATAATTTCAATCGTGAGAACGTGTCGCCCGAGCTAGAGAACCAACATCAGCAGAAGCAAAACCGAGCTTGATATATGTATGTACGTTCGTTGTGGATACCCTCGTATTAGAATTTAATGCCTTAGAGCGATCTCAGCGTTGCTCCCATTAACGGAACCCCATGCGACTCGATTTATCGTGGCACGTCACGACAGGGAAGAAGACGACGACGACGAAGACGACGAGAAAGACGTCTACGAGAGGTTCGTCTCTCTCTCTCTCTCTCTCTCTCTTTTTCTCCGTCTCACACACTCTTGGCAGAAGGTTCAAAACTAAATCACATGTCGTCCATGTCGCAACGTCTCTTCTTCTTCGTCTTATTTTATTTTTATTTCTATTTTTATTTTTATTTTTATTTTTATTTTTATTCTTTCTACGACACCCTCCTCGCTTCTTCCTAGACTTATTTTTTTTTTGTTTTTCTTATAAATACTTTTTACATGGAGTTTAGAGTTTTAGAATTTTTTAACGATGGATACGGTATTAGAACGCTCTATCTACATGTATATAGTACGAGAAAGATATACATACGTTGAATGCATGTCTTTCCATTCCAACGTTGGTCAGTACTCTGATTTATCGATCGATTTCGTAGGATCATTTGGAAATGAAGGAGGTGGGGTTAGGAGGAGGAAGAGTATAGGGAGAAAAACGAGAGATTTATTCGGTAAGGACGTAAACTCTATCGTCGTATATCTTCGTGTATGATACTTTTTAAGGCCCTTTTAAAGGGTTTCTCTTTCGAGAGCGAGCTTCTGCTTTCTCACGGTGATGGAAGAGAACGATGGATAACGATAGCACGTTTTATTCCAGTCCTTTCGTCTGTGGTTACATTAAACTCTTGCCCTGGGACGACGTATATAACTGATTCGTTATTTGCTTTAAATTTAATAATAATAATAATATAATACTAATAATAGTACTACTACTACTACTACTAATAATAATAATAATAATAATAATATAAATATATTAATATTAATATATTTATATTATTAGTATTAATATAAATATAATAATAATAACATATATATAATATAATAATTGTAGTAATGATAATTGTGCCGACGATGACGATAATAATTAATATTATTATTATTATCAATATTATTATTATTGTATAATTATGTCTTCCATTATATAATTTATTGTATAATTTTAAATATAATTACGAGATGAATATGAGAAAGGAAATAACTTTCTGTTCGTATTATCGGAAGGATAATAAAAATAAATAAGCTTACGGGGATTCCTGTTAAGCAAACATTTTTTTCTCAAGGGATTTAATATATAAATATATGACCGGAATGACTTTTTGTTTATTTCACTTTTGTCGCGAAGAGATGAAAAAAAAAAACAAAAACGAAAAGAGAGAAAAAAGAAGAAAAATATTCTTTTGAAACGTAGAAAGTTATTATAGTTCGTACTTACTATATCGATAGTTTCGTCAACTCGTCGGGACGAGTTCTCATCGTCCCGTTTTATCCCTCGGATCTGTTTTTCAGTCTGCGCATCCCCTTTAACTAATATATT
>OU964975.1:2466154-2484090 GCA_918808275.2 Dolichovespula sylvestris
AGAAAAGCAACCAAAAAAATAAGAGGAGTAAGAAGAGGGAGAGGAAGAGAGAGGGAGAGAGAGAGAGAGAGAGAGAGAGAGAGAGACGTTCAGTTGGAGGCCCACTGGCCGGCCTGGCAGCGCACCGTAACGCGCATAAATTACGATGTAATTACAAGCCTGGCGATCACGATCGGCGGTCAAGACGACGGCAGACAGATCGGATCTTGGAGATCCTTAAGAAGGACAAAGACAGAGAGAAAGAGAGGGAGAAAGAGAGGGGAAGAGTGAGAGAGAAAGAGAAAGAGAAAGAGAGAGAGAGAAAGATATATATATATATATATATATATATATATATATATAGAGGGAGAGAGAGGGAGAGGGAGAGAAGTTAACTGGAGACGAAGAAGTAAAGAGAAGGTAAGCAAGCAAGTAAGAAAGCGATGCAGGTAAATCTGAAACGAAGGAAGATAAAGGAGTAAGGGAGTAGGTGGAAAGAAGTAAGAAATTGGGAAGAATGATTCGGCGGGTGGGGTTGGGGGAATAGAGGTATGGTGATAGGAACAGAGGGATACTGGGATATAGGGATAAGGGATAAGGAGTGGGATGAGCGTTTGTGGAAGTGGTGTTGTCCGCGTGTTTTGTTCGCGATGAAAAGGAACAGTTTGACATGGTGTGTAGTACCATCCTAGTAGTAGAGGAACGAAAGCTCGTAAACCTGGGCACTGCGCCAAGGGAGAGATAACCTTAACCAGCAGTGACTGGTCCCGGACTCGTCCTGGCTGGCATGTCCAACCTCTCGTCCTGTTGGCTCCTCGATTTCTTGAACACGACTAGGTAACGCGGTAACCAGAATCATGCCGTGGAAATCAACGTCGGCCTGTTTCTCTCGGCGTACGGAGACACGATTCTTCAGAGATCTCTCTCTCTCTCTCTCTCTCTCTCTCTCTCTCTCTCTCTCTCTCTCTCTCTCTCTCTCTCTCTCTCTCTCTCTCTCTCTCTATCCGTCTTACTGCGGTCCCTTTAATGGCTGCTCCGTGACCATGGCTACTCTTAGAGAGTAAAGAACGATCCGAAGGAGATTCCAAAGAGTCTCGTAGTTAACACGGGGGTGCCGATTACTCGATCCAAGTCACTCGACTATCGTGCTCGATGATCTCTTCTTAAGAAGGTTCAAGATGGGAGAGGGAAGATGAACGATCGACTAGCTTCAGTAGGAAGAGAGAGAGAGAGGGAGAGAGAGAGATAGTGGGGGAGAGAGATGGAAAAAGATGGAGAACGAGTCCGACTAAAGTCAACGGAGCGGATCTCCGCAGTTGGAGTTGACTTCAGGTCCGTGCCGAATTCAACCACCCAGATCGACCGACCTGTCGTCTTTGCCGCTTAACCCGCTCTCTTTCTTTCTTTCCTTTTTTCTTTCTTTCTTTTTTTCTTTTTCCATCGTTTTTCTTTTTGCCGTTGCATCGTCGTTGTTATAATTTTTATTTTTGTTTTTAATATTCATCTCTTCTGTCATCTTTCGTCATCTCTATCCTCGTCTCTACGTTTTTTGTTTTTATTTTCATATGTTTTCCGTTCTTGTTGTTATTATCTTTTTTCTATTTTTAATTCTTATTTTTTTTTATCTTTGTCCCCCCCCCCACCTTCCCACCCCTCGCTCTCTTTCTCTCTCTCTCTCTCTCATTTTCGTTTCTTCTTTTTCCGTTTTCTTTCTTTCCTTCTATTTTATTTCAAAATGCAACCAAGCGGACTATCGATCCCGAACAGAACATACTTATTTTGATATTCGAAACACGACCCTAACTGAGAGCGCTTTTCAAACGAGTTCGACATAAAATAAATCGTGGATAGAAAACATCTTATACGATTGTATCGCGTATTCCTTCTAGTTTTCTTTGAGGATTTTCTTTCATTCCTTTTTTATTATTTTTTTTTTTTTAAAGGATCCCACCCGCCCATCCTATGATTCGTCGTTAAATCGATCGTTTGCCAATGAGAATTAAGAGAATTCTGTCCTCCTGAGAAAATACGAAACACGAATTGTAAAATGGTTTCAAAGAGAATTTCGTTCGTTGCAAATTAAAGAGAAAAAGGGGGAGAGAGAGAGAGAGAGAAAGAAAGAAAATGGTAAAGAAATTTTTAACGATCGATTACTTTTAATTAATAATATAATTAATACAGCTCCATCGAATCGAAATTAAATTTTAAATAATTTTAATTATATGTACATGTGTACATCAACTTTGTTGCTTTTTTCTTTTCATTTCTTTTTCTTTTTTTTTCTTTTTTTATATTACTCTTATACATCATTTTATTATAATTCATAGATACAACGAGATAAAAGGAAAAACAAAATAAATAAATAAATAAATAAATATTAAAATATGCTTCATTATACACATTTACATTTGACGTTTATTTTTATTACGATCGTATCCTTAATTCGTATCAAAAAAAAAAAAAAAAAAAACATTTAATACCGTTACATCGATATAATATCGTTATACAATTTTCGTTCATAGTAAATACAATAGGTAATAAAATGTCATAAAATTCTAATCTATATCCCATTAATAAAATTAATATTACGCGATGTGTGATTAAACGTTTTTAACATTTCACCGTAAAACTCGTTCAGTTAACAATATCAATCGGTTAACTAACAATTTCATATATCGATCGGTAAAAGTTAACGGATAAATTTTGTTTGCCAATCGATTGACGATAATTTTATTCGTAATCATTCTATTCATAAAAGTTGAACTCGTAGGAGGAAAAGAAAGAGGAGGAGGAGGGGGAGGAGGAGGAGGTAGAAGAAACAGGACGATGACCTTAGAAACGCATTCCTGAATGGATGACGTGAAGTGGTCGTCGTCTTCGTCGTCAACGAGTCGAAGGTTTCGCGAAGGAACGCACGATCGTTGTTGCTTGATACGTGTGTACTCGGTTTCGTTCGCGCTGGAGTACAGAAAATATGGAGAGAGAGAGAGAGAGAAAGAGAGAGAGAGAGAGAGAGAGAGAGAGAGAGAGAGGAGGGAGCTCACTGTGTGACTCACAGCACTCAGAGAGTAAAACGGAAGTCGATGAGTCTCGACGCACGATGCACTGTACTTATAAACACACACACGCACGCGCGCATACGCGCACACACATATATGTATATATATAGATATATTTACTTTGCGGAAGAAGAACATTCAAAAGGATTTTTCCTTTTCCTCTCTCCCTCTCTCTCTCTCTCTCTCTCTCTCTCTCTCTCTATCTCTCTATCTATCTATCTCGAAAAAAAAAGAAACAGTTGGTGAAATCGTAAAATATAGGACAACGAAGGGCTGGAATAACGCTTCTCTTTCTCTCTCACTCTTTATGCGTATATATATATATATATATATATATATATATATATATATATTGTATATATATATGCGTGTGTCAGTTCTAACCTACAATAAATTTGTGGATTCGAGTGCGAAGTAAAATTACCGTGGCCTCGTCCGAAAGGGACTTTAACGATGGTTGGAATGAGAGTCTCTTTGCTGACTAAAAAAAGTTCGGGGAGGTGGGGAGAGTGGTGTAAGGGCAGTATGGGTCAGGGAGCTTGCAATGAACCAGGTGGGGTGAGGGTTGGGTGGTCTCTAGGATCCCTTTAATTGTTCAAATTCTCGGGATAAATGAAACCGAGAGAAGAGAGAGACTACACGTCGGTACGTTGGAATGCAATTCGATCGTCGTGAAACTTTTGGAGATTTAATTATTTCGCGTTGTTACCGGTCATTCGGTTAAAACCGAGGGGCACGGAGGCCGAGGATGATGGTGAGGGGAGGAGTGGGATCTGTGGGTGCCAGGGTAAAAAGCAAGAAGAGAGAAAGCACTAGGAAGAACAACAATAATAATAATAATAATAATAATAATAATAATAATAATAATAATAAGAAGAAGAAGAAGAAGAAGAAGAAGAAGAAGAAGAAGAAGAAGTGAGAAGCAAGAGAATAATGGGTCATACGAGTACTAGTAATAGTAGTATGGTAGTGTTAGTAATAGTGATAGAGTAGTAGTAGTAGTAGTAGGTAATACAAAACACGTTGGGTCTGAGTTGAACGATGCTGCCTACGCGTTTTGTCCCGTCCATGTAATTTCATTTCAACGGCTCGTTTGTCTTCTTGATAGTCGTCAGAGACTTATCAACGCGTTCCTCTTTTCTCTAAAGAAGCGTTCGAGATGGGCGACCGCGTGAAACGATTAAGCTTCGGACAAGGAAGGCATGGGGAGAGGGGGTGATAGAGAGGGAGGACGAAGGGGGAAATATTTTCTCTTCGCGGTCCTCTCGAATTGACTTTAATATCGTTAGTTAGACGGTGACTACGATAAGGGATGAAATTTCGGGACGTGCGATGATCTAAGAGATAATACTGCGTGGTATACGGACTTCTTCTTTTTTTTTATCCTTATCTCTTTTTTCTTCTTTGTTTTTTTTTTTTTTTTTACTAACGTGATTAAATTTCTTGACGAGTTGTTCAACGCTCATCTTCTACGAGTTTGACGAATGAAGTATTTTTAATGATCTTATATTCAGGATCTTATACGTCATACGTTAATATTCAACCATTGCTCATTAGTTTTTCTAATTTCCTTTCTTTTTAATTTTCGTTTTTTCTTTCTTTTTTATTTTAGGTTTGTAGAAATTCTACGAGCCTGTTTAATTAATAGTATAATGATTTTAAATGGTTGCGCGCTTAATATCTTTATTATTATTATTATTATTATTATTATTATTATTATTATTTATTTATTTATTTATTTATTTATTCTTTTTTCTGAATTCGAAATTATATTACATGTAATAAGATTAAATATTACTATGTTATATCATTCCCGTCGCTATATATATATGTACGTACATTCGCAAAAAGTTAATAACAATAAATTTTTATTAAGAGAGTTTATTTCGTCTTGGAAAATATATGAGCTTACCTTGGTCGTATCTTCTAAATATATCGTCGAATTTTCGGTTAGACAGGTAGGTAGCCTCGACAAGGTCGTTCCACGATACCCTCTCAGTGCTTTGTACAAAGCGTAAGGATAGAAAGAGAGATAGGTAGATAGACAGACAGATAGATAGATAGAGATAGATAGATAGAAAGAGAGAGAGAGAGAGAGAGAGAGAGAGAGAGTGTGTGTGTGTGTGTGTGTGTGTGTGTGGTATGAGAGGAACGAAGATAGAAGACTTTTTCGGGTTCTCGTCGAGGAGCTTTGTCCGTGAGGGTGAAATATCGTGGGTCACACGGTAGTCAATGAGGTGTCGTGTGACCGCAGAAACGATCATGCCGGAGCATCGAGAAAAAGAGGCGTTCGATAGGCGGCGGCCTATGGTTTATACACCCAGCACTGGTTTACACCGATATTGCCAAACCGATCGTGAAGCGTGATATTGCTGTGCGCTAAGTCGAACTGGTTGCCTGTAAAACTTTAGTCCTTGTCCAAACACGGTCGATCATAGTACGTAGAGTAACCAAAGAGAAGAAAAGTGAAGAGAAGAGAAGAGAAGAGAAAAGGAGAAAAGAAAAGAGAAAATTGAAGAAAAGAAAAGGAAAGAGAAAAGCGAAAAAAAGGGAGAGAAGAGAAAGAAGAATAGGAATTTTTAAAGCTCTCACAGCTTCTCGAGAATTATCGAAATATTGTTATCGATCAGAGAGAAAGAGAGAGAGAGAGAGAGAGAGAGAGAGAGAGAGAGAGAGAGAGAGAGAGAGAGAGAGAGAGAGAGAGAGAGAGAGAGAGAGAAGATATCTTTACCTTACGTTCTTGATCGTTTCGTATCGTGATAGTAGACTAACACGGTAAACGTGGACAATAATTGACCACGATAGTCAGCTTCCGTCGCGAAGTACACTGGTAAAGAGTGAGAGGGAGACAGATAGAGATAGATAGATAGATAGATAGATAGATAGATAGATAGACAGATAGAGAGAGAGAGAGAGAGAGAGAGAGAGAGAGAGAGAGAGGGGACACGCTCCAGTGGGCCAGACCAGACACACCTGGGGTCGCCGGAAAAACTCTCGGCGCGTAAAGGCTGACCGTAAAACCGTAGCGATCTATCCGGGAGACAAGGATCCTACTGCTCGGTGTCGGTGCTCGTGATCCGGAGGGACACACACGTAGAATCGTCCGTTACACGACGTTGTCTATTGAACGCGATTCGAAAAAGAAAGAGAGAGAGAGAGAGAGAGAGAGAGAGAGAGAGAGAGAGAAAGGAAGAGGGAGAGAGGGAGATAGTACTGAGAACGTTTCCGTTTAACCGGAATTTAATTTACCTTCGTCCATGCGACGATTCTACCTCCTACTATTTCCTCTTCTATCTTTTCATCTCTCTATCCACCTTTCTCTCTCTCTCTCTCTCTCTCTCTCTCTCTCTCTCTCTCTCTCTCTCTCTCTGTCTCTCTCCGTTTGTATCTGTCTCTTTCTCGACGGTCCCCCTCTCGAGAGGGGGTAGTGTCTTTAAAACTTCATTAGAGCCTTCGTTCTAAAGCACTTTTACGAAATTACAAGGAAAATGAAGTTGCGCCATCGCGTTCCGGTAGATTCTATTTAGGGGGATGGTTGAGAGGGTGGGAAAAAGGGATGAGATGGGTGGTTAGGAGGAGGGAAGGGAGGGGGAGAGAACAAGTCGAAAGAGCGTTTCCAACGAGTCAGTGTCGCTTTAATTGTTTCGCTCTCGTTCCTAGACGGCCTCGACGAGATGCGACCGTGGCATTCTTCCTCTAGTATCTTCGTAGTACTCGTTTCGTAAAAGGAAAAAGGTCTCTCTGGTCTATCGTGCTCTTCGTCGTCGCCTTCCTTATCCTCCTCCTCCTCCCCCTCCTCCTCCTCCCCCTCCTCCTCCTCGTTCTTCTCCTTCTCCTCCTTCTCCTTATCCCTCTTTCCTGCGTTCTATTCGTTCCTCATCGTTGTCGGCGGCGAGCCGTCGGGAAACATAAAAGAATTCCGCGCGAGTAACACCGCGGAAAAGCGTCTTGACAAACGGAATATATATTGGGTCGTTGGGCACGACCGTTTCGAAGGTCACTGAGCATTTCCGGGGGCCTCTCTTGGCGAGAAGTAAAATTGTTGCTTGAGAAACGAGAAAACGAGAAAACGAGGGAGAGAGAGAGAGAGAGAGAGAGAGAGAGAGAGAGAGAGAGAACACGTCGAGTTTCCTCGAACGAAATTACGAGCTCCGACTAACGGTACATACTTATATATAAACTTTCTCTCTCTCTCTCTCTCTCTCTCTCTCTCTCTCTCTCTCTCTCTCTTTCTCTTTTTCTCTCATTCGTTCGGTCGTTTTTATCCATGCCGTTGCTTCAAGCAGCTTCCGCGATTCAACCTTGAATAGGGGCTCGCATCGGCGGCGTTGAACATCGTTGAATCGTCTAAGCGGCCGTTTTCGCATCGCACTTTACGTCCGGTTCCTTAGCGCCCTCGTAAAAACCACGATTTTTTCGCCGGTTTTCGAGTCAACCCCTTCCTTCCGCCACCCTCCCGTCTCTATTTTCCACGTCCCCTTTCCAACGGTAAGAGTAACGCGGCTAAATTTTAACCCAGACGCGTGTCGCGACAGATGGGTCCGTATGTAAAAAAAAAGATTAAACAAAAAAACAAAACAAAAACAAAACAAAAGAAAGAGATAAAAGGAAAAGAAGAAAAAGGTAAAATAAAGGAAGGGATAAAAAAAATACGAACGAAGGATGAGAAAAAGGAAAAAAAGGAAAACAAAATACAACGCGAACCGAGGGGAGGATTTTGAGGGGGTAGGAGGGTGGAAATCCGAGAGATAGGGGATGCTTCAAGCCCCGCGAAATACGTACTACATACGCGTGATCAGCCAATGTAACGGACGTGCCTTATCGTTACTCGACACACTCTCTCTCTCTCTCTCTCTCTCTCTCCCCCTCTCTCTTTCTCTTTGCGTTCAGAATTAAAATGTAGGTACCTAGCAAAACGACCGAAGGGAGAAACCCTCTCTCGGTCCCTCTCGTTATTCGTGGTAACCATACTACCGGTACTCTGGTCAAGCTCCAAACTTTTCTCCCTTTTCCTCTTCTCTTTCTTTTTTTATCGCGGCCTCTACCCTTCCCCTTACACCAACCTCCCTACTCTCTCTCTCTCTCTCTCTCTCTCTCTCTCTCTCTCTCTCTCTCTCTCTCTCTCTCTCTCTACTCCCTACCCGTACCCCTACACTCTCCGGTAAAACGTCTATAAAACTCGACGCTTTACAACACCGCGTATCGACCATTTAAAAGGAGAGAAAGATAGAGAAAGAGAATGATCCTCTTTCTCTCTTTTCAAACATATACATACATATATACATACATACATACATACATACATACATATATATATATATATATATATATATATATATATATATACACGTAGGAAAAAGAAGGAATTGTGTCGTGAGTGAGTGTGTGGTGTGGGTAGAACGTTCGTTCGCTGCTTTGTGAGATAAATAAAACGGTACGGTAAAAGAGACCATACGAATGCAGGACTCGCAGTTTCCATCGAGTTTCCATTGAACCGAGCCGAGCGACCAACCGGCCTGGCTGCCTGGCTGCCTGGCTGGCTGGTTGGCTGGTTGGCTGGTTGGCTGGTTGCTTGGCTGGTTGCTTGCCTACTACCGAACCGCCACCAGTCAGCCAACCAGCCAGTTCGGTCTCTCACCCTCTATCGCTTACTTCTGCTTTCTACGCACTCGACTGTACTCGTATATGCACACACACACACACACACACACACACACACACACATATTCATACATAGATAGATACATACGTACGTACGTATGTACATATGTATGTACGTACCTGAACCGCTTTACATAACTACTATGATACCTAGAGCTATGGCACGAGCCGAAGGATGAAAGTGGGAAGGGGGGAATAGAGACGAGAATGGAGGACGAGGTTTAAGAAAAATCCCATGCTTTATTCGATTCCATCTTCGCTTCACGTGCGCTTCTCTACGGCTCCGTGAAAATCCGGAAAAGTACGTGAGAATCTTCCGACTGTCTAACCTTTTTCATTGCTCCCTCCCTCCCTTCCCCTCCATGACTATTTCTTCTCCATCTCTTTCTACTTTCTTATTCGTAATCTGCTATCGAAAATACGTGTACTCGTTTACTTGCATATCGATTTTTGTGTAACGCGTTATATATTTACGTACGTACGTATGTATCTATGTAAGTACCGTCGGTGTTACGTATTTTGATCATTATTTCGAACAGGATTAGATTCTTAAAAGCAATTTAGGAAATGTCGAAAGAGACAATTTGTCGAGAATTGTTTCTCTATTTTGTAGGTCGGAAAACCCCTCTTTGATTATGAATATCGCTTGTGTAGGGGACGTTGGATACCTACTTACGTTAAGGGACACGGAACGAAGGGTCAGGATTAAGGTCGAGATCTCCTATTTGCGTTTGGGTATTGTCGTAAATACGTGCCAGTGAATGTGTCTTAGAGGAAGAGAGAGAGAGAGAGAGAGAGAGAGAGAGAGAGAGACACCATCGAAG
Source organism: Dolichovespula sylvestris (assembly GCA_918808275.2). Classification (NCBI taxonomy): domain Eukaryota; kingdom Metazoa; phylum Arthropoda; class Insecta; order Hymenoptera; family Vespidae; genus Dolichovespula; species Dolichovespula sylvestris. The sequence continues at coordinate 2,475,678 of OU964975.1, forward strand.
CGAAGCAATTTCGAATTAAAGCTCTTCGTTATCTTTACGAAAACGATATAGACTCGTCGATAATTTGCGAGGGTTAACGGTACCTTTGTTTGCTTTAATATTCTTGGCTTTCGCTGCATATATATTATAGCCATTACTTTTATATATGTGTATATATATTTATATTTGTATATACAATAAATATATATATAATAAAAATATATGTAATATATATAATAAAAAATATAATATATAAATAAATAAATAAATAAATATATGTATATAAAACTAATGGCTACAAATGTAAAATACGTTTTTTAATTTTTTCAGATTTGTCGAAATTGCGATGTGCGAAAGAAAAAGATTTCTTTTTCCAAAATTAAAGAAAAATTCAAATCGTTTAATATATATATATATTATATTAATATATATATATATATTAATATAATATATATATATTAATATATATATATATATTAATATATATATAATTAATATATATATATATTAATATATATATAATAATATATATATAATTAATATAATATATATATATTAATATATATATATATATATATATATATATATATATATATATATATATTTGAACAAACACAACTTAGTTTTTCTTTTTAAAAAAATACAAGCTCGTGTTGTAGATATTAGGAATAAAAAAAAAGGTAAACTATAACGACTATATCTTTTTATTTTTCAAGTGTTGAGCAGAAGGGAATGTTTGTGTGCGGTCGTCATAAAAATACAGAACACGGATAATGCCAATAAAAGGATAAATTTTTCGTGCCATGGGCTAAAAATAGTTCGTATGTAGATATCTATTCGCGGTAAGGTCGTAAAGGTTGAATTTTTACGCAGTACGTTTCATACATTGACATAAGAGGCCAACGGCTATGTACATTTTATCTATTGTTTTTCGTTCGTCTATTTTTTTTTTATCGGTTTTAATTTATTTATTTATTTTTTTTTTTAGTAAGAACTTCCAGTCGGAAAAAAATAAATTTTCTTCGTCGTTCGACGTTTTTTCCCTCTACCTTCTTCTTTTTCATTGCTGTACAGTGAAGAAAAAAAAAAGAATTCCATATTCATTTGTACTTCGTGACAGTTTGATTGTTTATAACATTCTACATTTCTTCTGTTCGAGAAAAAATAAAAAAATAAAATAAAAACAGAATTTATCCAAAAAATAATCGAAATTATAAATAATTCTGTATCGTCGTAGATGTTACGAACAAGAAAGTTGATACAAAAATTGAAAATAACGTTAGAAACGCGTAAAACCATCGAGATACTTACTTTATGTAATGCTATTGTTGAATCTCATGAAAAAAAAGAAAGAAACAGACCAATCTTTTGTCAGATCTTAACGAAGAATCATTTTTTTAAAGATTTGGCTTTCAGTGAAAAATATTCGACTATATTTAAAGTTACAAGTTAAAACTACTATCCTTATACTATTCAGTTATAATAATTATTATATATATATATATATATATATATATATATATATAAATATATTATATATTATATATTTTATATATATTTATATCTATAAAATATATATAAATAATATTTAATTTATTTTATATATATAACATATTTATATTTATTATACTTATAGTTACTATACTTATATATTACTTATTACTATTAAAGATTACAGACAATAGTTTTATAAATTTTCAAGTATTTACTATTAGTCGAATATTCCATAATTCTCGGCTTTGGTTAAACTTATTATAACGTTTTATTTATATCCACTTACTTTCGTTCGTGGTTAACATTTTCATCGAAATTTGTTCATTCGTTCGTTCGTTCGTTCGTTCGTTCGTACGTTCATTTTCCGATCCCCTTTTTCAAACGCGTATATTCTTAGTTTTGCTGAAGTAGTAGTAAATATCTTATCGCATTGATACTCGCGATTGTTCGGCAAGAAACGAGCCGTTTAGATTCAAACGTTGTTCGAACGTAATCGTGACTTGGGCGAGGAATCGTTGGCGAAGAGAGTATCGCGCCTTATAAATATCATTTCTTCAGATCGATAGGGAGGTTGCGTTCGTTTCGAAAGGATAAGGATGAGGACGAGGAGAAGGAAGAGGAGGCTCGTTGTACGAGCAACAAGATGTAATGATACGTAGAGAAAATAAAATTCATTATAAAAGATTCTAGTAGATTTTCTCGGAAGGGATATACTACGATAAGAGAATTTTTCAACGGAAAAATTTGTTGTTCTGTTTTTTCTTGTTTTTTTTTTTTATTTTCGTTTTTTTCTTTTCTTTTTTTCATCTCCCCACGTATAGACGTAAGTACGTTTATGTGAAAACATTTTAAATATACGTTATAATATAAATTACGTCGTTAATGTAATTTTTATTTCAACGTGATACATATAAAAAAAAAAAAGAAAAAAAAACGAAAAGGAAACAATGGATTGTGGTGGTGGAGGATAAAGAAAAAAAGAAAAAAAAAAAGAAGAAGAAGAATTATCAAAGTTTCTTTTCTTATATCTTATAACTCGAAAATTGAGTTTATTTCGTCTTAAGAAGAAAAAAGGGAAAGACAAAGAAAAAGGAAAAAAAGAGAAGAAAAACAAATAGATAAGTGAACAAACAAATAAATGAAACAAATAAAACTCATTCATATTTATATAGAATCGTATAAAACATTTCATATTTAGCTATTAGGAAAAGATGTTATACAACACACACAAACACACTTTCGATGTTAATTCTTCTCGTTCTTAAACTGAAAATAAAACTTTTTTCTCGCTTTATTAACGAGCTGTTTTTCCTTTTGAATTCATAGTAATGAACGTATTGAACGTATGCACGTTCTCTGATCCGAAATTATTTCGAGTTGTTGAGAGTTTAAAGAGGGGAGGGAGACAGGGGGATGGAAATTGACGTTACATTTCTATCTACAAACTAAAGAACGAGAGAGGGAGAGAGAGAGAGAGAGAGAGAGAGAGAGAGAAAGAGAGAGAGAGAGAGAAAGAGAGATATTGAATATTTCTCCGTCCGTCAGTCGTAAAAGCGAGAGTCGCACGCGGGACTAGGTACTTCCGGTTCGTTTTCCCACGAACTTGACGCATCCCCGTGGTTATACGCTCTCATTGTAACGTTAACGTCGGCCGGTGCATTGATTTATGTCTCGTTTTAATTCTATCTCTCTTCTTCTCCCCTCCCTCTCTCGCTCTTTCCCTCTCTCTCCCTCTCACCCCCCGCCCCTCCCTCTCTCTGACTCTCTGTCTGTCTGTTTCTCTCGCTCTCTTTCCCCTATCTCTTTCTATTTTCTTGTTTCATTTCACAAGGGATGGAGTTAGGTACCATCGTCGGGGTTTTATAAGGGTGTTACTATGGTGAACGAGGTCACTTGTTTATTTGTTCCTTTGATAAAATGAAAACGCGAGTAAACCGTCGGAACTGATTTATAGTCGTTTACGAGCGAAAACTTCAATGTATTACGAGTTAGTAAGAAAGTTTGAGAAAGAGATAGAGAGAGAGAGAGAGAGAGAGAGAGAGAGAGAGAGAGAGAGAGAGAGAGAAAGGGAGAACGATTTAGCTCGTTCTTCTTCTTAGATCTCTGGAAGAAAAGTAGAATCATTCGAGTACTCTCTCTCTCTCTCTCTCTCTCTCTCTCTCTCTCTCTCTCACACACACACACACACAAACACATTCTCTTTCTCTCTCTCATTTTCTCTGATCGTCTAGCTTGGCTACTCATTCGAAAATGTTGGCGCAGTCGAGCGCCTTTTAATTCGCACTGAAAGACGCTGCCGAGGTCGCGTTTGCCCGCGTTCGAGCAAAGTTCTCTGAACTCGCGAGGAGAGTATGGTAAAGAAAGAAAGATAGATAGAAAGAGAGAAAGAGAGAGAGAGAGAGAGAGAGAGAGAGAGACTCTACGACGCAGTAACGCGACGAAGAGGACGACGAAGACGACGACGACGACGACGACGACGACGACGACGACGAAGAAGACGACGACGACGACGACGACGAAGAAGACGACGACGACGACGATGAGTGGAGAACGCAACAAGCCTGAAATACACCTCCGAGCATTAATTCACGTCTCCACGCTCCTTTTCCTCCTCTTTCTTCTCCTCCTCCTCCACTATATCCTCCTCCTTCTCGTTCTCTTCTTCTTCCTCCTCTTTACTCTTCATCCTCATTCTCTTACTTTTCCACCTTCACTCCTTCTCCTCCTCCTCCTCCTCCTTATTATCGTTCCCTTCTTCCTCCTCTTTACTCTTCATCCAACTTCTCTTACTTTACCTCCACCTCCTTAATACTGGGCTCCGGCTCGGCTCCGCGCTCGGCTCTACTACGAGCGCGTTAACCGCCCAGCGATACTAAACGATAAGTGTAAGGAGATGGAAGGGCGCGAATTCACACAGCCGAGCTGATTTGCCAACCGACGTGTAAATTCAACGTTGAGAGAGGAGCAGAAGAGAACCGCGTTTTGTAGTGTTCAACGCACTATCTCTCTCTCTCTCTCTCTCTTTCTCATTCTCTCTCTCTCTTTCTCTCTCTCTCTCTCTCTCTCTCTCTCTCTCTCTCTCTTTCTCCTTCTCTTTCTTCATTCGGGACATGACAGGCGCTGCCTACGATCGTGCTCTGATGCTCGTAGAAACGATGAACGCAATGAGAATCTCGATGCTTCCTTTATACATACATACATACATACTTAATACATACATACATATACATATAAATACATGTCTATATACATACGTACCTGCTCATCTTTCTTTTCGAAATTTCAGTGGCTCTTTCGTTCTTTCGTACATTCCTTTATTATTCTTATTATTCTTTTTTGTTGGTTTTGTATTTTTCCCGTTTTTGTTTTCGTTTCTCTTTCGTCCTCGATTCTCTGCTTCGTTTCGCGAAGAAAAGGGGAGAGACCGATGTTTTCGTCGTCTCTCCTCTTCTTCGTACGCCGCGCTTATGCATTATCTGAATTATACATTATTACGCTTGCTCGCTCGCTCGCTCGTTCGCTCGTTCGTCCGTTCGCTCGTTCGCTCGCGCGAGCCCTAACCCGTGATTCGAATAATTAAGTAGCGTCCTCGCGTTGCACCTTACTCGTGTCGTCCGAGAATAAAGCGGCGCGCTATTTATTTCCCTTTCCACCAACACCCTGTCCCCACCCTACCCTCGCCCTACCCTCATCTTACATCTTAACCCTACCCCCTCTCCCTTCACCTATCCCGTCAAATCGAATTCGTTCGCGTACTTTCTTGTCTTATGAATGAACGCTTCGTGGATCTCGCGATTCGTGAAAGGTGTTCGAGAAAATTTTTAAACTTTTTTCTCCTTTCTTTCCTTTTTTTTTTTTAAGTTCATTCTGTTTTTCTTCGTTCCTTTTGTTTTTCTTTTCAATTCGTCTTTTTCTTTATTCGTAACGTAAATAATTTTTAATTTGTTTCAATTTTTGTATTTTGTTTTTCTTTTTTATTTGCGAATAAATTTTTATTTTGTTGTTCTTCTTTGTTCGGCGTTAAAATTTTTATTTTGGTTTTCTTTTTTGTTTTGCGATTAAATTTTTATTGTTTTTCTTTTCTATTTGCGATTAAATTTTTATTTTGTTTTTCTTTTTTATTTGTAAATTTTATTCCAACAATTCTTTTTTAGTATTAAATTCGTCGTAGGTTTGTGTGTGTGTGTGTGTGTGTAATGATACGTAGATTTTGATTCGAATTTGAATCGTTCGAAATTTATTGGTTTCGTATAGGATTCTATAATATTGGAGAGATATTCGAAATCGAAGATTTCATAATCGGACATAAATTAATTGTATCGCGTTTCGTTTCATCGTTTTCTCAATCGCGTTTATAATCGTTAACTTTGGATTTACGGTATGATACAATATTGTTTGTACGATTGCAATCGTTAAAATTCATTTCGTTAATTACGATGAATTGTAATGATAGGTATCGTTCCATTTTTCTTCGAAATAGAGATAATCAAAAATGTATTCAATCGTTGTGAAACTTGTAACGCTTCACGAAGATTTCACTGGCATTCGTTGCTAAGATTTTATAATTTCGATTACGTAATTTGATGAGTTGCATGAAAAGACGAGAATAATCACGATGGGAATGATTTTTAATCAATGGAATCAAATTCAGAGACAATAGATCTCTATTCTGTTTGTTTTAGATTTTATCTATCGCTTCGATAATACTATGGACAAATTATATAGATCTTATATTTATCTCCTGCGAATTAATTCTCTCTCTCTCTCTCTCTCTCTCTCTCTCTCTCTCTCTCTCTCTCTCTTTCTCCATTCTTCTTTATTACATCCATTACGTATATATACGTATATGTATATATATATATATATATATATATATATATATATATATATATTATATCCTTGTAATTTTTGCTTGAATCAACTATTGCGGTAAATTTACCGTAGCAATCGAGGGAATAACAAGGAGTTTATTCGGGGTAAAAATAATACAAATTATTTTTCCCGTCTGTAGATATCTAGGTATCTATAATATATTAAAACAACATGGTGGTCAATGCGTAAACGTTTAAAAAGAGGGTTGTTATTCCTAAAAGAGAAATAAGGATCGATTAACATGGATGGCGTTACCCAAGAGACCGGTATACTCCATCTACTCTTGTGATTCAGGATATACTGTGAGCTAGAAAGAGAGAGAGAGAGAGAGAGAGAGAGAGAGAGAGAGAGAGAGAGACCGTGACGAGTGGATCGTTTTCTAACCGGTATATACGAGGTAAGGGTTGCGGTAGAAGAGCGAACGAAGAAAAATAGGGGTTGGTCCTGGTATCGACGAATTTTCCCCCTTTTCAGAGATCTCTCGTAGATCGCGAATGCACATACGTACGTATATACATACTTACGTACGAACGTACGAACGAACGAATGAAGAGGATGGATGTAAGCTTGGAAAGGAGGAAGTAAAAGGGTTCGACTTTCCCTATAGTAGTATATGGTAGGTCGCCTCGAGCGAACCTTTCGACAGGGGTGTATACTCGAATGGGGATCCCTTGTTTTCCTTCGTCGATTATACGTTCCTGTCTGTCTTGTTTCTCTCTCTCTTTTTTTATTTTTCTCTCCATCTCTCTCTCTCTCTCTCTCTCTCTCTCTCTCTCTCTCTTTCTCTCTCTCTCTCTTTCTCTCTCTTTCTATAATAAACTGAACATACACGTATAAGATATAGAATACGAATAAAGTTTCGTCTTTGTCCCTCGTTAAAAACGTATCGCCCGATATTATTATATCTTTTTTCCTTTCTTTCATTCTTTCTTTCTCTCCCTCTCTCTCTCTCTCTCTCTCTCCCTCTCTCTTTTATCTTTTCCTTCCCCAAAATACGAGATCTCTATTTGAGCGATCTTAGTCTTCCCTTCCCTCTCTTCTCTTCTCTTCTCTTCTCTTCTCTTCTCTTCTCTTCTCTCGTATATTTAACAGGAGAGACGGTATTATTAATGAGGTGCCGGGTAAAACCAAAGGAATTACATATATAGATAATGCTCGAGTATTAGACGAAGGTAGCCTTTCTGATAGTCAGCCAAGCAAAACCCCTCATCGTTGTACGTCACTGGATATGGAAGGTACGTAGATAGGTAGATAGGTAGGTAGGTAGGAAGGTAGATAGGTAGGAAGGAAGGAAGGAAGGACGGAAGGAAGGAAGGAAGGAAGGAAGGAAGGAAGGAAGAACGAGTAAGGGTCGAACCGGGATGCCTGGCAACGACGTCAGCGCGCGAAACCTCGAGGGTGTTTTGATTGCAATCCGGGAATTAATTAACGAGCATGAGCTCGGATCTCTAGTCGTCGGAGAAATCCGACGTGACTGCTTTCGGTGGCACGAGCTTAACACAGAGCCGAGCGATTCCTAACGCGCGTGCGGTGGGGGACGACCTCTGGGGTGGGTTAGGGTGGGATGGTGTTGAGCTGGGTTGGGTTAGCTTGGCTTGCCTTGCCTTGGCTGGGCTTGGGGTGGGCTGGGGTGGGCTGGGAGGTCTATCCGCGACTCGCGAGAACGCTTTACAGTCTTGGATAATTAATAACGCTTGGGTGTACCGAAAGAGGATAATAACGTATTCTCTCTCTTGATATATATATATATATATATATATATATATATATATATATATATATATACATTGAAATTTCCGTGAACGTTACAAGAATCATGAGTATTAACGTATAACGTTCGATCTAAATGTTAATTTGATGTCGTATTAAAAAAAAAAAAAAAAAAGAAAAGAAAAAAAAAATAGAAAATATTTTTCTATCCTTCAAGAGAATATATTCTTTCGAAAATTATAGTAACGGAATGATTTAGAAAAATTACGATAGGCTATTTTTTCTTCTTTCTTTCTATCTTTTTTTTTCTCCTTTCTCTTTAACATATGTTCGTATGTAGAAAATTGACGATACCGTT
>OU964975.1:2484290-2499290 GCA_918808275.2 Dolichovespula sylvestris
AAAAAAAGAAGAAGAAGAAGAAGAAGAGGAGAAGGAGGAGGTGGAGGAGGAAGAAGTAGAAGAACTAGAACTACTTTCTTTTATCTTACATTACACTCCTTTCCCTTTTTAAGAACAACTTCTTACGACTGTCGAGATAAGCTTTTTTTCTCTCCTCTACTCGCTCCTTCCTCTCCCCTACCTCTCTCTCTCCCTGTCCTCTCTATCGTTTACTCCTCTTTTTAAGGTATAGAAATGGAAAGAGAAAATTGTATATGTGCTCGTTAAAGTGTCGAGCGACTCTCTCGGAAACGGTACGTTCTCTTCCTATAATCTTTTCAGCCGCCTTTCATCTCTTTCAGATCTCCCGTAACGTTTAAGTAAGAGAAGAAGTCGAAAGAGTCAACAAAAAATAAAAGGAGTACGAGGAGGTGATGCCGATGGTGATGAGAGATGGTGTAGAGCTTGGCCGTAGATGAGGGATATGACGGAGTTAGGTGGCACGGGGGGGGGGGGGGGGGGGAGATTGGGAGGGAGTGTGGGAGTGAAGGAAGAAGAGAAGGTCGTAAGTGAGAGATGGTAGTAACACCGCGTAACTACTTACGCGTAGAAGCGATGAACGCAAAGGGCGATCGTCGCTTAAGAAGCCTCTCTCTCTCTCTCTCTCTCTCTCTCTCATTCTCTCTCTTTCTGTCTCGTGCACACCTACGTACACATGCATGCAGAGAGAGAGAGAGAGAGAGAGAGAGAGTATCTTTCGCTCTCTTTCGTTCTACCAGCAGCAGCCTCCCTCTTCCCCTTTAGTCTCCCTTTCCCCTCTCCACTACGGCGTATTATGTCCCACGAAAATTAGCTTCGTTAGAAAAGGTTGACAGACCCTTTTACTTGCTCGTAGGAAGCGAACGCGTCGACGCGAATTCGCTCGACTCGATTCCGTCCGTCTCTCTCTCTCTCTCTCTGTCTCTCTGTCTGTCTCTCTCTCTCTCTCTCTCTCTCTCTCTCTCTCTCTCTCTCTCTCTCTCTTTTGTGTTCTCCCGTTGCGAATTTCTACCACAACCAAACTTACGTGCGTACGTTCGTATGTACGTAAGTTCGTTCGTTCGTTCGTCTGGAAAACGGTTTAATAGCCTTAGGAATGATAATTGGAGTGGTTTGTCAAAGGAAGGAAAAGTAAGGAAAAAGGAAAAAGGAAAGAAAACGGAAAGGAAAACCTGCTCCTCCGTTATTATCCTACTATTTGCAGAGGTTCTTTTATATTTACTTTTTCTTCATTTTATTCTTTTTATTTATTTTTTGTCGTTATTATAATTATTATTATTATTATTGTTATTATTATTTTCTTTTTTATCTTTTTTTATTCCTTCACGAAAAAGAATTCGATAAAAAGGGGAAGGGGTAGGTAGGTAGAGTGGGAGGGAGGGGTAATAGAGGTGATTTTTTTTTTATTTCTTCTTCTTTTAATTAATTAATTTCTTTATTTTTCTTTCTCCTTTCTTTTTTTTTTCTTTTTTAAGAGAAGAAGACTGGATAAGAAGGAGACAGAGAGGTGATAGGTAGGGAGATTGGGAGAGAGCGAGAATGGTGATGGTTCTTTTTGTATATTTTTTCTTTCTTCTTTTTCTATTATTTCTTCTTTATTTCTTTGAAGAAGATTCGATAAAGTGGATAGCGAGGTAGGGTGAGCGGGAGGGGAGAGGAGGGAGGGGGCAGAAGATGTGATTTTTTAATTTCTTTTCTTTTTATTCCTTTTTCCTTTATTATTTTTTTTAGAAGGAAATTCGATAAGGGAAAGAGAGATAGAGGGAGAGAGAGAGAGAGGGAGAGAGAGAGAGAGAGAGTGGGAGGGATGGGGGAGGAGCAATGGAGGTAGCCGTATTATTGCTTTTCTTTATTTGTTTTTTCTTTTTTCTTTAATCAATTTTCTTCTTTATTTCTTTAGAAGAAGATTCGATAAGATGGGATAGCAAGATAGGGAGGGTGGTTGGAAGGGCGGGAGGAGAGTAGAGAGAAAGAGAGAGGGAGGGAGGGAGGGAGGCAAGTGGGGTGACGTGACAGACTGCGGAGGTGGCAAAAAAATGTTTGCCCTTTAAAAATGAGACGAAACGTCGAAGGAGGCATTTTAAATAAAAGAAATTTCTGTCCTCGTAGTGAAGTGATCGTTTGAATTGCCCGTTGAATTTATCGACTTCGCATGATGTATGGCCGTGTCGTGTCGTCACAGGTACGTACGATATGTTTGCGCAAATGATCAGAGTAAACTCGTAAATACCGGGTGCACAACGAGCCAGTTAGCGTCTCCCGACGCTTATGCCAGACACCGACAGCACAGGATCGGCGTTTAAACTCGTTTTCTATGGCGGGAAGGGGGAGGACGGAGAAAAGACACCTCTCATTTCTTATCTCGCTTATAAACGTTATCATTACACGAACGGTTCTTTATGAATTACGTTTGAATGTATAATTGTGTACATGTTCTTCTCTTTTTTTCCTTTCTTATATTCCCTTTCTCTCTCTCTCTTTTTTTTTTTTTTTTTTTTTTTAATTCGTACGGGACACGGGGATCTGTTGAATTAATTGTCCATAAGGATCTGTTGAATTAATTGTCCGTAAACAAATAAAAAAGAAAAAAAAAGTGAAATTACATGGGTTTCATTGTAGGATTAAAAAAAAGAGACCTGTCGTTTTTCATCAAAATGGCCTCCTCCTCTTCTTCTTCTTCTTCTTTTTCTTTATCTTTTTCTTCTTCGCCTTCTTCTTTATTTTCCTCTTTTTTTTCCTTCTCTTCTTCTTTATTACTGATATCTTCACGGTCTATTTCGTATTACGCTTAAAAATAATAATAGTATGATACGTTAATTAGTAAAAATTTCATTCGGAAAAATTTAATAAATTATAATTATAATAAGTAAGATTTACATATTTACACGCACGCGCGCGCGCACGCACACATACGCACACACACGCACACGCACACAAATACACAGAAAGAAAGATAAGGTACATACGTGTAATTTTATTTAAGTCGAGAGGATTATCGAAAAGAGTCGTAGAAGAATAATCGTGTTTAGAGAGTTTGTTCGCGAATCTAATTGGATTCGTGCAAGATAATCCGCGTTATCGTCTAATGGATGAAGAGGAGGAGGAGGAGGAGGAGGAGGAGGAGGAGGAGGTAAAGGAAGTGAAGGAAGTAAAGGAAGAGAGAAGTCGGTTTTATCGGGCACCAAGTAGTAAGTCGTTCTCTTAGCTCGCCGCTAAGCCGTCCCTGATCCTCGAAGCGTACGTGTGTTCCGGCGCGGTGGGACCATGCGGTGCGGTACGGTGCGGTGCGGTGTGGTGCGGTATGTCTGGCCTCTGGCTCCTCGATGAAAACGGACTAGGTTGACTCTGTCGTTTCTCTGGCCACCTCCGCCGCCGGAGGTCGTCGTGTTGTGGTAGTTAGCGATGACTCTTTCTCTCTTTCTCTCACACACACACGCTCTCTCTCTCTCTCTCTCTCTCTCTCTCTCTCTCTCTCTCTCTCTCTCTCCCTCCCTCACACTCTCACTCTCATTCTTTCTCCCTGTCTCTCTGCCGTTTGTGCAAACAACGACAAGACGTTGACAGTGACTCAGTCGACCTCTCTCTCTCACTCTCTCTCTCTCTCTCTCTCTCTCTCTCTCAGTTCGCATCCGGCAAGCGAGCGTGAAACTAAGCTCGCGGAAAAACTCGATGAGATTATTACACCTTTCGATCGACTTTTTTTTCCTTTTTTTTTTTCTTTTCCTTTTTTCGGTTTATCTTTTTTTCATGTTTTTCTCTTTCTTCCTCGTTGGCATTTTTATTTCTATAAATTTTTTTTCTTTTTTTTCGGTATGTCATTTAAGTACCCTTTTAACTCTTTTTTCCTTGCTTTCTCTTTTTTTTTTTTCTTGTATTTTCAATCGAGTCGACTTTAAACGACTTAAAACGCCGCGTATCTTCTGATAATTGGTTAATGTTATTGATATTAACAATCGGAAAGTTTCATGGATTATTATTATCTCATGATAAGGGGGGAAAAAGTTATATCTGGTTGTACTTTCGTATTGATCGTAATAACAATAATGATGATGATGATAATAATAATAATAATGATAATAATAATAATAATAATAATAATAATAATAATAATAATAAAAATAATAATAATAATAATAATAATAATAATAATAATACAATTACTGAATCCTGTTCCTAGTGCAAGGTATCAATTGGGCTCTGGGCCTTGAATAAGTAATGCCATAATTGAGTCAAATTGCTTATGATCCAAAGGAGTAGCACTACAATTATTGAAATAATAATAATAATAATAATAATAATAATAATAATAATAATAATAATAATAATAATAATAGTAATAATAATAATAATGATTTTAAACATCGACTTCTTATCTGTTAAATAATTTTAGTCCAGAAAGTTACATAAATTATAACACTAATATATGGTGTATTAGTGTTATTATTATAAAACTAATTATACGACGAATTTAATTGATCTTTGTTAATCATTTTTACAAAGAAGGAAAAAATAGTAAAATTGAATTTGTAATAATACTCTCGCACCAATAATAATATTAATGTCCTGAAAGAAATTTTTTTTGAAATAATTCAATAAATATAAGCGTACATTAATTTCATACAATACATATGAACCTTCCAACATTATCATTCGCATTGTCATGAAAATTTGCATTTGCACGTTCGCACAGTTTAGCTACCGTTTTTCGCTTTAATAAAATCTGTACGGCGGTCGATGATCTGGTGAGTCATAGGAAAGACGAAAGAGAGAAAGAGAGAGAGAGAGAGAGAGAGAGAGAGAGAGAGAGAGAGAGAGAGAGAAAGAGAGAAAGATCTTCGAACGGAGTGTTTATTTACATGGTCGCTCTCTTACCGATTATCATCCGTTGAATATTCTTTCGCGCTCTTACTTTCGATCGTATTGTAATGGAGAGTCAGAGCGTCGACGAGGTCGTCCCTAATGAACGTGTGCGTGAGCACTTATGCTTACCGGCCATACTCTTGATTGATGAATCTGCACGAGTGTCGAGTCGTAAAGGAAAAGAAAAGGAAAAAGAAAGAAGAAAGCAAAAAAAAAAATAGAAATCTTAGAAGCTTCTTCGTGATAATTCTTGCAATCAATGAATCATCTACAGATAGATAGATCGATAGATCGATCGATTTGATCGATTTGATTGTTCTATCGATCGATCGATGGTTATCGAATGTATGTTGTACGTATGTATGTATATGAAATCTCTCTTATAAAATTCTTTTCTATCATTTTCCATCTCGGACGGCTATGTCACGCGTAATTACGTATCCATTATCGTTCGAGTATCGATAATAATTCGATAGATCGCTACATAGATACGAAATTTTTGTCCAGTCACGTTAGATTAATACATATCCTATTGCAAACTAAAATCTCTTTTGTTCATTCAGATTATGTCTCCCTCCCCCTCCCCCTCCCGCCCTCCCCCTCCCCCTCTCTCTTTTTCCTTTTCCTTTTCCTTTACATACTTTTTCGTGTTTAATGAACTTAACTGATTATATATTGTTGATTGATTCAGCATCTTTTTTCTTTTATTTATTTCTTTTTTTTTTACTTGTTATTTTTATACCAATAATTATCAAGTATCTCTTTCACTTTTTGCAATTATGCAATTACGTATCCCTCTTTCTCTCTCTCTCTCTCTCTCTCTCTCTCTCTCTCTCTCTCTCTCTCCATTCATTTTATTATCATTGAGCTTAGAGAACATGTCGGATAATATTATTGGAGATTGATTTTTTTCTTATTACGACTTGTTATTTTTTATTATTAAGTTGGCAGTCACGTTAGATTAATACGTCCAATTGATTCAGTATCTTTTTCTTTTTTTCTTACTTGTTATTTTTATAGCAATAATTATTAAATGTCTCTTTCACTTTTTGTAATTATGCAATGACTTATCCCTTTTTCTCTCTCTCTCTCTCTCTCCATTCATTTTATTATGATTGAGATTAGAGAACGTGGCGGATAATATTATTAGAGATTGATTTTTTTTTTTATATTAAGATTTGTTATTTTAAATATTTAGTTAACACTCACGTTAGATTAATACGTCCAATTGCGAAGTTACCTTTTTTTTCTCAGTTTAATTACGTCTCTCTCTCTCCTTCTCTCTCTCTCTCTCTCTTTTGGTTTATTTACGTTGCTATGTTTAACGAACGTAGCAGATCGTACAGAAGAGATTGATTTTTTTTATTACAATTAGGTTTTAGTTGACTCTCACGTTAGATTATAACAATCAAATTTAAAATACCCTTTTCACTCATGTCAATTACGTTTCTCTCTCTCTCTCTCTCTCTCTCTCTCTCTCACTCATTTAATTTACCTTGTTACACATGACGAACGTAGCAGATCGTATCGGAGAGATTGATTTTTTCATAAGAATTTGTCATTTTTAAGAATATTTAGCTAAGGCTCGCGTTGGTTTAACGCCATCAATTACAATGTTGCGATTATGTGTCTCCCATATTATATATACTTTGTTGATTTTAAAGAATGTAATTTACCATAACACATCGTAGATCGATTTATTATTATAACCATTAATTTTTTCCTTCTTTTTTCGTTTGTTTTTCTTCTTTTTTTTTTTTTCTTTTTAGTTTTCTTCCTCTCATGCACACGCTCTTTTATAACTTTTATTACTTGAAGTTTTCTTAGCATGAGATTTATCGTCCGTTAAGCCGTGTCGCGCATTAAAGTAGCAAGTTTTTCGACGCATAAGATTCGCATTACTCACGCCTTTTGTCGTGCTCGCGTATTTACGTTGAGTAATCCGGAGACGTTCCTGATTTTCTTGTTTAACCACCAACGCGCGATTGTCGTTCTCTCGCGAACAAAGCTTAGAAGGAGAGGACAACGACGACGGTCCGAAGATTAATCGCGTAACAAACTCCCTCACCCTGGTGTGCACGTTTTTCGTTTTAAAAATAAATTGCGCTCGTTAATACACAGGGTAAGCGAAACGCGTTAAACTAACAGTAACGGTAGTAAACTTCTTCTTCTACTTCTTCTTATTCTTCTTCTACGACTACTATCGTCTTTCTTCTAAAACCAGTATACTTGGCTAATTTCGATCTTGTTTTTGTAAGGAAATCAAACAAAGAAATTCTACTTTGCTCTTTGTTACAACATTCCAAATGATAATTATATACATATGTATATATATATATATATATATATATATATATATATATGTACGTGAGAACAGTGTTAAAAACGTTATGAAAACTTTGAACGATGATCTCGGCGAATCGATGATTCATTATTGCGATGCAATCATTTATATGTATCAATCATATATTATAATGGTATCTAATTTTAAAGTCATACGCTCATACCTATATACCTATATATACCTATATTCCTTTATGTATAAATATATTTTAATTTTTTTTTAATTATTAATTTTTTTTAATTATAATTTTTTTTATATTTTAATTTTTCAGTTTGGACAATTAATAGTTTGATAAAATTTTAATTTCTTAGTTATACTATAAATTTCAAACAAACAAAATTTTTTTAAGCATGAAAGTTATTCAGTCGAAGGTTTAAAGATTTTAATCAAATAAAATTAACAATATCGATACCATAATATTATAGTGTATATATATACAATGGTAATATATAATATAAAATGTATGATATTTTCATTCACCCTTTTAAAAAGATTTTTTATAAAATAAAATTTTTTATAAAATATTTCATTTATTATGTGTTACACGTTTTTATATTCCGACTGAAACGAAAGAAACGAAAAGTAAAAGTGGAACGTTAAGAACCAGGTAAACACACACACACACACACACACACACACACACACACACACACACACACATATATATATTTGTATAAATATGTACAAGTGAGAGTAATTTGAATAACACGGCGTGTAAAATCGTAACACATACATACATACATACGTGTATTTACATACATAGATGTTATTATTCGAGGTCATAGTCAGGAACGTGTTTCGTCCTCGTTAGAAGAAAAGAGACGCTAAGTTCTGGTCAATGTCTCCCTTCGTCTTTCTTAACGCGAATTATTTGCACTTCAGTTGCGGTATCTCACAGAACTCGGCACGAGGTCGAACCGACTCGTACGACGTGATAATTCGTTTTACGTCCATGCTTTCTCTCTTCCTTCGTTAAATTTCGATCCTTCGAAGTTATTCGCATTATTACGATGCACCTACGTATCATACGTACCTATATCGACGGTATCGAACGAAATTTTTTTTATTTTATTTTTTTTTTTAAATTTATAGACAATTCATAGTTATACGAATCTAACGTATGTTTGTTTTAAACGAAACGAATTTTATTTATTTATTTATTTTTTTCTTTCGCATCTTTATATCTAAACAATCAATTGACACGCATACTTAATCATATTAATTATCCTTTTAATAATAAATATCTATAATGGAAAATTTGTTATTGTCCGGAAAATAAATAAATGAATAAAAAAAAAAAAGACAAACAAAACCAAAAACAAAACGAAAATGTTCGGAGAGAATTTCGTTTTTTTTTCTTTTTCTTTTATTTCTTTAATGATTAGATGAGAAATATTTTATGAGTCTTTTAACTGTCATCTTATTTTATGATCGTCGATTAAAAATGAATCATAAAACTACTTATTTTCTCATTACTTTGCTTCTCCGCCTTTGCACGCGATTTATATAGAAAGAGAGAGAGAGAGAGAGAGAGAGAGAGAGAGAGAGAGAGAGAGAGAGAGAGAGAGAGAGAGAGAGAGAGAAAGCGAAGGAAGGGGATAAGGGTTGAAGAAAGTCACGTAGACGTCGAATAGTAAAGAAGGAACGTAACACGTAATGCATGTATTAGTCTATTATGTAATAATGTTGTAATAACGAAAATATATAGTTGTTTAAGCAGGAAGAGATTGGTGATTGTCCTTCCCAATGAAACTATAAAAGAATAAGATCACTTTGATCGTATTGTAGAGACAAGTTTGAAGAGGTGAGAACATTACGTATATACATATGTACATATATATATATATATATGTACATACATAAATATCAGGCTAAAGTCATCTATTATATGATACTCGATTAGGAGGGGCAAATGGCGGAAACGACAAAACTCAACCTCGAGATCGTAGTTGTATAATGTAACGCGTTTCCGCGTGTCTGTCATTAGTCTCGTGCGAATATAACACGCATGAATATATGTAGATACTCACGCATATGTGTGTGCATATATATATATATATATATATATATATATATAAATATATATACATACATATATACACTTACATACATGCATATTATGTATCTACAACTAGAACGTGTCTTCCCTTCTCTTCATGACCGATCCTTCAGAATGGATTCAATTTGTATAACAAAGGGGCCCGGTGCAGGCTCTGACGGAATCGTCCTTGAATTTTAATTGACACGCATAGTCGTATCGAAAAATCTAGTTAAACCGACGATATCGAGAATAGCCGGATGATAATAAACTGTCGATTGTTCCTATTTTCAACGTTTATATATATATATATATATATATATACATATATATATATATATATATTTATTATATTTAATATATATTATATAATTTAATAATATATATTATATTTAGAAAAAACAAAACGTGTTTAAATACATATATATATATATATATATATATATATATATAAATGGATGTATATATATGTATATATAAGCTATGTCAGAATTGTGTAAATGATATACGAATATATGTATATATTATAAATACATGTCTCGTTAAAATCGGCTTATCTTTATCGGGTGACGGCGTTACGACACACTTGAATACGTTTAAGCGCCGATCACCTTTGGCGATTGTAAGCAACGTTTCACCCGCTTTCATTTAAAATGTATTATATGCTACTACAGTCGATGCATCTTCTCTTGGACAAGAAGAGCTCGTAAACAAGAACCCGAGAGTAATTATACCGTCAGCATCGCTAACGTTGACGGCTCTTCTCGCATTATTCGCGGTCGTTGCCTTCAATCTATTCCTCTCTCTCTCTCTCTCTCTCTCTCTCTCTCTCTCTCTCTCTCTCTTTCTCTCGCTCTCTTACAAATCACGTATAAGAATAACACTTTGATAAGAAATTCGTTTAATAAAGAATTGAAGAGATTATTTATTGTTATTGAGAGTTTAATTACGACGAGTTAAAATCGAATTATTACAGTTTCGAGATTTTCTTTCGTTTTTTCTTAATATTTCTTTAGTCAAGTGTGAAGAAAGAGACAGAGAAAAACAGAGAGACGGAGAGAGAGAGAGAGAGAGAGAGAGAGAAGTCTAAGTTAAATTAATGACTCGAAGACTCTTCGCTCGTTCGAGCGCGTTTTGTACAGGATTATGACCAAGTGCTATAATTGCTCGGGCACGAGGGTGACTAATGGTTCTCAGGCGTGTGTACCTACCTACCTACCTACCTACCTACCTACCTATCTACCTACCTACCTACCTGTAAGTACGTACGAGAAGCATACTATTAACTAAAGCAATTAATGTCTCAAGAAGTCGTTCAGGAGGGTGTTCCTACGAGGCTCTAAATTTAGCAAAAACTAGACTAACGAAATGAAGAAGTCGCACGTGCGTTAATACGGTGTAATCGATGATAATATTATACTGGGATGAGTAAAAAAAAAAAAAAAAAGAAAGAAAAGAAAGGAAGAAAAAAGAAAAAAGGGAAAGAGAGAAGGATTACGCTCGAGAGGATGAGAGAAGGAAGAAGAAGAAGAAAAACGAAGGATAAATAGCTGTGGAGGTTTATTCGACGATCTTCTTTATACTTCATCAAATTAGTAAATTGTACAATCTTTTCTTATGATATATCGCGTTTTGGGAATTTGCGTTTAGAAAAGCTTCAAAGATTAGAACTCCTCTTTGATAGAACACAAAAATATATTCTCTCTTTCGAATCGGCATTATTTGAGTTTTAAGCTTACCAAGTATTAAGTACTTTATGTACCGTTCTCTACGCATATGTATACACACGCACACACACACATATATATATACATATATATACATATAGATAACCGGTACTAGCAAAGTTTACGTGTTCGTATTAATTAAATGCGGTTATGAGAAGCTTCAGAGAAGGAATGGTTAGTTGGTAGTAGTAGTGGTGGTCGGCATCGCGCTCACGTTTAATAGGAAAGTTTAGGGAACACCCTACCTCGTTCCGATTATAGCTAACGGTAGTGGGCGGTGGTGGTAGAAACAGAGGGTCGGTAGTTAACCGTGCATTAATCTGGAAAACAAATCTAACGTGGCCCGCGTGGCTGTTTGCTTAGGAGAGATTTCGGCCCCTTTCTCGTCGTAGCCGTAGCCGTAGCCGTAACCGTAGCCGTAGCAGTTCGTCGTATGTGCCAAGGGGTCGAACGAGAAACTTCCTATGCCCTTTTCGTCCTATTCGTTCGTTCTATTCGTTAGTTCTATTCGTTCGTTCGTTCTATTCGTTCTATTCGTTCGTACATTCGTAGGTTCGTTCGTTTGTTCAGTTAGCCCTTTGCGAGATTCACTCTAAGAGTAAACGTGTGCCTTCTGCGAAGAAGGGATCACTGTACCGACGATTTCCTAACTCCGAATTGTGGAATAGTTAACGGGTAAATTACGAGAAACCCTTAGAGAGACACTTTGGGTATGTTAGAAGCCGCACAATATTTCTACGTCGTTATGTCTTTCAGAAAGTTCGAACGACAGTTCGTTGGGAGTTTACACGTATCGTAACATTCTGTTATAAATTTCATTCGTATAATGAAATAATAATTAAGTTAATTGTAGAGTGTTAATGTTTGTAATTGTCGTTTCGTTTATATCGCAATATTCTTACTTACGTACGTATATACGTATGTATGTATGTATGTATGTATGTATGTATGTATGTATTTAATCAATTCGATATAATATATACGGGGATGAAAATATAATGGAAAACATAGTCGTTATATTATAAAATATAGAGAGATACGAACGTATCGAAAATACGCGGGATAAGAATACAATGAAAAAATAACGTATGTATTGTACGTAAGGTTAATTACAATTTCAAGATCGTATGTATTTGAGCAACCCAAGCGCCAGTTTTATCTAATATAATATAATGTCGTATATCTAATATGTTAAAGGTGACAAAAAATAAAAGGGGTAGTTAACCGCATATGCTTATGAGAAAGGGGATCCTCACTTTGTATCGTAACACGTGGGAACATACCCTTAGGGATGGATTTAAATGAAAATATTAAAACGTCTGCTACCTTTGACCTCATTTCCATGTTCTTTTTTTTCTTCACTTTTTTCATTTTTTCTTTTTCACACTTTTATGTTTCTCCCTCTCCCTCTCTCTCTCCCCATCTAATTTATGGTAAAATACATAGAAAAGAAACTTCTTATGGATCTACAATTTAAACGGATCAACATCGTACTATACAACGATGTACTATTATTGTCGTTTATATTGGAATTAACGACAAGAGAAAATACGAAAGAGAAAAAGAAGACGAAGAAGGAAAAAGAAAAGGAGATAAAAGAAAAAAATAAGAGGGGAAGGTAAAGGTTTGTGTACGAAAGGAGTGAGATGCTTAAATGAGAGTGAGGTGGGATGAGATGGGATAGGGTGGAGTGGGGTGGTGGGTGATGCTTAGGTAGGTAAAACGTTCTCCGAGAGAAACTGCGAAGTAGAACTTGGGATGTTGCATCGCGAAGCAGATGGTAAGGACCGGCGGCAGAGAGGCAGAAAAGGCGGTGGTGGAGGTGGAGGTGGTTGTGTTGGTGGTAGTGGAGGTGGTGGTGGTGGGATCGGACGGAGGAGATGAAGGAGGACGAGGACGAGAACGAAGACGAAGACGAAGACGAGAAGGAGAAGGAGTGAGGGTGGTGGCGGTCGAGTTGCCGTTCTAAAGAGTGAGAGAGATGAAAGAAAGAGAAAGAGAGTGAAAGAGAGAGAGAGAGAGAGAGAGAGAGAAAAAGAGAGAGACGAGAGGCGATATACAACGTCGGCGGAGGTTAATGCCGCGATCCGGTTCAGGGGGCAGCCTCGGTGCCTGCCTGAAAACAAGGCCTGCTTGCTGCTTGCTTGCCTGCTTGCCTGCCTCCACGCTCACTCGCTTGCTTGCTCGCTTGCTCGCTTGCTCGCTCGCTTACCTGCTCGGCTCGCCTGCAGGCCAACATTTCTCTATATTTTAAAATCCTATCGGATAATATGCTCTCTCGGTATATTCTCTCTCTCTCTCTCTCTCTCTCTCTCTCTCTCTCTCCAATATTTTATTATTATCGGCCGATATCAAGGTCGATACCTTTCTTATAAATCTTTTTATCGTAAATATATCCCACGTTCGATCGAACGACGGATATAATTTTTTGTTCATTTAGTTGGAAAAATTTGACGAACTTAAGAATTGGTCTCTCTCTCTCTCTCTCTCTCTCTCTTTCCTTTTCTATCTACCTATCTATCTATCTATTTATCTACCTATCTATCTATCTATCTCTAATTCGACATAAATCGTAGTTTTAAAACGGAGTATCTACGAAGGAAAAAATGGATGGATGGATGGATGGATGGTCGGATAGAGATAGAGATAGAAAGAGAGAGATAGCGCGCGCGTGTGTGTGAAAAAGGGAGAGAGAGAGAGAGAAAGAGATGGAGAGAGAGAGAGAGAGAGAGAGAGAGAGAGATAGTCTAACCTTTAGCCTGCGGTAAACCATTCGGACGATTGAGAAAAACAGGAGATTGTTTTTTGCGGCTTCTGGTGTCCACCTTCCGGTCCGTTTCGCAGAAAAGCGGTGGATCGATCGTTAGACCGTTTTAAAGTCCGATCTAGCGGAAAATTACCAATCCTCTTCCCCCTCCCCTCCTTCGCCATCCTCCCCCATCCCCTCCCTCCCTTTTACTCTCCCCTTTCCTATAGTGTCACGGCCATCCGATTTCGCGATAACTCGAATTATCGTTTTTATTTGACGGTCCACGTTTTTGCGATACTCGCGAATGCAATCTCATGTTTATGGAAGGAGATATTGTCGTTTTTGAGATTTAATGACGACGACGACGACGACGACGACGACGACGACGACGAGGATACCATTCTTGGCGTTAACCGCCGAAGTGCGACGAAGAGAGAGAGAGAGAAAGAGAGAGAGAGAGAGAGAGAGAGAGAGAGAGAGAGAGAGAGAGAGAGAGAGCAAGAAAGAAGATAGTTAAAAAGATAAAGTGAGAGAAAGAAAGAGAAAAAGAGTTAAAAGGAATAAGATACATAAAAGAGATGGATAGAGTCAGATGTAGAAAAAAAAAAAGAAAAGAAGAGGAGGAAGAGGAGGTAAACACACGCACGCACGCACGCACATATACGCACGCACACGCACGCACACACATAGACGAAAGTAATATATATCGTTTTCGAAAAAAAGTTGAAAACATATTTCGTACAAATTCGTATGGATAAAAGTTCTTGTCGAGGTTTCTCGCGATCGATCGCGAGTGTTGGCCTCGCGTGAGGTTTGAACGAGAAGCTCTCACCTCGATTCTTCGCGGTTTCCCGCCGTCAAGGTCTTTTAAAAGACCGAGTCTCTTTCTCGATCTCTCTCTCTCTCTCTCTCTTTCTCTCTTTCTCTCTCTCTCTCTTTCTCTCTCTCCTCTCAGGCCGAGTTTATTACTCGAATACCGAGCTCCTTTATATCTTCTCGTTCGCCTTCTTCGGGAATATCTTTGCCTTTAATGAAAATGTATCTACGGTGTGGTTGTGAGGTTAGTCTTCTTAATGGCAAGGAACTGAGTTTCTTTAAAAAAAAAAAAAAAAAAAAAAAAAAGAAGAAAAATAAAAATGAAAGAAAAATAAAGAAACTGGAATTCTGCGAGCCAATGAATTTTTTCATTCTTTACCAACCCCTCACCCTCCCTTCCGTCTTTCTCTCTCTCTCTCCCTCTCTCCCTTGCTTCGTACTAGACACT
>OU964975.1:2501790-2524290 GCA_918808275.2 Dolichovespula sylvestris
AGAGAGAGAGAGAGAGATAGAGAGAGAGGAGGGAGAGAGTCCACGTTCTATGCACGAAGATCGATGATCGCGTTTGGAGTATGGCGTAACGGGTGAACGCAATGAACGTTCCTGGTACTTGAAATTTATATATATATATATATATATATATATATATATATATATATATATATATATATATATATAAAGAAATACGAAGCGCTTAGGAAACTCTTCGATCTCGCGATCGTTGGCCTTGCGAGCCTAATGACTGTTTATTTTAATCGTGCTAATTAAGCGTAATTATCCTACGCGAGCAACGAGGCGCAAAAGAGTTTTCGCAAGCGAGTACAGTGGGGGCGGTGCGAGTAAGCGAGCGAACGAACGAATAAAAGAATAAGAGAGTGAGAGAGAGAGAGAGAGAGAGAGAGAGAGAGAGAGAGAGAGAGAGAGAGAGAGAGAGAGGAATCGACGCGTTAGTCCAGCGAACGGTTTTACTCGCGAAGGAGAAACTGGTTTACTACTTAGCGCGAATCGTTAATAACCCTTCGCAATCATGCCTTTTCATAATCCAACCGCTGGAAATCCGACGGAAAGTCGGAGAACCGTTAATATCGCGATACGTCTTCGGCTTCTTGGGTCCTTGAGAGCGAATCGAAAAAGAAACGGCCGTAACCCATTTCGCAGATGATTTACGGTGCGTTCTTGCGAGCGACTTCGTACGTGCGTTCATGTACCCTCTCTCTCTCTCTCTTTCTCTCTCTCTCTCTCTCTCTCTCTCTCTCTCTCTCTTTCTCTTTTCTTTCTCTCTCACTTTATTTCTCTTTGCGTATTTGTACATACGGTCATGCGGCATTGTTTAGAGGAGCGACCGGGGTCGGTACACATGGCCTGCCAACCAGATCGCGGGTCTCTGACCTTAACGTACCGAGCGTAATCGATGCTGCGATCTCGACGAGGAGGTCTTCATGCTGCATCTCGCGCCAACTTTAAACTCCTCGTTCTGCCTGGAAAGTTTCGAGAGAAGCTAACAACACCCTAAATGATTTAATAAAGAATACGTCGTCGTAGCATTGTTGGTAACCGTCTATTCTTACGTTAGATCGAACGATTTTTTTTTTCTTTTTTCTTTGCTTTTTTCTTTGTCCTCGTAATTGTCGATCGAATAATTTGATTTTTCTTCTTTTTTTTTTTTTTCTTTTATCGATGCGTCCTTCTTATTGGGCAACTATATTTAGATCAATATTGTATGTTTTTAACGTTTCTATAAGATTTATGTTTGACTTTGATCAAGCTTATACATCATCGCGTTATCCGTTGTCGTTTCATTATTCTTTTCTTTTCTTTTCTCTTTTTTTTTTTTGTTGATGATCCACGTTTGTATATTTACATTGAGTGAAAGTGTAGCTCAAGTCAGTCGAATTTAGGACGTCGTCTATGACGATCGTAAATTTGTATACAGGTAACGTTAAAATCGATTCACGTATCTTGTAAATAACGATTGTATGTTATTCGTGGAATAACGAAATTTTATGCGCACGTACGAGGTTGGATATTTCGTTTGAAATAGAGCGGGGAGAAGAAAAGAAAAATAAAGACTCAATCGTAGTGGTTTACCAAAAAAGAAAATATACGTCCGTTTGTTAAAACTAAATTAAATATTAAATCGCTACAAACTTTTTTTTTCTTTCTTTCTTTTTTCTTTAGTTTTTTATTTTTTTTTTTATTTTATAGAAACATTTCGTTTCAAAGTAAGAGTAAACAAATATATACGACACGTAACAACGATATCATATAATTTTTAAAAAGTACTAACAACAACAACAACAACAACAACAACAACAACGACAATAATAATAATAGTAATAATAATAATAATAATAATATATATATATATAAATATAATAATAATATAATATAATAATAATAATAATAATAATATATATATATATATATATATATATATATAAATTATATAAATTCGATAATTTTAATCTTCTTATGATAGCATTTAACCATAATTATTTATTTTTTTTTACAACGCAATATTTATCACAAATCTTTTATGATTAAATAAAACTATCTTACCGTTTATTTTTATATTTATACAGAATTATATAAAAGCAGGTAAGTAAATACGTATACGTGTACGCCGAGATAGAAATAAGGGAGAAATTCGAGACTCTCTAAAATAAAGAGAGAGAGAGAGAGAGAGAGAGAGAGAAAACGATAGAAAGGAATCTCAGTAGTTTACAGACTCCCAATCAACCCTTCCCCCTCTATCCCCACCTTCTCCACTTCCACTTCCTCTTTTCCTTTTCTCATCGTCCACTACGTCATCATACGCACCGGGGATAAAGATAGCAATGAAAAAGGGATCTGCTTAAGATAGATTCCTTCTTTTTTCTTTTTTTTTTGTTTTATTTTTCTTTTTCTTTTTGGTATGTTTGCCGTCGGTTTATCGGGATTTCGCAGTAAGAAGACTGCGTTGCTGGACGGCATATGGATCGGTCGGTAGCTTCTAGAAGCACATGCACCCGCTCGTAAGGTTTTACGAGCCGTGTAATCGATGCTGGGATCTCAGCTTGGTTCTTACGTTGCACCTTGCAAACGCTCTGCCCTCGAATGGCTTCGTTCTACTCGTTAATCCTGTTGCAAATCTTAGACAATTTTAGAGAAGAAAGAAAGAGAGAGAGAGAGAGAGAGAGAAAGAGGTATATAAAGTAACTATATGTATGTATGTGTATATATATATATATATATATATATATATATATATATATTGGATATATAGGAAATCCCTTTTCCCCGTTATAACAGTTAAATATCATTAATGATAATTCAAGATTTTCTCGTCCTATTACTAATCCTGATTATTCTCGTTTATAATTATCCCAAAGACGATCGATATAAACGCATTACTATCGTATGCTCAGAATACAAATGTTTCGTCAAGGTCGATGACGCTCGAAATGGTAGGATGAGTATTATTCCCGATGACCATAAAGCGACGTCCTTGAATCTCATCGAGGAAGAAAGAAATCGAAGAAGAAAGAAACTTAACTTATGACTAACGATTATTGGCAATGGGAAAGCCAGAACCGATTGATTGTATGGTAATCTACGTTATTTTCACTCTTTATAACGTTTATGTAGACCTCGAGATTCATCATTCAAATTTGTCATTTAATGTCGTCATTTCTGTCAATTTCGATGTTCTAATTTTTTTTACTTCATTATACTTCAATTCTAATTGGTTAATGTCAAATTGGTTTCTTTCTTTTTTATGAGATTATCGATCATTGATAATATTAATATACATGGTGAATTTGTATTTGAAATTATTTAGAATTTGCAAAGTATACAATCTGTCGATAATTTTTTGTATCATTTCAAGTTTAACAAAAGTCAAAAAAGTGTTTGGTGCGGTTATCGGTTACCGAAGATCTCAGTATTTCTAGTATTTTCTCAGTATTTTTAGTAAATTTGCATTTGAAATTCGTTAGAATTTGTAAGGTATTGTGAAGAGGATCTATCTATCGATCATTTTTTTTGTCGTGTTAAATTTCACAAATGTCTAACAGTGTTTTATGTAATTTACGATCATTGAAAATCTCAATATTCCTAGTAAATTAACATTGGACATTCTCTAGAATTTGCAAAGTATCATGGAACAGATCTGTCTATCGATCATTTTTTCAATCATTTTAAATTTCACAAAAATCATAAAAGTTTTTCGTGCCTTTATCGATTATCGAAGATCTCAGTATTTCTAATAAATTTGCATTTTAAATTCGTTAGAATTTGCTAAATTTCATGAAGGAGATCTATTTAACGATCGTTTTTTTTTAATCTCGTTTAATTACACAAATGCCAAACAGTGTTTTATTTAATTAACGATTATTGAAAATCTCAATATTCCTAGTAGATTAGCATTGGAAATTCTCTAGAATTTGCAAAGTATCATGGAAGAGATCTTTCTATCATTTTTTCTATCATTTTAAGTTTCACAAAAGTCAAACAGTGTTTTATGTAATTAACGATTATTGAATATCTCAATATTCCCAGTAAATATGCATTTGAAATTCTCTAGAATTTATCGATCATTCTTCTATCGTTTTAAATTTCACATACGTCAAACATCGTTTTATGTAATTATCGCTTACCGAAGATCTCAATGTTCCTAGTAAATTTGCATTTGAAATTTTCTAGAATTTGCAAACTATCCTGAAGTGGATCCATTTGTCAAGAAATTTTTTCCATCATTTTAAGTCAAACGAAATTAAGAAAAAAAAAAACAAACAAAAAAGTACACTCTATGAAATTATCGATTATGGAAACTCCTTCGATATTCTTCTTACTACAAATTTGCATTTGACACTTAATAATTAATCAATTAATTAACCAATCGATTAATTAATTAATCAATTAATTAACCAATCGATTAATTAATTAATTAATTAATCAATCAATCAATCAATTAACTGTAAAATCTCGAGGGTTAATCATATCGTTCTTTTCGTCATTGTGAATATCAACGAACGGCGATATATATTTTATCACCTTCTTTACGAGGAAAAAAAGAAGAAGAAGAAAAGGAAAAGAAAAGAAAAATATCAGATTGGGGAATGTGCGAGGCATATTTGAATGATCGTAAATAAACGTAAGAACTGACGATCTAGAGAGTCCGTCGATCGTTCAAGAGAAAACATAAGGAAAAATAGGAATAAGGGAGAAAAGTATAAAAAGAAGAAAAATAAGAAGAAGTAACAGAAGTAAATGAAGAAGTAGTAGTAGTAGTAGTAGAAGAAGAAGAGAGAAGTAGTAGTAGAAGAAGAAAAAGAGAGTAGGGGGGATGAGGAAGACGAAAAGGTCGAAGAGGAGTAAGAGGAGGAGGACGAAGAGGATGAGGAGGATGAGGAAGAAGAGGAGGACGTAGAGGAAGAGGAGTATGAGGAAAATGAAGAGAAGGAGGAGGAGAAGGAGGAGGAGGAGAAGGACAGATCGATGGGCGATCGAGGAATGCGGGAATCCAATTAACGTGATTGAAAGGACGCGCGACGAAGGCGAGCGGAGCGATGCGAATCGAAGCGGTGCGCTAGAATAGTTAACGACATGTAAGGAAAATCCGCTTTTAAACGTTGAACGAACGGAACACCACACACCATTTTAGTAATGGTGACTGATGGTAATTGTTAATCAAGAAATCTCGATACTTTCTCACGAGTAACGAAGAAATTTCATCCTGTTTTATAGATGAGATATTTCATTTGGATAAATCGATATAAACGTACCGAATGAAACCATAGACGATTATTTAATGCAAACGTTGTTTCCAATTTGTCAGACGTCATCGTACGGTGAATTCATTGCGCAGACATTCCTACTCTTCCTTTTTCCTTCTCTCTTTTTCTTTATTTTTCTCTTTTTCTCTTTCTTCGATAAATGTATTCCAACGTTGTTGAAAGGTAGACAAGCTTGAATTTATTATTCTCTTTCTATTTCTATCTCTTTTTATCCGTCTACCTGCAAATAGAGATCGTAATACGAGAAATTCGCAAGTGCTATGCCAGAACCCAACCCATCTCGCTTAGCATCTCGTTAATGCCAGAAAAAATTCTTAAAGGACTTTAATAGCTACGTATACTATATACATACATACATACATACATACATACATACATACATATATATATATATATATATATATATATATATATATAATATATGCACGTACGTAGATACATTAACACCCTATATATATATATATATATATATATATATATATATATATATATATGTATGTATGTATGTATGTATGTATATATATACGTGTATGATGGTGGTTCAGGTTGTTGTCGTATTTTACGATATTGTTTACCGATTCGTTGTCGGTCTACCGATACCTATTGCAGTTATACCACACCAACGACAGAAATTCAAGAGTGAATCATTCAACGAGAGAAAGGTGTGTGTGTGTGTATGCGTGTGTGTACATGTAGGTATATAAAAATAGTAATATAGTTTAGAGGTTAACACGGTTTCGTGGAAAACGCGTAACGCTATTCGAATTCACGCTCGATGGATTTTCCCTCTCTATTTCCCTCTATTTCTCTCTCTCTCCCTTATTGCATTTAGGTCAGATCATACGTATATCAAAGTGATATTCGTAATTGGACGAGCGTCTCGTAAAATCTACAATTTGTATCTAATTGTGAACGCGATCGCTTTCATACGTTTAATTAACGTACTGGCAACAACCATCGTCAGGGATATCTATGGCTATTGCTATGGTTAATGCGATTACGCGATGGCGGATACGAGAACGTAATATGAGGGAAGAAGGAAGAAAAAAAGTATAAAAAAAATAGAAAAAAAAGAAAAGAGGAACGAAAGGAAACAAAAAAAAAAATAGGAAAATGGAAAGGAAAGGAAAAATGAAATATCGAACGAACGTAGTATGCTCGTAATTAAATTTACTACTTACCTATTACTGCTATTAACTATTAATACAAATTCCTATCTTTAATAAAACGTTGAGATAATTCTCGCATCGAAATCATCGCATTCGTATTAGTATTTAGTTTTCGTATTAGTATTAGTTTTCGTATTCTTATTCGTATTCGTACTCGTACTCGTACAGTTTTGTTTTAAGTGTATATAAATACATACACATACGGATATAGTAGATATGTAGAATCAAAGCATTCCAGGAGGATCGACCTTTCGGCAAAAGTTAAGCTCGCGCGCGAGAACATAATCGTTGCTCGCGAAATCGCGTAGGAAGATCGATGGGATCCTTCTTGGTTAAATCTCATCGGAGACTTTAGAGTATCGTGTGCTTTGCAAATTCTCAGAGTATTTCTCTCTCTGTCTCTCTCTCTCTCTCTCTCTCTCTCTCTCTCTCTCTCTCTCTCTCTTTCTCTCTCTTTCTCTCTTTCCACTTTTGCTTCTTCTTCTTCTTCAAGGCGGATGGCCAGATCATCATGGATCGTTACGTTCTAGCGAATCGTCGGTGTTAAGAGCACCGGAGTTAGGTTCAAAGGTCTCTAAATCATATTTTATGCAACGGTTACTCGATACCGAGGATAGTCGTAAACGTGGCCCTTCGCGTGTACCGCCAAGTAGTTCTTCTTCTATTTTTTCTTTTTCTTCTTCTTCGTTTTCTTCTCTAACTTCTAAACCGACTCTCTTTACTCCGATCTCTTTTAAGTTCTCCTTCTTCTTCTTCTTCTTTTTCTTCTTCTTTTTCTTCTTCTACTTCTACTTTAGCATCTTCTCTACTATATTGAGACGTAAGACGTCGGAATAATCGAACGCTTACCGCCGATATCGAGATGGAAGGATCTCTAGGAACTTTCGAGCGTGCCTTTCAACCATGATTCTCGATCGTAAACGCGGCTATTATTTCACTCGTAACCCGACATCGTTTCTACTTCTTATTCTTATTCTTCTTATTCTTATTCTTCCATTTCTATTTCTATTTCTTTTTATTCTTCTCATTCTTATTCTTGGTCCCTCCTTGGAATAGGAAAACAATGTTGGATGTTAAAGATCCTAATACGTATTTCGAATTTATCTGAATATATTTATTTCAAAACAAGTTTAAGACTCGTGATCGTTTCTTCTCGAATAAATATTTATCTATATACCGTAATATAAGAGTAAATATATAAATATATTTCGTAAATTATATATACCGTAATATAAGAATAAATATATATATATATATATATATATATATATATATATATATGTATATATATATATACACACATAAAATATATAATAAAATATATAATATATATATATATATATATATATATATATGTATATATGTATATATAAAATTGAAAGAGTAATTAAGAATATTTCTGATGGCGCACTTACTAGTGTCCAAGAATTGAGTTTAGAGATTTAACGATTTTTATGACTTTTTACATTCTTTTTATCTTTTAGTTTTTTAATAAAATTTATCTGACTATTTTAACGAAACACATCGATTAATTTTTTGCATGAATACATGTGTATGTATGAATACATATATATATGTATATATCTATATGAGAATAAATGTTTGGAATTTTTTCATTTTATGATAAACGTTAAGCGTGTTACTTTAGAAAAGAAGAAAAACAAGAAAGAGAAAAAATAAAAATAACTTTGATAGAGTAATTAAGAATATTTCTGATGTCGCACTTATTGGTGTCCAAGTATCGAGTTTAGAGATTTAATGATTTTTATGTCTTTTTACATCGCATTCTTTTTATCTTTTAGTTTTTTAATAAAATTTATCTGACTATTTTAACGAAACACGTCGATTATTTTTTGCGTGAATACATGTGTATGTATGTATGTATATATCGATATGCGAATAAATGTTTGGAATTTTTTCATTTTACGAAAAACCTTGAACGTGTTACTTTTACAGAAAAAGAAGAAAATAAAAAGTAAAAAGAAAAAAAGGACAGACAATAATCCAAAATATTTTAAATATCAGGCGCAGTTAAAGTTTGGAGATTGAAAGTATTGCAATTGCTTCGTATATAACATATTTTATTTGTTATACTTTCAATGAAATTTATCTGACTATTTTAACGAGACACGTCGCGATCAGGTTTTTCTTGAATATGTGTGTATGTATACATACGTGTATCGATATGCGAATAAATATTTGGAATTTTTTCGTTTTACGATAAACATTGAACGTGTTAATATTTAAACAAAAGAAAAATAACGTGAAAAAGAATATTTAAAAAAAAAAGAAAGAAAAAAAACGAAAAGAAAACATTAATTAATTAAGAGTGTTTCAGATATCGCAATTATGTATCTAAGTTTCAAGTTCGAAGATTTGAAGATTATTATTGACTTTTATATAGAACATTTCTTATCTTTTATTGTTTCGATGAAATTTACCTGATTACTTTGATGAAACACCTGGATCGTTTCTTCTTGAATACATACGTACATACGTATAACCATATATATATATATACACACACACACACACACACACACACACGAATTAAATATTTGAAATTGTTTCATATTACGAAGAACGTTGAACGTGGTATTTAAAAAGAAATAACAAAAAAAAAAAATAAAAACGAGGAAAAAAAAATAAAAAATGGAAAGAAAAAGAGAAGACAGTTAATTAAAAATATTTTATATATCGCACGTACGTAAAGGTTATACAAATTAAAAATTTTGGAAATCTATAGATCTTTCATTGTGTTTCAATGTGATATCAATTCGTAATGCTTGTAATTTCACGCCGTTATTAGACACACGTTATAAACAAACGTGTGTGTGTGTGTGTTGTTAGTATATCAACGTGTCTAAGTATCTATGTATTTCTCTCGTTCAGTCGCGTTGTTGTAAGGACGTTTTGAGCTCGATCGTATCTCGTCAGCCACGCTTTAGCCACTGACCTATCACGATGGGGATCTTTTCAAAGTTCACGCGAAACTCGAAAAAAAAGAAAAAAAAAGAAAAAGAAAACAGAAAAAAGAAAAGAAAGAAAGAAAACGTAGAAAATACACATTTCGTGAGTTTGTTCGAAATCTCGTGTGACTTATCTATAAATATATTATGAATGTGTGTGTGTGTGTGTGTGTGTGTATGTATGTATGTATACATACATACATACATACATATATATATATATATATATATATATATATATATATATATATATATATATATATATAAGTAAGGTCTCATATGCTTCATTAAATTTTACCCTGTTAGAAATCGATCCTTTTGCGACTGCACCTCGTGTACATGTGCACCCCGAGGGTAGTTATTGGAATTCACGCATATATACTCGAGTAGATATCGCTGGTGATAAAATTTTACTGCCATACCGATAGTCACGATTTACAAAGCCACGTTGATGATAAGACAAGGTCGCTAACCGACCCCTCTTTTTCTCTCTCTCTCTCTCTCTCTCTCTCTTTCTCTCTCTCTTTCTCTCTGTCATTCGTTCGGTACGTTCGAGTATTAGATCACGATAAAATGGCTCGTGTTAACTCAATATTTGACATATAAATTAAACTTTTCTTTCCTTTCTTTCTTTTCTCCCTTCTACTTTTTTAAAAAATTCTTCGTATTTTCTTTCTTTTTTCATCTTTTCTTCCTTTCTTTTCTTTTCTCTATTTATAATTTTGTTGAAAATCAAAGCTATCGAGTACTTTTTTTGTTTTAAATAAAATAAATATCTCCATCACATTTGATTATACTCGGTTAATAAAATGTCGAATGAATTAATTGGACTTGTTTATTATATGAATTCATTGCCGTATTAATGTCTGACAGTTTAAATATAATATTTAATATATTTCGTTAGTTTAACTATGTCAAACATTTATCTCTGTATATTAAAAGTAACAAAAAATAAAATAAAATGAAAATTCTTGTTTAAACAAAATGCAAATTTGAAATTAATTCGTTTATTATATTAAATTCGTTCCGACGTATTCGTTATTCTGTTTGAAATATTTCAACGATTAATACGTGCAATTTTTCTCTTTCAATTTATTATCTCTCAATATAATCATGTATGCACGATTTTTCTTTAGTTATATATCTACACACACACACACGTGCGCGCGCGCAATATAAATATATATAATATTATACATTTTAACTACACACACATACATACTATATATATAGTATGTATTTTTATTATAGTCAAATAAAACGAATAATATTAATATTACATTCCGACAATTCGTCAATACAATAGATATTTAAATTAAATGGAAATGATAAAAATATTATGCGTATATGTATATTATTATACGTACACTATTATATATATATATATATATATATATATATATATATACACACATATATATGTATAATGTAATATTAATATATATAATATTATACGAATATATATAATATATTATATATATATATATATTTAATGGAGCACAGTTCAATCCTCATAAATTTCTAAAAAGAAGAAGGCAAAGAGAGATCGAGACGTATCGTCTTTGAAACGATACGCGAGGACGAGGTGGCGAGATAGTACGTGAACAGGCTTCGAAAGGAGGGCTTACGGGTTCATATTTGTGCGTGGCAGATTATTGAATTTATGGAGGAAAGAAAGGATTTCAGGGTGGGCCTAGAGAGAGTCGGTGTGGATCCGAGACACTAAACTGCGGCTTACACACGTCTTATGCAGGGTTCGCGCTCTCGATATATCCGACCGAGTTTTCTATCTTCCCTCTCTGTTTACTTGAGACTTATGTCGTAAGCGCTTGTAAACCGATAAATCTCAGAGTTTTCTTCAATAACTGACGCCGTACACGTTGTGTTTCGTCTCTTGTGATCTTTTACGTTTTTCGAATGATTTAAAAGAAAAAGAGAAAGAAAGAAGTAAAAAAGTAAAATAAAATAAAAATAAATAAATAAATAAATAAAAGAGAAAGCATTTGACGTATAAATAATATTTTGTTTTTCTTTTCTTTCTTTCTTTTTTTTTGTTAAATTTGTGTCATAAAACGTTTATATTATAAAATAACAATTATACGATTGAGCATTCGAAGTAAGCATTTTTGGAATAATGAACGATCTATCAAAAGTAGTACGGTCCAGACCATGGGGCTTTAACTATATTCGAATATTTGAATACTAGAATTATACTCAAGAAGTATATCTATAGGTTCGAACTATACCAGTCGATAGTGAGATACTATATTATTTTATATGATTTAATGTTATATACGAGCCACTTTAAGGTTATACATAATATTTTCATATAATTTCAATGATCTCTCTTTGAGAATGATCCAACTTCGTTTTTAAGACGTATTTTTTATTAACGTCAAATAAAACGAATGATATTAATATTAGATTCAGACAATTTATCAATTCGACAGATATTTAAATTAATCGGAAATTATAAAATCTTTTCTTGTTTTCATTTTTTTAAAGCAATTTATGTCTATTTTATTATACATTTATATGATCTATCGTTATAAAAAAAAAAAAGAAACAATCCTTCATTTTATATACCCTTTAAATATGTTCGACGATTATTCAATAAAAATGATCAATAGTTTTATTGGGTATTTCTGTATACCATTTTGTACGTATAACAGATAAACAACGTACGTCGGTTTTCGTCGTAATTTTATCAGGATATATATATATATATATATATACACATATACACATATATACATACATATGTGATATTATATGAACGCGTGCCGTTGTACGGCGTTTTATTATAGAAAAATAAGATGAAATGCGTGGAGACAAGTAAGAGAAGTTGTAGATATAAGATACGCTCGTTAACTCGAATCGGTAATGCCATTACCCGTCCCACGATTTTTATGGGAAATTCGACGTATTCAAACGTCAACCCGTAGGAAATAACGACTTCGCTATGATGGTGGTACGTCGTTTCGATATTTTTCGACGGAGTACCTTCTCTCTCTCTCTCTCTCTCTCTCTCTCTCTCTCTCTCTCTCTCTCTCTCTCCCCCCTCCTACCCCTTTTTCTTTTTTCTCTTTACTTTTCCTTCCATCAAAATTCCTTACGATTCGTGAATATTATCCTATCATGTCTTCCTCCTTCTTTCTTATTTTCTTCGACGTTACGATGTATACCTTGAAGTCTTTTTCTCGGGAGAGAGAGAGAGAGAGAGAGATGATTCCGTCAAAAAATGACGATCATAGATATCGTTCTACCCTTAGCAAAAAGTGACTCTAATGAAAAGACGAGACGTCGCAATTCGTCCGAGAGATGAAAAATCACCCTGGAATTTCTCCCTATTTCGCATTTATTCTCGATATGTGTGTTTGTGTGTGCGTGTCTTCGAATTCTTTTTCTTTTTCCTTTTTTTCTCTTTGTACAGAGCGATCCAAAAGTTCGTAAACGAGATGGGCCCAAAAAAGCAATGATATATATATATTCTTTCTCGAGTGGCTCGTTTAGGCCAATGTATTTTTCTTTACCTTTCCAAATTGCAAAAATTACTACTATAACTTTATCAATTTTCACTTTACTTTAGTATCAATTAAAAATTTTATTATACTTTGTTATATATTATTTTGAAATAGAATATGGTGCGATATCGATGTATGAAATATGTAATAGGAGTTAGGGGTGGTATATATATATATATATATATATAGGTATATTATATATATATATATATATATATATATATATATATATATATATATATATAGGTTAATTCATCGAGCGAGAAAATGAAAACGTTTTGGCTTTCCGGCTTTTTTTTTCTTTTTTTTTTTTCTTTTTTTTTTTATTAACTTTCGACTTCTCAAGGGTGCTTTTTTCGTTTTTCTTTCTTTTTCTTTTTTTTCTTTCTGCGCGTGGAGGAGTACCGACGGATTCCTGGATGTGCTTTAAGGAGTCGCGCTCGTTAGGGGACGCTCGTTAAAGAGAGCCGTAAACCGGCGCTCTTAATTAAGAAATGCTAATTCAGCGATTTAATCCGCCAATTCGTGACGGAAGACCCACTTTCAATTTTTTTTTCTTTTCTTTTTTCTCCCTTTCATTTTTCTTTTCTCTCCCTCTCTTTCTCTCCCTCCCTCCGCTCTCTCTCTCTCTCTCTCTCCAGTCGCATAAGTTAGTCGAATAGAACGAAGGATTTCATTAGTCATGCCTTTTATTATGGTGTTCTTCGATTATTTTTTCCATGGCAATATTTCTCTCTCTTTTCTTTTTCTCTTTTGTTATTATTTCTTTATTTTCGTCTTCTTTTTTAATATTTTGAAATTTTTGTTTGTCTTTTTTTTTCTTTCGAATTTTGTTCTTTGATAATAAGTTTACAATGCTCGTTCTTTATTATTCGCATAAATTAACAGAATTGAGCGAAGGATTTCATTAGTCATGGCTTTTCATTAATATTCTTCGATTATTTTTATCATAGCAATATTTCTCTTTCTTTTCTTTTCTCTTTTATTTTTCCTTTATCTTTAATATTTCTTGAATTTTTTTTTTTGGAAAATACGTTTACGTTTCTTTCTTCGTTCACATAAATTAATAGTATCGAACGAAGTGTTTCATTAGTCGTGCCTTTCGATTATTTTTACCATAATAATATTTCTCTTTCTTTTCTTCTTTTTTTCTTTAATATTTCTTGAATTTCTTTTTATGCAATATGTTTACTTTTTTTTTTCGTTCACATAAATTAATAATATCGAGCGAAGTGTTTCATTATTCATGACTCTTTATTATAAAGTTCTTCGATGTATAAATGATTACATTATTTCTTTTTTTCCGTAGGAATATCCCTTTCTTTATTTCTTTTTGTCTCTTTTGTATACACATACACACACACGTATGTATAAATAAATAAATAGATTTTGAACGATGGAGGATATTTTCTTGGTGTTATACATCGATGTGAGATAATATTGGAATCGAGAATACTGAAAGAAGATTCTTGGTATCGTTCCGACGCACTCGCGAAATACGTAGTTAAGAGGAGCTTCCATTAAAAGCTATTAGCCATTAAAGCGTCGAAATATTTTATGCGCAACGGCAGGGGCGTAACGGGTAGTTATACACGGCGGTCCTAACTTACGAGCGTCGTTCGAGGTTTGGCGCCCGAAAACAAGGGAAAATCTAGGGTTGCCCACTAACCCTCCGAGTACCAAAAGAGAAAGAGAAAGAGAAAGAGAAAGAGAAAGAGAAAGAGAGAGAGAGAAAACTTGGAAGCAGTTTCGATCCCATTTTCCTCCGATTTCTCCTGCTTATACTACAGCACCGTTAAAGAGTGTCCGAAGATTTGTTAGCGAGCCTTCCGACGGATTATATTGCTGTGCTTCGACATTCTTTCGGATATCGTCTAAATTCTTCGAAGTCCTTTCTTAGAGAATGTATATAGCCTCAGTTTTGTATCAACGATATTGTCAATGTTACGTGATCGATATCTCGTGCATTCTTTTTCTTTTTCTTTTTTTCCCCCTCTTCATAATTCTATTTCATCCGTATATTGAAATATCGAGGAGAGATTAGATATATAATATTAAATAAGAAATATGTAATAGTTTAATAAAAATAATATACATATAAAGTAAATGATCTATTACATTATTTAAAAAATTTTTTATACTCGTCATATAATTATTATAAAGTAACTACATATAATTTTTAATTTTCGTGTAAGTATTTATATTTTATACACACACACACACACATATTAACCAATAATATTTTTTATATATCAACAGTGTATTTTACAGCAACGTATTTCTTAGAAAATTCATTCCTTTTTTTTTTGTTATTTTTACATTCAAAGTATGAAAATTCGTATTTTTCATTAGCCCGTATTTAGGGTTAAACCCTCTCACCATTTCAATATTATCATCCATACAAAGTAACACCCCCATATACTTGGTTATTTTCATCCTATCATTTACTCGCTTTCCTATATTAATTATACAAATTTAAACTCTCGTTGCTCTCTCTCTCTCTTCTCCCCCCCCCCTCTCTCTCTCTCTCTATTTATCCATCCATCTATCTATCTATCTATCTATCTATTTATCTATCTACCTCTATCTACCTATTTATCTATCTCAAATAGTCGATCCAAAATGAAGGATAAATAAACGGTAGAGAAGTATCTCGTTAAGATTAATCCCAAAGGAAAAAATTTCCCCCGCACTTGTCATCCCCTTTCGTTTCGGGGAGTCAAGTATAGATCGAAAGTTTGAATTATTTACGCTTCCACGGCGCCGAAGGGAGTCGCATAGAATACGTTCAACGGACTACTCGCACTTAAGTTTTCGTAGTTCTTTCAGATCCGTTCGTCGTTAAATCCATCGATCCTAGTATTTATTCAAACATTATTCGATAAGAATGTAAGTAAATGAAAATTCATTTCTTCTTCTCCTTCTAATGATCCAATTCAAATTGAATTAAAAATACATAATATCTATTCACATAACTTTTCTTAATTTATTATGTATTACTTAAGTATATATATATATATATATATATATATATATATATAAAGAAAAATAATTTAGAAATTGATTAGAATTCTAAATATATTTCTCTCATCGTAGGATTATCTACGCAGAGAAACTTGCGAACTGATAACTAGTGCACGCACGCACGCATGTATGTATGTATGCATATATGTTTGTATGTACGCATGTATGTATAAGTATAGGTATATAAACATTGAACATGTTCTTAAGTAAATAGTCGCGGTTTCTTAATCGATTTAACGCGTTCGCATTTCGCATACTACGAACGTTTTGCACAGAGAACCGAAACCCTAGGCGCATCTTCGATCTAATTAACGAACGGCATTAGTGCATTAGGGAAAAGCTAACCGCGAGGAGAGCAATCCGGCGGAAAGCAAACATTATATATCTTGGTGAGCTCGAAGAACTTGAAGGTAGAGTACTCATAGATACATACATACATAGATACATATACACTTATATATGCATGTACGTATGTATGTTCGTTTGTATATGCGCGCGCGCACGTGTATGTATGTGTGTGTGTGTAGGTAAGCAAAGAGAACGATGTAGGATGGTAAAAGATTCGAGAAAGAGAGAGATAGATAGATAGCGAGAGAGAGAGAGAGAGAGAGAGAGAGAGAGAGAGAGAGAGAGATCGGTACTTTCTGTAAGCAGGGTCTGCGTTAAGACGTTTTCCTGGCGAACGCTATTTATTTAGGCCTTCGCAATCCGCTCAACCTTCTTCGTAATCTCCTTGCTACGCCATGCAAGAAAAAGAAAAAAGCTTGCCTTTTAGCGTAGTATCTTCGGCTGAAAGATCTACTTTCGCGTAACCTCGCTCCATAACACGTTCTTTCATTTCCTGTCTGTAGTCATCCGGGATAGGTTGATCGTAAACAGGGATATATATATATATATATATATATATATATACATATATATATATATACACACACATATATATACCTAAACGATTTGGTAATCCTTAGGTGCAGATGGTAGTAGCTATTCGGAGATTTCGGACTTCTCGATTGTTTAGGAAAGGGAGAGAGAGTGAGAAAGAGAGAAAGAGAAAGAAAGAGAGAGAGAGAGAGAGAGAGAGAGAGAGAGAGAGAGAGGGAGAAGGGAGTGGGACGGACCTATTGTTAAGAATATAATAAATGATCTTATACAAAAAAAAAGAAAATATTAATTTTTCGATACAAATTTATTGATACGAAATATTAAATCAATATTATGGAAATAATTTTTATATTTTACTATAGTGCAGTTCTTTTTGTATTTTCTCTTTTTTTTTCCTGTTAAATTCACACGAACTGAAGATGTGATATTTTATAATGCTATTTATAACTTCACAAAAACACGTACGTAAACTCGCATGCAAACAAACATAAGAATATTAGTAGGTAGATCGATCAATCTCGGACGAATCCTTACAATAACAATAATAATATTATGTATATATATCATCATTCATAATTATTACATGAAAACGGATCGCGTTTTTAATATGATAAAAGCAAACAAAAAAGGTTACTTCACGATATATCATTCCTACAATATTGTAACTATATTTATATTTCGTTATAAGAAAAAAAAAAAAGAAAGGAACGGAAAAAGAAAATGTCCACATAAATTTCTCGGGAAATTTCTTAACTGCTACGTTTTCGTTTCGTAATTAATTATACGCATTACACGCGCACGCGCACACACACACACATGTACACACACTTAGGATTTATTTCTTATTAGAAACGAAGTACGACTAAGCCATTATATTGAAGGAAATCGATTGCACGAGGAAGAAAAAGATGAAGAAGAAGAAGAAGGAAGATGAAGAAAGAAGATGAAAGAAGAAGAAGAAGAAGAAGAAGAAGGAAGAAGTGGGAAGACGAAGAAAGAGGATGAAAGAAGAAGAACAAGAAGGAGAGGTAGAAAGTTCCTTCGATTTTCTTCGCTGGCAACGCAAAATGATTTCGAGCGGTAATAAAACACCGCGAGGCTCACCGCTCCGTAACAGGGTGCGACGAAGCCGAAGGATATAAGTGCAGGAGCCGATGGTCGAAATAAATGGAAATAAATAACCGAGGGGGCATACCGACAAGAGCGGGGTGGTCCTCGAGGGAGTCAAGGGGGACAGAGAAAGAGAGAGAGAGAGAGAGAGAGATAGAGAGAGAGAGAGAGAGAGAGAGAGAGAGAGAGAGTATATCGGGGGCGGGGTGGAGGAGAAAAGGACGACTATCGTTCGTAGGGATGAATTAGAGGAAAGTAGAAAAGAGTAGGGAGAGGAAACGAGGGAGGAAAATAGGGTTGTTTCGGTGGGCGTATGGGGTCAGTAACATCGCGTCATGCATCACTAGAAACCGAGCCCGTTAGAGTACGTCCTTTTCTCCCACCCCTTCATATCCTCATCCTGCACCTCCACCCCTGTCCTCTCACTCTCTCTCTCTCTCTCTCTCTCTCTCTCTCTCTCTTTCTCTCTCTATCTTTTTCTTTCTCTGTCTCTCTCTTTTTTTGCTTTTCTTTTCTCGTCTACAAGAACTTATAGTATAGCTAGTAACCCTCGAAACACGTTTGACCTTTGCAACGAATTTCGATAAGGATGAAATCGATAGGAGCGTGCCATTTTATTCCGTATAAAATTGAATTCTTCGATTTAAATCTTGAATTTAAAATTTAACAATTTTAATATATAAATATATATATATATATATATATATATATATATATATATATATGTTGTACGTAGGAAGATCACGTATCCGCGTTTAGGGTATATAAAATCAATTGCATGAGTTCGTACGCATGTGCGTATCCGTGTAATCGATAAAAATGAACTTCTCATTCGTAAATTGAATCCTTCGATATAGACCTTGAATTTATTATTAATAGACAATATTTGATGATACACATATCACGTGCATAGAATGATCATCTATCCATCTATCTATCTATCTATCTATTTATCTATCGCGTTAACGAAATCCTTCGATCCGTATCTTGAAATAGAAATTGAAAATATTTGATCATACTTTGCTATAGGACGATCATGCTTTACCGTAGACATTAAAAAAAAAAAAAAAAGACGGGGCAAATGTGCACGTGCGCATGCACGTATGTATGTGTTAAGTCTGGAACTTTTATATTTCAAAGAAATGTATTATCCACGAGTGTAGGAGACAGCCGGTAATCGTTTTCGTTAGTTAATGGTTATTGCACCTTCTGTCGCCCATTATAAACCTAATATTATTGCCATGATTACGTCTATTATTATTATTATTTATTATTATTATTATTATTCTTATTATTGTTGCTATTGGTACTAGTAGAAGTAGCAGTAGCAGTAGCAGCAACAGCAGTAGTAGTAGTAGTAATAATAATAATAGTGGTAATAGTTCGAGGAAAATCTGCCCGAGTTTCTGTTTAACGCGGTCTGTTCTTCGTTGGAAGTTTAATAATCTCACCCTCGGCTCGACGAAAGCTAGCCCAAAAGGGGATGATTATTTACCGCACCTGAGAGGCGATCGTGGTGTCACCAGAACGAGGGTGCCCTTAGTTACGGCCGCTCAATATTTCTACCCTCGTCCCTTGCCCTCCGTTCTACTACATACATTCCCCTACTTTGCCCTCCCGCTTACAACCTCTATCTCTCCTTCACCTCATCCCCACCTTCACCTCCACCGTCCCATTCCCCTCCTCGGTCACCCACCATCCTGTTCTCATCCTGTACTCATCCCGTTCTCATACCGAGTAAGAGTGGTAAAGAAGAGATTGCGGGAGAAAATGATATAAATATCAATCTCTTATCGGTGTGCTTAGGAGTATCATTTAAAAAGAATTTTTTTTTTTCTTTTATTTGCTCTTTTTTTTTGTTTCGTTTTCGACGATCTTGGGAATACACACACACAACACACACACACACACACACACACACATTTTCGAGATTTATAATCAATCTTAGAAGTTGTTATTTTATTCTTATTGTATTATTTCTAATCGTATTTACAGAATATTGTTCTCTCATTTCCTTTTCTTTTTTTTCGTGAATTATTCAATTTCTGATCAATTCAAGTTTCTTTTTACTTTTTTTTTTGATTAGGTTGTCTTTTTCTTTTTTTTTCTGTTTATATATATATATATATATATATATATATATATATATATATAAACCAAAACTCCGATGTAATCTTTTATAAAAAAAAATTCATGCAACAGTATTACAACCGAATTAAAATCGCTATTCATTTCGCAGATACATCACGTTCTAAATCGAACCAATCCTCCTAAACTCCAAAAAAAAAAGAAAAGAACAAAAAGTGAGGAAAGAAAAACAAGAAACCTCGTATTATACTCGTAGACATTATTAATTATACTTCTGGCGATATTTAACGAGAATTATAGGCGACTCCTCCGTATAGTTTAAGCACGGTATCACGTTGTATGGGGTTGTATAGGGTATATTATCCATGGCGTACAAGATTTCTTCTTGGCCACGATGCGGGAGGCTTCCCAATATTCTCTCTCTCTCTCTCTCTCTCTCTCTCTCTCTCTCTCTCTCTCTCTCTCTCTGTACTATC
Source organism: Dolichovespula sylvestris (assembly GCA_918808275.2). Lineage (NCBI taxonomy): Eukaryota > Metazoa > Arthropoda > Insecta > Hymenoptera > Vespidae > Dolichovespula > Dolichovespula sylvestris. The sequence goes on from OU964975.1 coordinate 2,522,318, forward strand.
TTAAAGTATCTTTCCTTGGAGTTCACTGCAGGGGTCAACACCGGCAAATTTAATAATTTTCCCACCCGTCGGCAATTCGATCGGGAAAAATAAATAAGAGATAAATAAGTTTAGTTCGGTTATTGCATTATAAGAAAACTTTTTCCTATATTTTTTAATTTTTTTCTTTTTTTATCGAATTTTCGAATTATCCTAACCTGTATGTATTCACTTTGCATTCCTCATTGTTCAACATTTAAATAGTAATTAATATATGTATATGCATATACATATACATATACATATAGTTTTACACGATAAGATATTTATTTCCAGGATATAGAGATCGTCCTTGACCACGGCTCGTCGACGTTCAGCTTCGAAAGTAAACCTGTCTCACTCTTATTCAGTCTCTCTCTCTCTCTCTCTCTCTCTCTCTCTCTCTCTCTTTCTTTCTTTCTCTCTAGTCCCCTCTCTCGCTGTCTTACCTCACCCTCCTCTCTTTCTCTCTCGTCCTTAGTGCACTCCCAATAGCGAATAATCGCGAGCAGCAAAACGATCGAACGTTTTCTTCGAAACGGTCTGTCCTTGCGTAAGCCATTCAATATTCACGGCTCGTTCTCTCGAACAATGGCAATGTAAGCACGCGAAAAGGATTCCCGTTGAGAGAAACGACAACGACGACGACGCCGCTCATCTCTTGACGAGATACGCGTCGATCATTTTCATATGTCGAGGTCGTAAAATTCATACCTTCTCGCCTACATCTCACTTTTCCAAGGCGGATTCAAGCCTGACGTGATTTTCCGCGAAAATCATTATCCTCGATCAGTTGCCATTGAAGGACGATAATCGACTGTGTATACGACTAAACTGTTAAAGAAGACAACGTCTATAACAAACATATGTACGTATGCATGTATCCATGCAAGTTTGTATGTATGTATGTATGTATGTATGTATGTATGTATGTATGTATGTATGTATGTTTGTATGTTTGTATGTATGTATGTATGTATGTATGTATGTATGTATGTATGTATGTATGTATGTATGTATGTATGTATGTATGTATGTATGTATGTATGTATGTATGTATGTATGTATGTATGTATGTATGTATGTATGTATGTATGTATGTATGTATGTATGTATGTATGTATGTATGTATGTATGTATGTATGTATGTATGTTTGTATGTATGTATGTTTGTATGTATGTATGTTTGTATGTATGTATGTACGTATGTATTTAATATGTTAATTGAGTTAACAATTGATTCAATATAAATTTTCTTTAAAGACGGAGATATAGGCTTGTAAGTGCATAGTTTGTCTCTTCCTTTTTCTCTTTTTCTTTTTTTTCCTTAAAGTAACGTATTTATTTGGTAATAAGGAAGAGAGGAAAAGGAAGAAGTGGCATGCGCGTTTAAAAAAAAGAAAAAGATTAATTGGCGACACGTTGACGAGTTAAATGAAAATGTCTTGTTAATCGATCGGATCGATTTAAAAAGAAAGAAAGAAAGAGAAAAAAAAAGGAAACGAAATATTCATCGTGACAAATCGTCCGATTTGACGGAATAGTTGTAATAACCGAGAAGTTAACATATATATTTATAATATTCAGCGAATGAAAAATAGATTTTTTTCGATAATTAATGAAACAAAAATCTCTTAATATTCGAGCCGTCCGATTTCGATATCTCTCTGACAAATCGTTCGATTTGACAGGACGTGCGTAGATAGAACGTTGATGAAACATATGTAGTTATCGTTCGAGATAGAAAAACTTCTTTTTGATTAATTAATCAAATAAAAATCCGTCTTATTATTCCGAGCGGATCGATTTAAAAGGGGAGTAAAGGAGGAGTGAAGGGGAGAGAGAGAGAGAGAGAGAGAGAGAGAGAGAGAAGAATCATCGTGACAAATCGTACGATTTGACAGATGAGTGTTGCGAACATGAACGGAGCATATGTATTTTAAAGAATGAAAAAC
>OU964975.1:2529290-2549290 GCA_918808275.2 Dolichovespula sylvestris
GTATAGAGCGTACGTGAAAGTTAGTACCTCGCGTTACGTTGATCATTAATTAAAAGAAAGAGTTAGTGCACGTTTAGTTCCGTATGAAAATAATTGCTTAAGAAAAAAGAAAAGAAAAATAAAACAAACCAGAGTAAATAAGAGACGCTGGTCAAGACCCTCCACCTCTCTCTCTCTCTCTCTCTCTCTCTCTCTCTCTCAACATTCAAATTATTATCTTTAAACTTATTAAATCTCACGCAAAACAAGAATAAGTTGGCATTAAATAAGGATTTAAGCAAAACATTAACTAGACTACGTTTTTTGTGTTTTTCTCTCTTTTCACTTTTTATTTAACAAAACGCATACTCGCTGAGTAAAACGAACGAATGAACAAATCGAACGAAACGAGTAGTATGTAGTTGCTATGTAATAAATCAATTTTTCTTCAATCCTGACCTCGAAATTTCATTTTTTTATGCATACGAAAGGATCGTACTACATCGTCGTCTCTCTCTCTTTCTTAAGAAAAAAAAAAAAAAATGACAAAAAAATAACTCCTTTCGCGAATGGCGCGTGGTTCTTGGAAGAAATTCGTAGGATCTCGAGGGAGCTCGAACATGCGATCTTATCGAGGAAGCAACTGTATTTCTAATATTACCATCTCGACACGAGATAAGGTCACGTACGTTGGCCGGGAAGTAGCAAAGAAAAGGCAAATATAGCCCATTTCTTAGACCCAGATCCGCGCATATGCTCGCGTATACGACTCGATGATGTTATTTCTGGTTCGGTAGAGAAACCATACTGCATCCGGTCTCCCTCAAGAGAAAAGGAATGATAGAGAGAGAGAGAGAGAGAGAGAGAGAGAGAGAGAGAGAGAGAGAGGATGGAAGGAAGAGGGAGAGAAAAAGTGCGGGAGAGTCACGAGTTGGCACGGATATTCGCGAAAGATCTGATCTTTTCAAGAAATCCAATCGAAAATCCTGTCGAACGAAAGAAAATCTAATCGTGAGTTGCGTCTCTGGTATACACTCTGTTTGATACGATTTAAGAGAAAAAAATAAATAAATAAATAATAATAAAAAAAAAAAAAATAAAGAAAAAGGAATTATCGTTGGTATGAATTGTGAGAAGTTATATACTTAGTATTTAATTTTTATTAATACAATATACTGTATCCCGTTTTTAATTGATTCATCGATAACAATTTGCACGGATATCGTTACCAAATTGCATTTCTGAAAGTTAGATCAACGTAATAGTCTGATTAATTATAAAATTATATTATTTTATCTCTCGGATTTACGGACATAAATAAATGCGTACATATGTATATAACAGCAAACGAAAATCGTTGAAACGTTTATAAATTATACGCAATAAAGTTTTTAAATTGTTCTCATACGAATGAAATATTTCGTTTTAATCGATTAACGAAATAATAACAAAATATTAATTGTAAAAATAACAACAACAACAAGATAATAATGAAATAAAAATTTATATTCAGAATGAATCAAGACGACGATCGATAATTATTGATTATATATATATAATTTCCCGCAACTTTGGCTTTTATTTTCTGTAAAATCGTGTACCTCAAAGAATTAATTGATCAATATTTACAAACTTTTTTCGTATCGTTGATATTTAAAAACATAAATCGATCGTAAGGAGCAAGTTAGTATTACGGTGTGTTTCGTGTAGTGGCGTTTAAAACGAGCAATTTGCCTAGTGGCACAAGCCGAGAGGAGTTAGTTGAAGTCTCTCGTCGTTTAGAATCCGAGGATCAAGAGTCCTACTAACACTTTCGCGAATTCAAGCGCGTGCACGTGTCGTCGTCGTCGTTAGATGTATTTGGCTAACACGAGAAGCACGCGCGCTCGCCGAGAGAGAGAGAAAGAGAGAGAGAGAGAGAGAGAGAGAGAGAGACAGAGAAAGAGAGAGAAAGAAAAAGAGAACCGGTTCCAAGCGCATCCTATTCCAAGTGAATGCTGTATATGTAAAAAAAAAGGGTTTAAGGGCCGACAGGTAGGACACGATTATGGGCTTCTGTACTTAAAGGAACGAGCAGAGTGAGGAAAAATTGGAAGATGATGAAGAAGAAAGAGAAGGAAAAAACAAGAAATGAAAGAAATCAAGAAAATATAAAAATGATGAGACGGGAGAGAACGATCGAGGAATTTTATTATCGATTGACTTCAAAATGCTTGAAATAACGTTTTACAATAATCGATTTTACGGGGATTTTATTTATAGGTATATGCATACGTATATCGTAAACTACGGTCGAATATTCGTAATAATATATATATATATATATCAAAAATATCATTACAAACAATCAGAATCAACGTTTCGTACTGTCGAGACTATTACTTTTATGATCCATAAAACGCAAACTTTATTTCTAGAATAAAGATAATCAATAACATGATATAATAAAGTAAATAGACGCGCGATATACTACGATATAGTGATACTATAATAATATCTATAATAATGTTAATAATAACAATATAATAATAATAATAATAATATCTATAATAACGTTAATAATAACAATATAATAATAATAATAATAATCGTAATAATAATAATAATAATAATAATAATAATAATAATAATAATAATAATAATAATAATAATAATAATAAAAATAAGAATAACAAGCCGAAACGTAATAAAAAGGGAATAGAAAAATGATAAAAGATCAAACAAGCCTATGATATGTCTACGTGCCTGCGATAACAAACAAACAAAAACAAGAAAGGAAAGAAAGGAAGAAAAAAAAAGAAAGAAGAAAGGAAAGAAAAGAAAAGAAAAGACCCCGAAGGAAAAAAGTGAAGTAATTATAGAGAAGTAACTTAACTATCCGAGAATAGTCTCTGTCTTTAAAAACGTCGATAGATGAGACTACGAAGGATGGATGAAAACAAGTTTTACAGAGCTTAATGTCAGAACCAATTGAGGAGTGTAGATAGATAGATAGATAGATAGAGGAAGAGAGAGAGAGAGAGAGAGAGAGAGAGAGAGAGAGAGAGAGAGAGAGAGGAGTAACAATCTCGTTCACTTGGGATCTAGTAGATAAATTGGTGCTCCTTAGACAAGATCTATAAGATCTGTAAGAAGATCTATAGAAAAAAAAAAGAATAAAGAAAGATAATACGATTCTTTTTTTGGAAGGGGAAGAGACTTTTACGATTAGCGCCACCGACGAAGACGAAGACGCAGACGAAGAGGAAGACGACGACGAACACGACGACGACGACGACGACGACGATGACGACGATGACGGCGAACCTTCATTAGGAGCAAAAGTGTGCGCGAAATAAATGGCGAAAAAGTGCTTACGAGTTTCTCTTTTGCGTGACAAGTACGTATTTTTAGAGTCGGTCCCCTTGAAACAGAAACAACTACATTCTAACTACGTATAGGTACCCTTCAGATAAAATGTCTACGTATACTAAAAGAGACGCGTTGTTATACTAGTAGACAACGGGTTTAATTACTGTTCTATGGTCTCTATGGTGGAGCTCGTTACTTTTGATTTTTCTTTTCTTTTTCTTCTTTTCTATCGTTCTTTCTTTCTCTCTCCTTTTTTCTTTCTGCTTTTCTCTTCTTTTGTATTTCCTTTTTTATGTCTTTTTATTTTTTTATTTCTTTAATTGCTTGCTCGTAGCTTGTAATTAGGAAACTGGAATTTTCGTTGTTTTTCTTTTTTCTTTCTTGTTCTTTTTTTTTATCTTTTTTTTATTTTCTCTCTTGAATTAGAATAAAGGGAGCATGGGAATATGTATTATAGGTGTGAGTTATATCAAAATCGTATTCAAAAAAGATTTCTAATTTTTTATTATAATTGTTATTATTATTAATAGATATTTAATATTTTTCATGATATCATTAATTCATATTTATATATATATATATATATATATATATATATATATATATATATATATATGAATGTATGTATGTATGTATGTATGTATTTGCATAAGTACATAATTTTATACAACATTTTAATAATAATGCATAATTTATGATATAATTTATACAAAATTTTATATAAAATTACATACAAAATTACATACAGAATTACACAATTTTACACAAAATTAAAACAATAATGAATAATGTAATTATTTATACAAAAATTATTACAATAATTATATAATTGTAATATAATTTTATGAAATGAAAACGATAGATATAAAAGTTCCAATAAAATCGTACGAAATTTGCTGTGATCGAGAATGCCCTTTTTTTCATTTTTATTTTAAATGCACTCTTCACTACTTTAACAAAATAAATCCCTTTTTTTTCTTTTATAACACTTTCGATTGTTCCATTTGACAGATTCAATTTTCCACGAAATAATTTACAGTTGTGTCGTAAGGCGTGTATATTTCGGGGAAAGATAAATGGATAACACATAGCGACACGAATAACATATATTATGTAAAAGACAAAGTAGACTGTAGATAATGAATGTTTTCGAGGCGATCATATTATTTTTTCTTTCTTTTTTTTCCCCTCTTAATCTCAAGCTCGCCGTTAGATTTTCATTAATATATACGTTTAATAACTCCGAAACGGAGATCAAGAATCATTTGGGAAAGGAATCCTACCACATCATAAATAATAGGCGGGCGCGAGCGAGTTAATAGAATTGGCAGCCGAGAGGGAACACTCGGCGACGATTGCGACGAAATTCACGAAAATTTTCCTCCCAAAAGACGTTTGAGATAACGCGATCTAACGAGCTCTTGGAGTTGCTTATACGTCGTTTATTAATGTCCTTGCGAAACTCTTAAACGAAAGACGTCGATTTGGCGGCTGTCCAGAATCGAGTGACGATTCATCTCTTTCTAAATCTCTCTCTCTCTCTCTCTCTCTCTCTCTCTCTCTCTCTCTCTCTCTCTCACGATTTCTCCTTTCTTATGTATTGCCTTCACTTTTCAAAGCTACGTATCTTTTTCTCTGTGCATTAACATGTTTGAATACCGTAGAGGGTCAAAGGTGACTAACACTCAATTTTGTCGAGTTTTTTAAGAAGTGACATTTGAAAGATTAAGACCGTAGTTTCTAATAATAGTAAACTATACGCGACAATGAATTTTTCTGTACATTTTATTTAGATATGTATGCGTATATATATATAAAGTGTATGATGAAATATCTGGAGTGTAAGACGAAATATTTAATAGATATCTTTTCGTTGAATGCTTGTTGTTTAATAATAAAAAAGAAAAATTAAAAATAAATGAATATAAATTAAACAAAAATTTTAAATGATAATTAAAGATAATTAAATAAAAATAATATTATGAATTGATTAATTTTAATGAAATATTAGAAAGATATTAGCAAAAAGAATCTTACGTGTTATGTAATTAATGTATAACATTACAAATTTTTATTAATATTGGAGGGATCTATATCGATTTATAAAAGGTTGCTTTGACAGTGAATGTTTTAGGAAGGAACACACAAATGCGTGTATGTGTGTTATATCATTTAATAGATAGATAGATTTTCTCTGAATTATTATTATTATTATATATATATATATATATATATATATATATATATATATAATACAAAAAAAATATATAATAGATAAATAAATGAAAATACAATTATAAATAGATTTATTTCAATGAGATAGTAGAAATATAGTTTAGCTGAAAAGAAAAAAAAGGAAAAAAAAAAGAATCTTACGTGTTATATTATTAACTATATAATATCTAAATTACAAATTTAAACAAACATTGATTGAATACCTATACCAATTTATGAAAGATTGCATCGACAATGAATATTTTAAATAGTATTTAATGCATTTAATAGATCTTTTTTCTGAATTATTATCAATATATTATATTATCAATTTCTATGACATAGTTGAAATTTATTAAAAAAAAAAAAAAAAAAAGAGAAAATAAAATAGAAAAAAAGAACAGAATCTTACTTTTTATATTATTAACGTATAATATCTAAAATGCAAATTTACACAAATATTGCACGAATACCTATATCGGTTTATGAATGATTTCTTTGGCCAATATGAATGTTTTAAGAATGAGTGTGCCTGGGTAACGTGTATATCACACAAAGAGAGACAGAGTGAAAGAAAAAAAGATATATATATATATATATATATATATATATATATATATATATATATAGAGAGAGAGAGAGAGAGAGAGAGAGAGAAAGGGTGTTTTCACGTTCCTGTCGCGCTTTCTCGGAAGTGTCATTCCTTCGTTCGTTCATTCGATCGATCGCGAACGTATTACGAAGAAGCTTTTTTCTTTCTTTCTTTTCTTTTTTTTCTCTCTCCTTTTACTTTTTCTCCTTTCCTTTTTTTCCTGCAAACAAGGAAGCACTCCTTGAAAAAGTGGGGTTCCCGACTTATCCCGCGGTAGAGAAGCAAAAGGTTAAGACCCTCCCTCCTCCTTCTACGTTCCTCCTCTTATATCCCTCCCTCCTCCTCCTCCTTCTTCTCTGTACCCTCTTCCCAATCGAAAATCCCTCGAGATGGTGTCTCGAAAGAGTAGCAAGAGAGGGCTTCTTCTTTTTCTTCTTCCTCCTCTTCTTCTTCCTCTTCTTCTTCTTCTTCTCTTTCTTGCAAGAGAATGGTGAAGGAGGAGTGGGAGGGCATTGGGAGAGGGAGGGGGAGGGAGAGAGTAGCGAAAGGAGGTATATAAGTAATCCTCGGAGGATAGCACAGCAAGGAAGCACAGCAGAAGATAATAGGTAATTCACCGAAGAGATTAGCCATTAACCTCCGCCTCCATCTCGATGGAATTCGCGCTAGGTTTTCCGCTATCGAAAGAAAGAAAAAAAGAAAAAAGAAGGAAGAAAGAAAGAAAGAAAAAAAATCTTCGATCGATCGTAGACGATTCAAAGTTCACGATATAGAATTGCATTCGTCACGATCGTATCTGTGGTTTATGTATAATTTTTGTTTTGTTTCTCTCTCTCTCTCTCTCTCTCTCCCTCTCTCTCTCTCTCTCTCTCTCTCTCTCTCTCTCTCTCTTTCTATCTGTCTTTTTTCTTTTCTTTTTTTTAATGTCTTACTTTCATTCCCTCTTGAGAAAATTTAATACTAAGACGTATCCAAAGGTTAATGCGCCTTATCGTTGGTTATGCTCGAAGTTAATTTTGTAAATTTTTTCTATTTTCTTTCTTTTTCTATTTTTTTATATATTTTTTTTTTTTGCTTTTTCCTTTGCTATTCAAAACTTGCAGAGGTCAAGAGAATTTTAGAAGATTTTAGAATAAGATATTTATTAAATTCTGTATATACGTGTTTCTTGTATTATTATACTTATATCATTTATTTATTTAGATTATAATCTTATATATATATATATATATATATATATATATATATATATATATATTAGTAATACTATATGTACTATAATAGTATAATTATGTCGCTATTAGTGATATTACAAATTTTCTACATAAAGTAGATCTGCTTAGAAAATAAAAAATAAAAAAAAAGGAAAAAACCCCATGCACTTTTCGTATACGAAGCAACGAAATTAAGTTCATTAAATATAATGTAACGAAACTGACAAAATACAAACGTACGTACGTTACGAAGTACGTACTATTTAAGCCGGAGATTTATGTACATATTTTTTCTACAAAGTTAGCAAACGCAAACGTGCAAACAAGAATGATTTGATAATCAATCAGCCGTAATAAATCGATCGAACATATCACAATTCTGTTAGATATATCACAATCTTGTCATAATGAACAGTCTGGACGATGTATAGAAAGTAAAGAAAAATAAATAAATAAATAAATAAATAAATAAATAAATAAATAAATAAATAAATAAATAATAAAAATCCGTTTAAAAACCATATAAGTAAGATAGCAACAAGTTTGTTCGGTAAAGATCGGTAATGTAGTAGGGAGCGAACGATTTAAACGATCTCGGTAAGAAAAAAATTGTGATTTACGGGTTAGCGGCGGGGAGTGGGAAGGTGGGAGGGTGGGAGGGAGGGAGGGCCTCGGTTTACGTAGGAACGTTGTATTCTCTTTTCGCGTTCGAAATGCTTTAAAGTCCTTGAACGATCGTACGTTGCGGTGATGTTCGTTTCAAGGCCCGAAAGACCCGTCCTCTCTTTCTTCCTCTCTCCTTTCTCCTCTCACGTCTTACACATCGAAAAAGTATCTCGGCAACCTTATCGTTTCTCTTGCGAAACGACTGTACCGCAGCTGTCAGCATCGTCGTACCAATCTAAGTAGTATAGGTATAAATAATTTGTTAATAATTGACTGTTCCTTTCCTTTTTCTTGTTTTCTCTTTTCCTTTTTTCTTTGTATTGTTTTGTAATTTTCTTTTTCTTTCTTTTTTCTAATGAAAACTATCTTTCTCATGTGGAGAATAAAATATCATTTTTTCTTTTTATTTTAATACAATAATAATAATAATAATAATAATAATAATAATATTTATAACAATAATAAGTAATAATAATAATGATAATAACAATAAAATTTAAAGTTAAATATACAGTACAAATTTCATATATAAAAATAAATAAATAAATGATTGAATGAATGAATGAATAAATGAATAAATGTTTCGTTTTTAAATAAACGAAACGAACTCGATGTTCCTTCGAGCATGTTATAGCGTCTGTTTTCTGCTTCGTTTACAACCAATAATCTCATTGAATATTCTTCTTTATCTTCTTCTTTATCTATCTATCTGTATCTATCTATCTATCTATCTATCTCCGTCTATCTCTATCTTTATACTCTTTTTTCTTTATCCTTCCATTCCTGACCGATTTGTATATCCTTCCGTAAAGACGACACTTCGAGAACATCCCGATACTTTCTATTCCTCGGTCGAGATCACTCCTATGGATTGAGATCACACAGAAAGGTGAGAGAAACGAGATTTATAAAGAAAAATAAAACAAAAAAGAGAACAAAAAATAAAAGAAAAAGGAAGAAATAAAGAAAAAGAAAAGAAAAAACAACTCTTGAATTTCTTGAGGAAAATCCTCTTCTGTCTTCGACATTGAATTCAACCGTTGATTTCCTTATATGAATAATGCATCGTCAATGGTGTCTTACTACATAGATCGATAATACCCGACCGTGAACGTAAATATACATAAACTTATATCCTCTCTATTTCATATATATACTAAAAAATTATTTTAAAATTTCACAAACGTTAAAATCTTTACATATAACACAGTACACGTTTCGTTTTAATACCTCCGTTCGATACCACAGATCGAACGTTAATTAATTATCAAAGTGAACGGAACGAAACATCGAACGATCGATCGTAAGAAATATCGAACACGGTCACGTGTTTTAAGAGAATTTTCATGATCCAAGATACGACGACCGCGAAATATGAAATGTGTGTCGGTGCTTGGGCGGTCGAACTTATAAACATTAGAAAAAAAGAAAGAAAGAAAGTAAAAGAAAAGATAGAAAAAAGTAGACGAACTGTATACAAAGAGAAAGAATAAAAAAAGAGAAAGATAAAAGTTGGACGGTATTTCGAATTTCTTGCGGAGTCGTGGGACACGCACGCACAAACACACACACATATACTATATATACATACATACATATATATATATATATATATATATATATATATATATATATAGAAAGAGAGAGAGAGAGAGAGAGAGGGTGACGATTAATAATGCAGGAGAGGCTAGGAAGACCGTTCGTCGTGGCCTGGGATACCGTTGCCACGGTTTCTCCGCGACATAATCGGCTAAATAATTCATCCATTGAAGCCCCATAGGAAGGTGGTGGTAGTGGTGGTGGTGGTGGTGGTTTCTCGTCTACGGGCCGGCCTATCGGTCGTTGTGTCTTGTCTTGTCGTGCCGTTGCGTAGCGTGGCGTGGCGTGGCGTGGCATGGCGTGGTGTGGCGTGGGAGCCTGGCCACTTGGACTTACCAAATCCAAAATCGAGCGAAAGAGGGTTGAAAAATAAGAAGATAAAGAAGAATGAAAAAGAAAAAGTGAGATAGAGAGAGAGAGAGGGAGAGAGAGAGAGAGAGAGAGAGAGAGAGAGAGAGAGAGAGAGAGAGAATGAAACTCGCGAATTCGCGAGACTCTTTTGCTAACAAGAGAGAATCTTTCGAATGCGGGAATGTTTCCCCCTCCCCCTCCCTTTCCTCTCACTTCCACTCTACGCCCTACTTGCTCCTCTTCCCCCCTGCCATCTCCTCCCCCTTGAGAACCGAACTTAATTCCTGAATGTTCCTCCAAATGAAAGGAAACGAAATTGTTCGAGGTTTCGAAGAGATGAGGGTGAATCGAATTCTTCATTCTTTTTCGAAATATATAGAGAGAGAGGGAGGTAGAAAGGGGGAGAGAGAGAGAGAGAGAGAGAGAGAGAGAGAGAGAGAGAGAGAGAGAGCGGAACTACTCGGAGAAATTCTTCGATGATCCTTCTCGAATGTCTTCCGAATTTTATTGCTTTTGGAGAATATACAGTGGGAGGGCGGAAGGGAGGGAGAGAGAGAGAGAGAGAAGGGGAAGGAAGATAAGGGCGTGACGACTTAGGTATGTTATTCGTGTAGTAAAAGGAATGCATTTTATTTCCCATATTGCTCATCGTACGAATAACTCAAGCACTTCGTTATACATTTTTAATCTGTTCGTGCAATCCCAATAAAGTTCATTCACCGTGATTTTCATTTAATTATCTTGGTTTAAATGTTTGCTTATCGTTCAATAGTTCGATTTACCGTTCTATTTTAAGATGTTAGATCCAAATAAATCGACGATATTTGAATGAAATTGACTGTCTTTTTTGTTCTTCTTCTTTTTCCCCCTTGTTAAATTTACATGAAATTATATTTAATGAAATCAAAGATCGTTAAATCTAAATAAAATATATTCTACGAACGTAAAATATTATTCGACGAAATTGAAATGTTTAAAAATCCGAATGAAATTATGCTTTGTTTTTCTCGTGAAATTTAAATAAAATGATATTTAATGAAATCTCCAAAGACTTCAAATCTGAATGAAATGTATTCGACGAACGTAATATATTATTCGACGAAATTGAAATATACAAAAATCTAAATGAAATTGTTTCTCTTTTTTTCTTTTATTTTTTTCTTTTGTCTTTGTTAAATTTAAATAAAATTAATCGAAATATTGATAAAAACAACGTTTCTTTTTTATAAAATGACAAATATTGAATTATTGCACGTTCAATTATGTATAATAAAATTGTTCACAATTTTATAACGTCAGAATATAATAAAAGAATAAAATCGTAGGATATAAAAGATTACTATAAATATTAATTACTATATAAGCGATAGATTTTCTTTCGGAGCTACGATAAACGTCAGATTACAGAGAATTCAAGAAAATACTTGAAATTATTAACGATCGTTTGTTTATTATACGATCGTCTAATATTATCCGACGATAATAATATCATTGAAATGTCGCGAGTCCTTAACGTTTGTCCTTTCCTTATACACAAATACATACATTTGTATTGTTTTCGTCATATTACGTATTCAACGATATACATACATATCTGAAACGAACTAAAGACAACAAACTAAAGACAAATGTTAAAGACAAAACGAATCTCAGTATGCGACAAGATGGCGAGCGTTAAACGCATCGAATTAAATCACCAAAGGTTCGACACTTTCTCATTAATAATATAATATAATCAATCTTAATTATCATTAAATCGTTTCTTACATTTTGTATAATCCAATCCACAACACGTATTAACCATTATCACATAAAACTTATCTTCGAATTCCGAAAGCAGAAAGATTATTGTCTTCTTATCTTTAACCGAAATAACGCGGAAGTTGTTCATTAATCAGTTGTTCGTTAATCACTTTTGTTACACGATAACGTAATAAAATTTCATATGTATTAATTTAACACTAACTGTACTGGCATTTCATATATAACTATTTTTACTGTAATCGGTTCATTTGACCAGTATAAACGTTGTTTTATCGGTTGGAATTGTCAATTTATTTTAAGAATTAATGCATACAACGTAACTTTTATAACCACTCATATATTTTCATTTTTATGTGTATCATAAATGATCTAAACAGGAAATCATAGGGGCAGTGTTTACTACTTTACTTAGAAATAAATGAAGGGTGGTTTTAATTTTTTAATTGCATTTTTTGCAGACGATAGGATTCTCCTTCATACATTTACCGCAGGCATATTTTTTTTACAGATAATACGAGATTTATTTGTTTTATTTTCTTTGTCGTATCTGATCGTATCTAATCGTTTAAAAAAACTTTGAAAAAAACTTGCGTAGACCATCTATAGAATTTTGATTTAACGCTGTATTTTCTTGCCGTTTGATCGGTGACATCGACGCCTAATTTGGTTTTATCACAATACACAAATATGTCAGGTATTTCCTTTCTGTCATTATTTGATTTTTACATTTTTATGCTTAGAAAGTGTACCATTGTAACATTTTTGCTTGGTTTGGATTTATAAATTGTTAGAGTACAATTATTTGATTTATAAATTACTGTTGAGAAACGTTCCATTTTGTCTTTTGCCGATTTCTCCAGCTTGGGTAATCCTCTTCTGTTACTTCGAATAGTCCCAAGTAATGTTGTTTGTTTTGCCAATAATTTTGTCGTCAGTGAAAAATTTGTCCGTCGTAACATGTTTCAAATTTTGAGATGATATTGACGTTGGTCGGGTTTCTTCATTTCCCAAATATAGAAAACCGTTTATAATGTATTTACTTACTTGGTATATATTGTATAAATCTCACTTTTATAGGGAATAGTTGCTCAACAATAGTCAGATTCATAACAGGCTTGTAACTATTTTGACTATTCTCAATAAATCTGTTCCGTACATGTGAAATTAGAACAAATTTGTCGTTTAGAAGTTCGCTTCGCTGTGTTATTGTCATCGAATATATGCAACCATCTATCTAATTGTGATACTTTAGTCCAGAGACAAGGTCCCAAGTAGAAAAATGTAAAAAATGATACAAATTCGTGCACCAGTCGAATGACCGGTCACGATAAGCGAGTCAGGTGATGAATTTTTCTCAGTAGAAAAAAATATAGAAAAAAAAAGAACCAAAGGTGAGAAATTGATCAATCAGAGGATCTAAGAATTTACAGCAAGCCGATGATGAACGGAAAACATAACAATACATGTAAAATTCATAATTAAATTTAAAACCGGTCATTCGACCGGGCCTCTGGGTACGGTTGGTGTTAATATATGTAAATAGAATTTCGAATAGAGCCGATGGAGGATGATCGGAGACGTCCTTCAAAGTGAGTAGTGTCGAAGCTGTCGCGTAACAATTCGATAGGAAAAACGTTAGAAAAGGATAAGAGAGAAAGAAAGAGAGAGAGAATCCGTCGTTCGATCTCTAGAAGTAGTAGGAGTCCTTTCAATTCCGTATTCGTCGAGTCATCGGGACACAATCGAACAATCGAATAAGCAAGAAAAGGATAGATGGATTCGAATGAGTGGTAGTAGATGTCTATAGAGACGAGGAATGGCGAATATAGCCTTTGGGGAGAACCCAGTTTAATGCCTTTTTAGTCAGGGAACAAACGAGCAAAGGTCCGATTTACTGAATCGAACCGCTGCGGAATGCTCGTTCGAGGGTGTAGTCGATTATCCTTACCCGTTTTATCTCTAAGTTCCACGAGCGATACGTTTCTATCGATTGCCTTTGCTCGGCACGCTATGAAATCGGCTTAACGTATTATGGTCTCTCTGTTCGTGTTAAACCGTAAAATGACAAATTACTCGTAAGACAACGTGTCTAGAAAAGTGCGATTTAGATATACGAATAAGCTGAGTCGCCGTGACAATTCCTATTATATTGCTGTTTAGTTCGACGCGCGTGTATAAATATATGATATAACAAATAATATAATAATATTTCTCATTTCTCCTTCTCCTCTTTTAGTTTGTAATCGTCGTCCGATTAATTGGACCGTTTTCTGCGACGGCTGACACATATCGTATGTACGTTATGCATGCATGCATGATTGATCTTTAAAATGTAAATCATAAAAAAACAAATATCAGGTTTATGTTATTGTAGGTGAAATTGTGCCCAGTTTCGTTCACGCGTATTACATCGTTTTCGTTTATGTTATATATAAATTAAAATATTTTCATTATTTATTTTGAAATAAATACAATAATAATAATATTTTAATAAAAAAAAAAGAATATCAATATTAATATTATTATAATATGATGACATTCTTTTTTATTTTTATTTATTTATCGATATCATTCGAGGATTGATATTTATCTTTTTTTTTTTCTTTTCACCTTTTCCATATGACCGATTATTTTTATCCATCGTTGAGTAATACGATCATAGAAATTTTATTGAAATTGTCATCGTTAAAATGAGTACAAAATTATTTCCGAGTAATTGACGACGAACGATCGAACCGTATTCTTAATTATTAAAATTCAGGTATAAAAGTCGACGTGAGAAACTTGGCGGATCTCAAGGTCACGGGAATTGAAAGCAGAAGAAGAAAAGAAAATATGAAAAAGATACATAGAGAGAGAGTGGGAGAGGGAGAGGGAGAGAGAGAGAGCGAAAGAGCGAGAGGGGAGAGGAGGGAGGGTGGGAGGGGGGTATAAACGACGACGATTCTTGAGGTTTGTACTTGAAATTCCGCGTGTGGCAGTCTGCCAAGGGCGTGTAACGGTACCGATGACATTCGTTTACCTCTTTTCTCGCGAATAAACGAGCTCTGCACCGGGATAATTGCTCCTTCGAGCCCAGTCGACTCGTTCCTTTGCACTTCGGAAGCTGCTACGAGCCAAGGTTGATCCAGAAATAGTCCTCTGAAATTCTAGATCCGAAAGAAAAACTTGCTGAATAACGACATTCCTACGTGGAAGAGAGAGAGAGAGAGAGAGAGAGAGAGAGAGAGGGATGGAGGGAGAGGGGGAAGGAGGGAAAAAGAGAGTGAGTTAGAGTTTCTGAAAGTAAGAGAGAGATAGAGAAATATATACCGTCGACTTTCGTTTCGGTATACTATAATTTATAGTGTCTGGATTTTTGGCAGGCATGACTTCTCCATACTATCTCTTTCTCTCTCTCCCTCTCCCCCCTCTCTCTCTCTCTATATATATATATATGTGTGTGTGTGTGTGTGTGTGTGTGTGTGTGTGTATGTATGTTTTATCTCTATCTCTCTTATTCTCTATTATTTGATTTATCACTTCAATGTAATCATTTTCAAAGAGTAATCAATTTTTTAACAACGCAGACTCGATAATCTTATTGAAATTATAATATATATATATATATATATATATATATATATATATATATATATATATATAGAATAAATAATTCTCTAAAGTCTAACATTTATTGAATAGAATTCATTTATTTTCTCCGTACATTCTCGGATTATTTTTATTCACATTTATCTTGAATCTCAAACACGCATACACACACACACACACACACACACACACACACACACACACACACACACACACACACACGCGCACACGCACAGATATACACACGAGAAAACGTACGATATGAGATGGCTATAATAGATTATTATCAATGGGATATGTAAGATAATTAGATTGGAATAACGGAGATAATAAATCGACATGAAAATTTGTCCAAGATCAATATCGATTGATGGACGATTATGAATATTTTTTCTTAAATGCGATTAATTGGAGATACTTATTATTATCGAATAACCGAGGATAATAGATAGGATATTAGTGAATCGAAACAATATATTAGAACGTTTGGAAAATTCTTGCTCCGTTCGGAATTTTCTTCGTTCGGGACGTATCTATTCGAACGATGATAACTCAGCAAAATATAGCAATGGCGTTTTCTGTTTCTCTCTATTCGACGGAGAATCGATAAATCCCTGAACAAACATCGAAATAAAACAAGAGAGATAGAGATAGACAGTTAGTTAGAAATAGATAAAGAGATAGAGGGAGCGAGAGAGAGAGAGAGAGAGAGAGAGAGAGAGAGAGAGAAATATTAAGTTATAAGGAAATAAACTCTTAAAGAAAATCGAATTTCCTGTCTTTTTTTAATTTTTATTTATTTATTTATTTTTTCTTTCGAAAATTCTCTGACAGACTCGTGATATATGCATGTATATCGGCGTTTAATATTATCGCGAGGAGAAATGAGGAGATCAATCTCGTGAGCCCTTGAGGCCCTCCGAACGTCCTCCTTGATAGTTTGAGGTAGGTCCTGGTGGGAATACTTGGCGGGCGGCTGTGCCAAAAATAGCGGCACACAGCGCGCGTAAGTAAACCGGCCTGTAATTACGGTCTCCGTTTGGATCCGATGGAATCGATACCCTTCATATATTTTTTTTCTTTTCTGTCTTTCTTTTTTTCTCTCTTTTTCTTTATCTTTTTTTTTTTCGTTGTACTCCTTTCGATCATTATAAGAAGTTTAAGTAAGTAAGTATGTAAGTAGAGTTGAACTAATCGACATTGGCTCCGTTTCTTCTTTCTTTTTCTCTTTTTTTGCTTTTTCTCTTAGACCTACCTTTTTCTCTTTTAATATCGGAATATATGATTATTGCGTTGGTTGATTTATAAATAAGTAATAATAATCGATCACGAAAGAGATTATTGATTTTCTTGTTTCTCTTTATTTTCTCTTTTTGTTTTCTACTATGAAAAGTGTTTAATTTTTTATAATGTTCTCTCCTAAACAATAATTTTAGTCAATTCTAAATTAATTATTGTTAATATGTATAGCATATACATATACTAGTATTATATTGTTGATTACTGTATAATATTACATTAGTATCAATCTACAAAATAAATTAACCGATATAACGAACGTAATATTTTCTAATCAGAATTCACCTATCAACGTTTATCTACCTCTTATACTACTAACCAGATACTAAAGAAATGTGTAAAAGAAGAAAAAGGAAAGAAAATTTTTCCTTTTTGTTTTTTTCCTTCTTTTTTTCGATCTCCCTTTTTTTTTTGTAATATCGAAATATATTCTTGTTGCGTTGCTTGACTTATAGGCAAGTAATAATAATCGATCACAATAGAGATTCTTAATTTTCTTGGTTTTTTTGTTTTGTTTTTTAATATAGAAATTTTTCATTGTTTTATAATGTTCCCTCTTAGACAACAATTTTATTCAATTTGATAATGATCATTTGATAATGATCAATTTGATAATGATTTTATTCAATTTTAATCAATTTGATTTGATTTTATTGAATATTATAACTCTACAATATTATATTACTGTCGATCTAATAAATAAACAAATCGGCCTAACAAACGTAATAATTTCTAATCGGAATTTCTAACGATACAAAAATAATCATCGATATTACCTTATCAACGTTTATCTACCTTTTCGTACTATTATTCGGATACTAACGAAATGTTTAGAAGAAGGAAAAAAAGAAAAGAAAGAAAGAAAAAGAGAAAAGAAAATTTTTCTTTTTCCCTTTTCTCCCCTTTCGACCGTTTTCACTATTAAATATATCATCCTTTCTCTTGATTTTGGAACGGGCATATTTGAAAAGAGAAAGAGAGACGAGAGAAATCGAGAAGGAACGACCGTGTTATATACGTTACTCGGACGCTTCTCTTATTCGTTTCGGGTTTGAGTCACGTCGGTTTTTATCGCGTTGGAATGAATCACCGTGCACGCGAGCGGCCAAAGTACCCGGTAGCCGTGCCGGGACACCATCGTATTATTTTTACGGCCCCGAAACGTCTGCCGGCATTACCATAGTCTCCCCCGGGCACGGCCCATGTTCCTTCTCCACGGCCTCCGTCCTCCTTCTCCTCCTCCGTACTCCTTCATCCTCCTTCGTCCTCTTACATCCTCCTTCGTCCTCCTTCATCCTCCTCCGCCCTTCTTCGTCTTCCTCCGTCCTCTTCCGTCCTCCTTCATCCTCCTCCGTCCTCTTCTTTTTCCTCCTCCTCCATCTCCTCTTTCTTCATCTTCTTCTTCTTCTTCCTCTTCTTCTTCTTCTTCTTCTTCTTCCTCCTCCTCTTCTCCTCCAAGAGGGTCGGAACGTCAACGTCCTCCAAAATCGTGGACGTTATTCGGTGCAACCTGAAATCGCTGGCTATATTCTCTCTCTCTCTCTCTCTCTCTCTCTCTCTCTCTCTCTCTCTCTCTCTCTCTCTCTCGTTTGTTCTCTCTTTCTCTCTTTCTCATTTTCTCGTTTGCTCTCTCTCTCTCTCTCTCTCTCTCTCTCTCTCTCTCTCTCTCTCTCTCTCTCTCTCTCTCTGTCTCTGTCTCTGCCTCTGTCTCTCTCTTTCTGTTTATCTTTATCTCTTTCTTTCGTTTACTTCGCCCCGTCACTTCGCTTCCCTTCCTTTTTTAGTGTCTCCTTAAAAAGGTTACAAGATAGTGGCTGAGGATAATGGCCGTCTAGGTACTGACATTTCTACCGTAGGAACCTCGAAACCTTTCGCTGCTACTTTACGTGGGCGGTTTCAATGTACGTCGAAGGATACCCTCGATGATCGTTTATCGATCGTACGTTTATTCTACTCGATTTTTGCGATAGCTTAAGAAAGATGGAATCAGAAAGAGAGAGAGAGAGAGAGAGAGAGAGAGAGAGAGAGAGAAAACAATTAGAAAGGGAGATAGAATTATGAGTATTATGTTGGAGATAAGTTTGGTTGATATGTAAATGTGTATGATATAAATTATTATATATGCCAAGTCATACAAAGAAAAGAAAGAAATATAATAATATTAATAATATCTAATCATAGTTAATCCTTTTATAACCCAATTCTTTCTTTCGTCTTTACAAAATAATTATCGGTATAATTAACATTATTATATCAACACACATACCCACACACACACACACACACACACATTGTATATATATTCTAACAATAAAATGGACTGTACGATTTTCCAGTAATTTTAAATCCATGTTCCGTATATATTCTGGTGATTTTAAAAATATACATTGATCACATTTAGATTAGATTTCTAACGAAGCGAACATAAGCGATATAAAATCACGCGATAATATACAATACAATAACTCCCATAAAAATTCCAAATTAATTCTCTATAAACCCATTTGTTTTTTTCTATCCTTTCAACAAAATTATATTGATAACAATAGAATTGTACTTAACTCTGCAATAACAACGCAAAACGTGTAACATGTACTTAAATGACATTGAAAAAAAAGAAAAAGAGAAAAAACAAAAAATATAAAAGAGTGTAGAAAAAGTTATAACATATTTACGTTAGATTATATACATAATTACGTAGGATTTTTAATTTACATTAATTATGTATAGACGGGGGTGGTGATGATAATGGAGGTGGTGGTGACAGTGGTGGAGGGGGGGGGAGAGTTTAAAGATAGAGATAAATAAGGTTGGTATAGTATTTAAAAACAGACAGGTCAGAGAGAATGAAAGATAGAACGGAAGACCGCAAGCGGAGTTCCGCTTTGTCGTTGCGCGTTTTTCGGTCCGCCTCTTACCCCCTACTTCCTCCTCTCTCCCACCTCATCCTCTCTGTCCCCCGTATAAAGACCAACCAAACAGAATTATTCATTCTCGTGTGAGCCAACCGGAAGGTCGTACCGCGATATACTCGTAAAAATATTATTTACAACGTTATCCTCTTAAAACCAATGAAAGTCGCGTTCTGAACCGCGACGACATCTTTTCATACGTTTTTTATCGTGTTATTTTTTTTGTTTTTTTTCTTTTTTTCTTGTATTTCGTTTCTTCTTCTTCCTCTTTTTCTTCTTCTTCTTCTTCTTCTTCTTCTTCTTCTTCTCCTTCTTCTCCTTCTTCTTCTTCTACTTCATCTTCTTCTTTACGTTTATTTCTATATTTCTCTCTTTATTCTTTGAAATTATAACCGGACTGGCGATTACGAAAGGGAGCGATCCAAGTAGAAAATTATTTTATTTGCGTAATTCGTATAATTAAGTTAT
>OU964975.1:2554290-2574290 GCA_918808275.2 Dolichovespula sylvestris
AGGCATATGTATGTTTTCTATTAATTCAGGTCACTGACTCTATATATGTATATGTATATGCATATGTATATGCATATGTATATGTATATGTATATGTATATGTATATGTATATGTATATGTATATGTATATGTATATACATTATGTGTATGTATATGTGTATGTATATGTGTATGTGAATGTGTATGTATGTAGAAAAGTATTTCCTTATTTTTGTTGCATGAATATTTAGATTCACTATTGTATGTACAATATATAGAAATTTGTTTATTTGAAAATATATAAAACGTTACATATATATATATATATATATATATATATATTTCTTTTTATTATACATAAATATATATATATATATATATATATATATATATATATATATATACATAAATATACATTTATTTATTTATTACGAGTGTGTGTTTATGTGTGTATAAATATTTACATCCAATAATAAAAATTAAACGGAAACCTAAAATATTAAATGACATTAATAATAACAATTCAATCAAAAAACATTTGTATACGTTTGGATATGATATGTATAGTATTTAATAGATGTGTTTGTAGTTATAAAAAACAGGAAGTTATATACATATTATGTACACGATTTCTTTACAACGTGATAGTTTTCGTAGAAAAGATGAAGGAAAGCGGGGAGAGAGAGAAAGAGATAGAGAGAGAGAGAGAGAGAGAGAGAGAGAGAGAGAGAGAGAGAGAGAGAGAGAGAGAGAAATGTGTATAAGAGAGAAAAGAACTACGACGTAGGTATGGGTATAGATTAGACACGGGGCGTAACTTCGCTTTCGGCTGAATTGATTTATGCGCTATAAAAGGCTCGGTAATAATGGGTGTAGATTAGACTATTCGTGTCGTCGGCAGTTAAAAAATACATCATCGTACTACGGTACCATGGTGCCAAGGGGCTGTCTTCGACTCTGGCTCAAGGAAAAAAAAACTGGGTGAAAAGGAGAAGAGTGAAGAAGGAGTGGTGGTGGAGGAGGAGGAGGAGGGGTGAAGAAAGAAAGAAAGTGCGAGGAAGGGACGACGACGCCCTTATTATTCTTCTCCCTTTTTTTTTTTTTTGATCGTCCTGGTTATAAAATGCAGATAATAAAGAAAACGTTGTCTATCAAGGATCTAATCGTCCCTTTTCTGTTGCTTCTGTCTATGCCGTTTTTCGTTTATTTTATATACATTTTAATAGTAGAGTAATAATCGTTTGCGCAATTGTTTCGTTATTGTTTTTCCTCTTTTAATATTTATTTTTGTTAACTGATTTCTTTTCTTTTTCGATTTCGTTTATTTTTTCTTCTACAAAGTTTAAAGAGAATAGATAATACCTTAAAAATGTATGTAAATAAATAATAATAATAAAATATATATATATATAGAAATATATACATAAGAAATATATATATATATGTATATATGTGTGTATGAATATATTTCTTTTTTCTTTATAACGTCTATAAAAGAATCTAAACGATTTAATCCAGCTTCTGGGAGATTAGATTAGATTAGATTAGGCCTTATCAGATCCCGTCGAAGAATTTATGACGTTATTTAATTGACATTTTTATTTCCCTACGAAGAGGTTTTTCTCTTTTTTATGTCTTTTTTCTTTTCTCTCTCTCTCTCTCTCTCTCTCTCTCTCTCTCTCTTTCTTAACGTAGGTATTACATTATTTGAGAGTCGAAATAAATGAGGATCTATGGCGTCGATATCAAATAATTTGAGATTTCGCACGTATGGGAACGATCAAAAGTTTACAACGAATCGTTTAAGTGATGACACCCGTGAAATAATACGATGATAAAATTCAACTCCAATCAAAGTGTTAAAACTCGATCTAATACGATTAGTCTTTCCTGACGTATTTTTTTTTTTTTTTACAATGAGATTTTGAAAAGTAAATAATACTATCGAAGGATATATTCATGTGGATTTGTATTTAATCGTTCGGTGAAATAATTAGATGATAAAATACCTAATTCTAATCGAAATCTTAAAATGCAATTGAATAGGATTAGAAGATACATCAGTCTTTCACAAAGATTTTATTTCCAATGAAATCTTGAAAAGAACGAAATAATAATTTTCGAGTATATATCTCTATATCGTACTTTTATTAAATCATCCAATGAAAATGACTATTGTGAAATAATTAAATGACGAAACACGACTCCAAAGCAAAGGGTTAAAACTCGATAAAATTTTTATTTCAAATGAAATTTTGAAAAAAAAAAGCATAATAATAACTATTCGAGTCAAGTAACAGATCACATGATCTCCGTATGATCGTCATTATCTTCTACTCTGAAACTTTTATCTTGAATAAAATCTTGAAAAAGAAGAAAGAAAAAGAAATAATACCATTCAAAGAAACAATACTATATCTCTATGTTGTCAATTAATATGAAATCATTTAACAAGAACAAACAACAACGAAATAATGCAATACGATTCGTAAAATTCGATTATTTTAATCGATGAGGGTTTTAATTAAAACCTCCTACGTTATTTTAAAAATCTTTCTTGCGAAATCGATTAATTCGCGAAACTAACTTAATATCGTGATCGTACGATAATGAAACGTTTTATCTCGGCGATAATTTATATATTCGAATAATTGGACATCAAACGAAAATTATTATGATACGTTAATTCAGAAGCATAGAAAAAAAAAAAGAAATTAAAATTGTTAGACAGATGGATAAAAAGAAATATGTGTCCGTACATACATAGTAATAGAGGTATTCATCGAATCGAAAAGATCAAATCGTTTTTTGAACGATAGCGTTATCTATCTCCTATCGTCGATTTGCGAGAGAATCTCGAATCGAGACCCCGATCGATCGATACCTCGATATCCGCGAGTCTCGGACTAAACCGTTACGTGTTACGTTTCGAGGATCCGCTTTAAAACGGGCGCCGTATCGTTCGGACCGTCGTCCGTTACTTTGATCGTCATCGTAAAACGCGAATGGACTTTTATTACGATGATTCGAACAAGCTTTCTCTCTCTCTCTCTCTCTCTCTCTCTCTCTCTCTCTCTCTCTCTCTCTCTCTCTCTTTTTCTTTCCCTCTCTTCCTCTCTCACTCTTCGAGTATCCTTTTCCCGGTAAAAGGTGAATCTCGTTCATCGCTTTTCCATGAAAGCCAAAGTGCGTTAAAAAATAGAAAGAAGGAAAGAAAGAAAGAGACAGATATACCATGATATATATATATACATATATATATATATATAGAGAGAGAGAGAGAGATCTTTTCAAAGTGGAATCCTTTTAGAGAAAACTCGAAAACGTTTCGAATTCGAGGAAGTAATGGCAGATGCTGTTGCTGTTGATCTGTTCTGTACGTTGTTAGTGTTGATGCTACTGTGTTGCCATCAGAAGATAGGAGAAAAAAACGAAGTGGTGGAAAAAACAGAGGAGAAAGAATATACGCAACGCTCTTGTAATTTGTATAACATATTACAAAACCGCACGATAATCCAGACTATATATATATATATATATATATATATATATATATATATATATATATGTATGTATATAGTGTAAACGTTAACGTTACGTCAGTTGGACCTACTACTACGAGGAGGGCCCCTACGATACCGAGACACAGAGACGTGACAGTTACGAGGATGCCTTTTATCTCACCGCCCTTTGAAGATCTTCCGATCAAAAGACTCCGTTAGTTTTTATTCGATTTTCTACGATCCCCCCTGATCCACCCAAAGACCCCTCCCCAGCTCCCCGCTCTCACCCCTCTGTCCATCCTTCGCTGCCCATCACACCCCACCATAACCCCCCGTGTCTCGTCGTTATTCTTTTCTTCGAAATGCCAACACCTTTGGTACGATTAGAATCTTCTTGAAAACTCTACGTGTGACACGCACATACACTCAACACACGCGTATACAAAGTGTCCAAAAAGTATGAGATCAAACTTGTACTACGTATTACTGAGGTCAAATAGATGAAAAGAAAAAACAGTTCGTACATAAACTTAGGTCCAAAAATGCTTTATTCAAAAAGATATATGCCTTTTAATGGATATTTGTGATTCATTTCCAATCGTCGAATTAACGATCGCCGAACTCTTCTTCTTCTTCTTTTTTTTTTTTTATTTCGGTCTTCTATTTACAGGCTCTTGCGAAAGAGTTGGTTCATGGTAGTACGATAGAAACAGAAGATGAACTTTTCGGAATGTATTAAACGTTCATTTACTATTGTTTCAAATATAGTTGGAATATTGGAAAGAGTTCGTCTATCGCTAATAAGAGGAATTGGAAGTTTCTGCATTTTTGCAGTGGGAAAAAATTTATCGAACGTTTTTTATAACTACCAGGATAAATCATAGATAATCTTCAAAAGAAAATATCTTTTCAATAAATCATTTTCTCGGACATAAGTTTATACGAATTATTTTTTTTTTCATCTGTTTGACCTCGGCAATAATGTGGTATAAGTTCGGTCCTATACTTTTTGAACACTATATATATATACACATACACACGCACACATACATTATTAGTGAATGATATATATATATATATATATATATATATATATAATTATTGAATATGATGGATGGTATCGCCCCAAGATATATGTATGCATGTTTTCCATCGATCGAAAATACAATGATTTTTATTTTAATGAATAATCAAGCTGTACGACTGATATTTATAGATCGTATTAATATATATAGATTTATAAGATAATCGAGAATTTATAACAATGCTTCAGATATTTACCGTATTAATATTATCAGTGATTAAGGAATCAAAAATAAAGTTTAGTGCGTTAAAAAAAAGAAACTGTAAGGGCCGAATCAAATAAGAGAACGATCAAAGAAAAATAAAAGTACGAGTACGGTTATTGATCGAACGTTGATCATCGGATTTGAATTGCATGATATTTAAAAAATAATTGATTATATTCTAATGGATATAAAAATATGTAGTCATCTTTCGATTAGATTCATAATGATATACGTAGGTTCGTGTCGTTATTTATGAGAGGACGGGGTGATTAGGGCGCGGTGTGTCGTTTTGATGGTGGCAATCGTTTCGCCATTGAAACGATAATTTAAAAAAAAAAAAAAAGATATTCTCGTATTAACTACTGAAAATATAAGTTTGTGTTAAAAAAAAAAAGAAGAATAGAGAGAAATTGAGAGAGGGGGGAGGGAAGTAAACGAAGTGCAGACACGAAGGGCCAATCGAATAGGAAAATGATCAAAGGAAGTACGGAGTCGATTAATCGTCGGTGATCTTCACTTTGAATTTCAGGGGTATAGAAGAAGACTTGGTTTTGATCTCGTAGGTGTCAAAATCGATAGGTCGTTCGAGCGTCTACTTGGCTGGTTTTACGAGGCTAAAAGAGCGTTCGCTCGTCTCGTCGCCCATACGGGTTTCTGTTGGCTCCCTTTGAACTTTTATCACCGGGAGCCACGCATAATCCACTTTTTACTCTTCGTACACGTGTCCTCGAGCTTTACGTTCGCGGCCTGCCGGTTGCTGCTGCTGTTGCTGCCGTTGCTGCTGTTGCTGCGGGCTCCCGATGCGCCGATACATTACGCCCTTTTATTTTTGCTCGAAAGAAGAACTGGCCGTGCGTACAGTACCCTTTTATTGCTTCTCGCACCGTCCGTTAAAAGTTATGTCCCGTGTTGGCTCGCTTATAGCGGACCTAACATCGATCCGAACTGTTGGATTTTTCATTTTCTTTTTTCCTTTTATTGTTCTTTTTATTTTTATTTTTTTTTTGTTTCTATTCCTCTCTCTCTCTCTCTCTCTCTTTATTTTTTGTTTCTATTTTTCGTTTCCTCTCGTTTTGTTTTTTATTTTTTTAAAATTTCACGAGTCTCCGAAAAAGCCAACAAAGCGGTCGTTTCTGAAATTGTATTGTAGTTGTAAACAAGTGTCGCGTAAAAGTTATCGACTATGGGTAAACAATTTTTTCATAAATTTTATATATAGGGAATAGTATGCAATTGATGAATGGTGTTATTTTTAATTCTGTTTTTTTTTTTGCTTTGGTTTGTTTGTTTTTAATGAAAATAAAATGACGTTGTCGATCTAAAAGAGGTAGGTTGGAGGGGAGAACGAAATTTTACGTCTCCGAACAATAATAAAACTTTCGTACACGTAAAAAGATTGAAATAATATTATTTACTAACACGTCTATGACAATAACGAAATTTCGGAGTGATACGCTTGATAAAAAAAAAAAAAAAAAAAAAATAAAAATAAGAGGAAAGAACAAAACAATATTATTCACTAACTGTTATTACAACATTTGCGTAGAATTTCGGTTTTATATAAACCAACAAATAAAAAATAAATGAACCAGAAAATAGGATCGCCTAGATAATATTTATCACCAATATCGAGGGATAATTTTTTTTTCTTT
Organism: Dolichovespula sylvestris; assembly: GCA_918808275.2. Classification (NCBI taxonomy): domain Eukaryota; kingdom Metazoa; phylum Arthropoda; class Insecta; order Hymenoptera; family Vespidae; genus Dolichovespula; species Dolichovespula sylvestris. Next base: position 2,560,715 of record OU964975.1, read on the forward strand.
TGTTTTTTCATCGTAAGAAATAAAAACTGAAGGGAGATATGATGTCATTCTTTCGATATTTCCTTATCTTAAATAAAAAGAAAAAGAAAAAGAAGAAGAAATAAAGAAAGGTCGAAGGAGAGATATAAACATCGAACGACGTAAGAAATACGAAGTGTAGGTATAGGTGTATAACATACATATGTACATATTACGTAGCTCGTGTTGCACCTGCCGTATTCTCAAACGCGTAAGAAAAACGTATTCATGGCAATAAACGATCGAGGACGGAATACGTTTGAGAACGGAATCTTGTTTCTATTTTTTTTTTTCTTCCTTTCCTTCTTTCTTTTTTTCTCTTCTTTTTTTTCTTCTTCTTCCTCCTCTTCTCTTTACGTACACGTGTCGCAGAGACGATTCATGGCGGGACAGAGACGAAGAAATATTACCTTTACGTGTGTAACGTCGACGCGCGATCGCCGCCGATTTTTATTTTATTTTTTTAACGACGGTCGACGCTTTCGTAAATAATAAGCAAAATAATTACTCGTGTGGGCCCGTCGCAAGAACTTTATAATTTCGAATTTTTTTTTTTTTTTTTTTTTTTTATTAAGAGTAAAGGTCTAATTCAATTCAAAATCAATTCGTTTTCTTTTCTTTTTTTTTTCTTTTTTGTTTTTTAGCGTCGTGGATTGAACTGTTTCGAAGGAGCTATAATTCGAAGGATATCGTTCGTTCGTACTTACATTGGTACGTAAGTACGTAAGTATGTACGTTTCATAAAAAGCAACAGCGTGGTGACCGATCGGTGTGAATCTCCTATCGTGGTTTTACATTTGTATCGTCGTAAAAAGTCGACTGGAAGGAGTCGGAGTTCGAGACTTTCGATTCTTCGAAGTGCTCGTGAAACTTCTGCTTCCGAATTGCCAAGACGAAGCGAGAAAGAGATAGAGGCAGAGATAGAGAGAGAGAGAGAGAGAGCGAGAGAGAGAGAGAGAGAGAGAGAGAAAGGGTCCCACACGTTGGGTCCCTTTTTCTTCTCCATCGAGACCGTAGACTTTGTGCATGCAAATCCGAAGAAATGCGACGTAAACGGATTTTATCGGTCTACGACGTTCCTCTTGTCTGTTTATGCGTGAAAGAGAAAGAAAGAGCGTTTGTGTACGTGTGTGTGAGAGTGAGAGAGAGAGAGAGAGAGAGAGAGAGACTTTAAGGGACTTTAAAAGTGCGTATTTTACGCCTACGTGATTTTCAGTGGCCAGGTAGGTAAAGAAAAAAGACAGAGAAATGTAAAGGTTGGGAGAGAGAGAGAGAGAGAGAGAGAGAGAGAGAGAGAGAGAGAGCGAGAGAAAGAGAGAGAGAGAGAGAGAGAGATCTTTTTTTCCTTTCTTTTCTTTTAAGAAGGACGAAATAGGGAAATATATTTATATCTTTAAACTTAACACGATATAATCTTTTTTATTTACTTCTTTATAAAATTTATATATTTTTATAAATTTGTATATTGTATATTATATTCCGATCGATCCGATCGGAATATATTTTTTACGCCTAAATGATTTTCAGTAGCCTGAAGAAAGAGATAGATAGAGAGATATAAAGGACAAGAAATGAATATATTTGTTTTTATATATATTCTTTTTTTTTATTTATTCTTCTTTTTCTTTTTAAAGAGAACGGTAAAAGAAGAAGAAATTTATATCTGTAAAATTAACACTCTTGTATAAAATTTATATATTTTACGACAAGACTTTTGGATCGATCGAAATATAATATATATTCTACGCCTATGTCAATTTCGGTGGCCAGGTAGTTAAAATAAGAGATAAAGAAATATAAATGACAAGGAGAAGAGATATTTTTTCTGTCTTTCTTTCTTTTTAATGAAGGACGAAGATAGGAAAAGAAATGTATGTCTTTGAAATTAATACGATATAATTCTTTTTTACTTTTCCTATCAAATTTTTCGATTGATCGAAATAAGATATGAACTTATTGGAAATTACGAATGATTTGGAGGAAATCGAATTTAATAATTATGAAAATATAAAGTGAATCATATTAAATATATAACAGCCATTCGAATGCCTGATCGTCTGCGATCATTAAATTTTCTTATCCTCAATTAATACCTTTATTTGTTTATTTTTTTTTTTATTTATTTATTTATTTCCTCTGCTTCGAGATATTATTAATGAAAACTGAACCTTCATTTATGTCGATTCATACAGAATAGAATGATTTTATATCTAAGAAAGTCCTATCGTCAGTCAAAATTTCTTGCTTCGCATAAACTTTGATGTTTCGTAGAAATTGTAAAATTCTATATTTTCAAATACGAAATACGTACATGCTATGTAAACGAATATGTAATACTTACATAAAGTGTTGTCCAAAGTTACTCACAATTTTCGGTCTCGTAATAATGTACGAGGATCCTTAATGGGTGGTTTCACAAATACATTCCTAATGACATCGAGCCATTAAACACGAGTACTTTAAGAAAAAAAAAAAAAAAAAAAAAAGAAGAAAACACCATCTTATATCGATCTTATCGAATTTTTAAAAGTATCGTTAATGATTTGTACGAATTCGAAAGGAAAAGAAATACAAACAAAAAAAAAGGAATCCTTATAGAAAAATGTCTTCGATCGAGTCGACATCATGAAAGTATCACGATTCGAGACGCATTCGTCTTCGATGGCGGCATGTGTACTTACGCGCGCGCGTGTGTGTGTATACGTATCTCGAACAGCCTGTAAATCACTTATGCGAGTTCCCCGAGTCCCGAGAAGAATGATATCATTAAGAAAATTTTCATATCGACGTCCACACGAGTAACGTGAGTTCGATCGGGCCCGATGAATATTAATGGCCGCCATCCATGATTTATGAATGCGATCTCGAGGAACGACCACGCTCGAGTTTCTTCTTAGGATTTTACTCGCATGAAATCGATGATTCCGTGATTTTCTTCGAGAATCACACACGTTTACGAAAGAAAGAGATAGAGAGAAAGAGAGAAAGAGAAAGAGACAGGAAGAGAGAGAGAGAGAGAGAGAGAGAGAAAATGAGAGAGAGAGAGAGAGAGAGAGAGAGAGAGAAAATGAGAGAGAGAGAGAGAGAGAGAGAGAGAGAGAGAATGAGAAAGAGATGACTTCCTCTTCGTTGATGCTTCTTGGAGGACGCTGCTCTTTGAAGATTTGCATCGCGTTTTGCATAATTTCTCGGGAGGAAACGTAAGTACGATGACGAGAGAGGTGGATAGAGAGAGAGAGAGAGAGAGAGAGAGAGAGAGTGGGATAGGGGGTGGGTGGGTAAGAAAGTAGAGGACGATATATATATGAACGATGATACCCTTTGGGCGACCAAAGTAAAAAATTCACTTGTAAATTTTTTCGGAAATACCAAGAGCCATATTCTATTTACTTCGGTGATGTTATCCGGCGATGATCTGATCCGACGATGATCTAGAAATGATTTAGAGATGATCTAACGGTGATGGTGACGATAAATGATAACTCGATCGGACGACGTAATGTGTTTGCCTCTTCGTCTCTTTGTTTCAGATTCTATGTTAATAATTTCGTTCTTTATTTCTATGTGTTTTCTTTTTTCTTTCATTATTTATTCTTTCTTTTTACGTATTCATTAAAAAATTGTGTAACACACAAATTATACTATTACTGAGTTATATCAACGCTATACTATACTGTATCGTACTATTGTTAACTTTAAGTACGTATATACTTGCAATCGGTAGTGTATATATAGCAGTAGGGTATATAATATAATATTATATGATGAAATATTCTGATGGATTTAACATAAAACTTAGAGAGTATGAAAGTACGAGGGTATGTAAGCGAAGATTGTATCGGCGGTACATATCATTAAAGAAAGAGAAAAAGAGAGTCAAGGTAAGTCAATAGAATCAAAAAAGAACTTGATTTCATTTGTAACCAAAAAAATTTGCTATATTTAATATTATTTGTTTAAAAAAAAAATATTTATAAGCGAGAGAAAGGTATAAGCACGGTTGTTAAATAAAATTCGTTTGAAATTATTTTCGCAGTAATATTAGACGAAAGTGATATAGCGGATGTAAAGAAAAAGAGATAAAATAAAAACAAAAAGAAAATAATAATAATAATAATAATAATAATAATAATAATAATAATAATAATAATAATAATAATGATCACAATAGCAATAATTAAATAATGCTCACTATAATACTAGACGAAATTGATGAAGCAAATTTCAAAAAAGAAAGAAAAAGGGAACTAAAACAAAAAACAAAAATAACAATAATAATACTGGTAACGATAATAATATTAATAATAGTAATGATTAAATAATGTTCGCAACAATACTAGACGAAATTGATGAAACAAATTTCAATACAAAAAAGAAAAGGGAAACGGAAAAGGGAAGAAAAACAAAAAACATAAAAAAAAATAATAATATTGGAAGAAATATAAAAGAAATAAAAAGTGTAAGAGAAAGAATATATCGTATTCGTTGGTCGTTTATAGTTATAAACGAGTACAGGACGAAAAAAGGACGAGGGAAAGAGAGAAGCGTGGTAAATAGAGCCATAAGGATGACGAGTCGTTCGTCGGTCGCATCGGTTTTCGTATCGAGGTCATAAGGAACCCCATGTGGATTCGACCAAGCGTAACAGACCCCTGTGGCGAGAGGCCAGGACGATGACGACAACGACGATGACGACGAGGACGAGGACGAGGATGAGGACGAGGACGACGATTTCAAAGGCCACCCTTTTTCATTGGCAGCACCAACACTTCGAAAACCTTTGACGTTTTACCTACCATTCCGATCTCTCGATCTATACACGTAGATCGAAATTTGAGCTGGCCAAAGCGATACACGATAATCCCATAGAAAAATCAGTCGATCGTTCGACCGTATAATATCGAATTCAATATCTAACATCGATCTAACGATAATATATACTCCAGTGATTATATATATATTTCTTTTTTTAAATTGTTAAATCATAACTCTGTGAGATATAATACAATTGTCATTGTATGTATGTATGTGTATATATATATTTTTTTTCTTTTTTATTAAATTGTTAAACCATAACTCTGTGAGTTATAATACAATTATGTCATTGTATGTATGTATGTGTGTATATATATATATATTTTTTTCTTTTTTATTAAATTGTTAAATCATAATTCTCTCAGTTATAATATAATTCTGTGGTTACATGTATGTGTATATATATATTTTTTTCTTTTTTCAATTGTTAAATCATAACTCTGTCAGTTATAATATAATTCTGTGGTTATATATATATATTTATTTCGCTTTTTCTTTTCTTTTTTAAATTGTCAAATCATCACTCTGTGAGTTATAATATAATTCTGTTATTGTATGTATATATATATATATTTTTTTTTCTTTTTTGTTTTTAAATCGTTATACCCTTTCGATACAGTTTTAAACATGTGTACTCATTCATTTGTGTTGTATTTATGAGGTACAGTGTAATCGTGGTGTGGATATATACGTGTATTATCGTCTTAATTCTTAAATGCGTATTTGATGAGCGATCTAACATATGTGTAGAATGATGACAATGTAATTGTTCTGCTTTAATATTTATTTGATAGAGCTGGTACAATACTTCTTTATTTTCTCGATCGGTATTAAAAAAGGAAACAAAATAATAGATAAATAAATCATGCATTAAAAGATTAAAGTAAATGAAATATGGAATATACATACATACATACATACATACATACATATATATATATATATTTATTTATTTATTTATAAAAAAAAGACAATATTCACGCATTAGAAGATTATCGTTTGACTCAGCCGAGATATGTATATAAAGATGTTTTGATGGAATCATATATTTTAAAATGGAGTTTTCATACGTATTAGATATACATACCACCACCCCAACCCCCTCTCTGCCCTTCCCATTATTAAAGATAAACTCATTTCTTATCAACGTTTTCTCTATCATATTTCCTTTGTTTTATCTCGCCTCTCGTGAGATTCAGCCTAGTCATGGAGAGCGTTTAAGCCGATTCGACGTCTTAGCACTCGATCCGATCCACGTAATCCGACGAAAGAGGGGAGGGTTCCTCATTTTCGCTTTGTTTTCTTAGTACCGATTCCCTGAACTCGTTTTCTTACATATTACTTGGCTCCTTCAAAATGTTCTTCTTGATATTATATATATATATATATATATATATATATATATATATATATATATATATATATATATATATAACGATATACTCTATTCGAATATTCATATTCGATTATTTCGTTATTATTTTCGGTTAATTCGATTATTCCTATTCGAATATTCATATTTGTGTGTGTGCTGGTGTGTGTGTGTGTCTGTGTATGTGTGTGTGTACGTATATTGCAACGAGTTATTAGAAATCGTTAGATATTATCAATGATGAATTTAATGAAAGTCAAGTAAATTTTATTGCGATAGAATAAATTTTTTTATTTAGACCGTGGTGTAGGGAGAGGAAGGCGTGAGGTGAAGGGAAAGAGAGAGAGAGAGAGAGAGAGAGAGAGAGAGAGAGAGAGAGAGAGAGAGAGTGAGAGGTTTGCACAGTGCCAGCGGAATGTTATTAATATTTATAATGGAGAACTAATCGACCTTCTTAATCGAACTTCGACCGTAATTAGTGTTAGAATTTGAAAGGAAAGAAAAAAAAATCATTATTTTACTGCGAGTACAGTTTGCTTTTTTTCATTCCTTTTCTTTTCTTTTTTTTTCTAATTACGCTGTCAATTAATCCTTAGCCTACTATTCTAATTCTCATTTAAAAAATACGTACCACTTCGTACTACACGTACTACACGTCAATCCCTTTCGTCTTTTATTTTCTTTCTTCGTTTTCTTTTCTTTTTCTTTTAAGAAACACCGTAGTACGTCATCCGTCAAGCTATACATCAAAGTGTTAAATGGTGGATCAAAAATTATCTCGTTCACGGTTCATGTATTTAAATCTAAGTTAAATATTATCCTGTATACATATATGTAATATACTAATGTATATTAATATATTATATAATTAATATTAATATACGAATGTATATTAATACGCATACTACATATGTATATAATATACATTCGTATATATTAATATATTTTCTGGACGGGACATTATTACGATCGTTCGATCGTTATTTTTATCATTTTATTCCGTAGCTCGTAAATAGGAAAGATTGACTCGAAGACACGCGGGTAATCGAAACTCTAGCGGAAACGTTAGACGAATGTTAGTCGAAGGTTAGTCGCGACCTTAGCCGCCATCGTCGTCGTAGTCGTAGCCGTAGTCGGCGGCGGCAGTCTTCTCATGTTAGAAATTCTCCTCGTTCCTACGTAAGACCAGCTTTTTCGTATTCCGTATTCCTATCTTAAACGCAACAACGTAACCATAACCTCCGTTTCCTCGCACCAACAACATCGTGCTTGCTGCTTCTATCCAGTCTTCCTTTTGCGAATTGCAAGCACCGGACCATAAATCTAATCGCGGCCTTCTTCTTCGTGTACTCCGAGCAACACTTTTGCCTCCTCGGTGTTGGGTCCTCCTCTCTGCGATCACCGCCGAGGTCACAGTTAACCGCCAAGTTGTGAAGCACCCGGTTCGTGAGTGTACCGACGCTATCCACGATCTCTTCGGGTTTCGTAAAGAAAAAGAGAGAGAGAGAGAGAGAGAGAGAGAGAGAGAGAGAGAGAGAGAGAGAGAGAGAGAGAGGTCATGACGATTTCTCGATTTTCCTTTTACTCGATCGCATCTTACCTACTATAATCGTCTAATAGCGCTTACGCTACGATCTTATTTCTTTTTTAATTCTTCCTTTCTTTCCTTGTTTATTTTTTATTTATTTATTTATTAATTTATTCTCCTTTTTAATTTATAAAAGATTTTTTTGTGTTTTTTTTTTATTCGTAACGAGAAAGTTGATTTTTTTTTTTTTAACAAAAATCTCGTTTTCGTGTGTGTGTGTGTGTGTGTATTGTGTGTATGGCGTAAGTAAATAGAGTATACGAGAAAGTATTAGTAGATATTAGTATAACTATGGATTATCATTGATAAATATTAATTAGTAATACTTATTAGTTGGGCATACACGTCTCTTTGCATTAACTTCCTGTTACTTTCTCTTTATTTCTTTCTCTCCCTCTCTCTCTCTCTCTCTCTCTCCCTCTCTCTCTCTCTCTCTCTCTCTTTCTCTCTTTCTCTCTATCTATATTCATTTGTCTTATATCTTTCGAAAAGAATTTAGATACAAACGGAAGTTCCGTTGAGTCATCTTTTCGTAACACCATAAGTATTTATACGGTATTGAGGGGGAATTAGCGACGATAAATATTGATCAAGTTGAGAATACATATGTCTAGGAATTATGTATATCCAACAACGATGAGCTTGGTATGGCGTTTGATTTTTTTCCCCTTTTCTTTTGATCCTGATTAATTTCGTTTTTTCTTTTCTTTTTCTTTTTTTTTTTTGTTAACGAAACTAGTTATTTGCAAATATCGTATGATTCTTAATAAAGCGTTGCACAATTTTTATACCGATTTTGTTTTTTACGTTTTCCTTTATTTCGATTTTTTCTTTTTAACGTGGAGGACGTTAATTTGTTTCAATAGTAATATGAGAGATTGCTCGTTGCGTTGGTATAATTATTATGGTGTTACAATATAAATGATCTTGATTATTATTTACGATATTATCATATAATTAAATTTAAAAATGTTATCTCTTAGATTCCTTTTCAAAAAATTTACGATTTTTCTGTTAGAGGATCTTCTTGTTTTTTCTTTCTTTTTCTTTTTTTTTAGTGAAAAATATTCAGACGCTCTTTTTTAATTTATAAACAGAGATACACAATTGAGATCTGCGTAAATAATAACAAAACCATTTTTATTTTGTCGTCAATAACAAGATACAAGGAAGATAATAAATATATAATATACCTGAACGATAGTTACATCGTTATATCCATGCCCTTTTACAACCTTAACATTATACTACAATCTATTTACCATCCCTTCGAACTATTTTCCCCTCCCTTCCTCTCGCCTACAAGAGAGAGAGAGAGAGAGAGAGAGAGAGAGAGAGAGAGAGAGAGAGAGAGAGAGAGAGAGAGAGAGAGAGAGAGAGAGAGATAAAGAAAAATATAATCCTTATTATTTTCTATCCCTTTCTTTTCCCGATCGTCTGGTAGCATTTTCAAAAGACGTTTTCCACGCATCCTTTTTCTCGTGGATCAGCGATTTTGCAAAGTTTACGAACAGCTCGACCTCGGTTACCTTCTTACCTCGTAACTCATTCGGTTCTACGCGGGAGGGTTACAGCTTGGTTTTGGGGTGCGACCTAAACTCGGGCAGTTACCACAACCGCTGTCGACATAAATTGCGTCGGCCTTCGTAGAAAGGAAAGGGGCAGCCAACGAGAGAAAGACAGAGACAGAGAGATAGACAGAGACAGAGATAGGCAGAGAAAGAGAGAGAGAGAGAGAGAGAGAGAGAGAGAGAGAGAGAGAGAGAGAGAACTGAAGAAGAGGGACATAGAGTGAGAAAGATAGAGAAAGAGAGAAAGAGAGAGAGAGAGAACTGAGGAAGAGGGACATAGAATGAGAGAGAGAGAGAGAGAGAGAGAGAGAGAGAGAGACTAGAGAGGGTTTTAGCTTTTAGGCAAGAATACGAAGGACGAGAGTGTATCTGGTTAATCGTAACGTTCTCGCAGGATGCCGTCGCTTTATCTGGGACACGGGTCTCTTATTTATGGATAATGAAATCGAAGGGAGCAGATTTCTATCGTCCAAAGTCCTTGGTAATTTCGCTAATGAATTTCCTTTGCCCGACACGTTTTTCGTATTTGAGATCGTTCCACGAAATGGAAATGGTATCAGACATAGGACAACGACGACGACGTCGACGTCGACGTCGACGTTAACAATTTATTTATTATCGGTTAATTATACGAGGGTAGATTTAAAGGTGAATTTATTTAAATAATTCATAACAAATGTATATTTATATATCGCAATAATTGATACGCACGTTGACGTGTATGTGTATATCGTATGTTGTCGTGTTTGTGTTTGTCGTATTGATATACAAGGCTGATTGGTAAATGTAAAATAAATGTAACTTTATGTTCAAAATGTACTAAATGTTAATTTATTATTATTGTATATTTCTTAACGAAACTCATAAACGGAGTTATGTTTAAAAGACTCTTTATGACTCATGGTATTTAGAGTAGGAAAAAAAAATATTGAAATAAATGAAAAACAAATAATAATAATAATAATAATAATAATAATAATAATAATAATAATAATAATAAAACGTGGAATGAATGAGTAATACAGTATGACGTAGATGTAGGAAATATTTTCTACGTTAGAAATAAACTATGTATTTCACAGAGAAACATATTCGATGTTTCATATGGCCAACAATATAGATACGTTATAATTACAATAATGAACAGAAAGAGGGGAAGAGAGGGGGGAGGCAGAGGGGGAGATAGAGAGAGAGAGAGAGAGAGAGAGAGAGAGAGAGAGAGAGAGATAAAGAGAGATTATATTAATAAAAAGTATGAATGGTCTCGCGTACTGATCATAAAAAGCGAGAGAGGGAGAGCGAGAGAGGGTTCGCTGTACCGAACGCAACGAAACAAGTTTAGCGAAGACGCGTATTCGCGTGGGCGACGTTGGATAAGGAAGAAGAAGAAGAAGCAGGAGAATAAGAAGAAAAAGAAGCAGGGGTAGAATAAGGAGAAGACGAAAAAACGGAGGGCAGACGCGAACAAGATTATTTTTTTTTTTTTTCATTTTTTCTTTTCTTCTTTTTTCTTCTTTTTTCAAGTTATGTACCAGAAAAGAGAGAAAGAGAGAGAGAGAGAGAGAGAGAGAAATAGTGAGAGAGACACCGAGACGAATGCGTTATTACGAGTCGAAATGTGGCTATTGTACCGAACGACCCACGCTCTTTTGTACTTCAAATTGGACGGAGACAAACGACTCGACTGGAGAAACTTGGTTCTGTGACTTCTTCTTCTTCTTCTTATTCTTGCTTTATTACGTTCGAGATCTCGCAGAATATCGAGAAAAATTCGTACGCATGATATAGTACATTAAGATTTATCAGATATATATACATGCGTGTGGGTGTGTGTGTGTGTGTGTGTGTGTGTACATATGTATATAGAAATGTTTTCTTTTATAGATATTCATATGTCCATTAATACTTACATAGATATGTATGAAAGTACATATGCGATGTTATAGGTATTAATATTTATGAATTAATATCGTAAGTGGAATAGGGCGAAGAATGTAAATTTTAATTATTCATTTATTTATTTATTTATTTATTCATTTAACAATTCAAAGTGTAAATAAAATATCTTGCTTTATTAGGTTTGAGATCTCGTAAAATATCGAGAAAAGTTTGAGCATACAATATAACATAGATAATATACATATGTTATAACTATATTTTTTATATTTATATACATGTATATATATAGTATACAGTCCATACGCATACGTATACATACATATATACGTATGTGTATATATATATATATATATATATATATATATATATATATATATATATATATATATAGTATACAGTCCATACGCATACGTATACATACATATATACGTATATATATATATATATATATATATATATATATATATATATATAGTATACAATCCATACGCATACATATACATACATATATATGTATATATATATATATATATATATATATATATATATATACACACACACACACACTTATGCTATACATTACGGTGTTACGATCTCTTCTCTTAAGCAGTCGTTGCACCTGGTTTCTTCTCCGCGTGGCAGAGAGAGAGAGAGAGGGAGAGAGAGGTCAGAAGCGAGTGGACGCGATACGATTCGATCTATCGACGTTAGCAGAACGAATGCTCTGAGTTTTCTCTCAACGTTTGGTACTTTTTATCAATCTTTAAGTCGAGTTAAGTTTTGCCATACCTAAACAGAATTATACAGTGGCATGGCTCGCATCACCTTTCCTTCCTACAGCTTCTTCTCTTCTCTCTCTCTCTCTCTCTCTCTCTCTTTCTCTTTCTCTTTCTCTTTCGTCCTTTTTCTTTTCTTTCTTTTCCTGTTCTGTACACGTGCACAACGTGGACATTATATTCTATGTTTGTACGTTGGTTCGTTCGTTCGATCGATCGGTCGGTCGGTCGGTCGGTCGGTTGGTCGCTCGGCGTACAGCCTGCTCATTACGATTCGCGTATTGCGTGGGCAGTGCAACATGCAGAATTGCATCTATCTCTTGGTAATTACCATTCGTACGTATATACGTTCTCTTCTCGATCTATCCTTGATATGAACGATGATCGCGCACGCGCGCACACGCTCGCCGATTCGATAATTACGACTAACAAACAATTCTATTTTCCTGTCTTTCCCGAATGATTTTTCTAAACGTCCAAACTAATTCTAACGATTTATTTCGTTAGCCTGTTTAGATGATATTTAATTAATTACAAACATTTACTCTCTCTCTCTCTCTCTCTCTCTCTCTCTCTCTCTCTCTCTCTCTCTCTCTCTCTCTCTCTCTCTCTCTCTCTCTCTCTCTCTCTCCGTATAAATTCATTTTACTATAAATTTAGAAATGTCAAGAACTGTAACATTATTTTTGTAACAATCTAAATAACAATTAAATAAATATAAATATATAAATACATATAATACATATATATATATATATATATATATATATATGTATGTATATTTGTTTCGTTTGTTTTGTTTCCAATTATTATTGCGTAATGATTGTATCTGAAACATTACAATCATTACATAATAATGGAACAATCGTAACATCACGCGTTTACATATGTCAATTACATTAGATACATATTTTCATTTTGTCTTTTATATATATATATATATATATATATATATATATATGTATATATATATATATAATTACACAAAAAAAATAAAATAAAATAAAAGTTTCGATAGATTCGAAATTTCGTGAATATTCGACGTCGATATAGTTGACCAATGGTTCCTAGGTTTGTAGTTTTACAATTTGAGAAAAGAAAAAAAAAAACAAAAAAAGAAAAAAGAAAAATTAAACCGACGGAAATGAAGAAACGCGAAAAAAAAAGCAATCGATCTCTTTTTTTCTTTTTCATGTTAACCTACGAAACTTTTCCTAACTTATCGGTATTTTTCTCTGTTTTGCCATTTAAAAGGATATCCATATCGTCCCTCCCCCCCCCCGACTCTTTGCTTTTTCAATCACGATTTATTAATTCCCGTGATAGGTATTTGGTCGAAAGAGTCGAAGTATACGCGGGAACGAAAACAAAGTCTGGAAACGTTTTATCATTTACGACACCGACGGCTTTTAAACTCTTTTCCATCTCTCAGATGTCAAAATAAACTCTCTGTGCTGGCTTTTAGTTCGTGATAGTATGGTACTCGAGATGACGACAACTACGACGATTACTACGACTACGATGACTATGACGGGGC
>OU964975.1:2576790-2596790 GCA_918808275.2 Dolichovespula sylvestris
CGAGATACTCCGGTGGTCGAGATAGACATTCAAATTGTTGTTCGAGGAAAGATGCAATAAAGTTCTCAGACACGAAGTGTACTTTATACTGGTTAGTAGTTAACCGTACGGCACGTAAGGAGAATCCGTTACGCAAGATCGTCGTCGATTAGAAGCGTTTTCGCCTATGGATCGAACGACGCGCGAATTCGTCGTTATATGTATATGAGTGTATATATATATATATATATATCTCCTATATATAGGAGACCTAAAGTGTGATAGATAGATAGATAGATAGATAGATAGATATGAAGTAGAAGCAATCGATATTTATTCAATCAGGTAGGATCCTCTTTGATAAGAGGCAAACGTTCGGGGATTAGGCAATGATAAATCAATTGAAAAATTATAGAATCAAATTCGTCGTAGTTTAAATCATTTTTATCAAAAAATAATATTGTCCATCGACATCGAGCGACCATACGTCCTTTTTTACCAACATCGAAACTAAGTTCTCTCGCAACGAGGATTTGTAAAGGAATTTGTAAAAATGATTATATTTAATCGGATAAGGGAAGAACAAACAGAATATTATGTATATACGATCCCCTCGTTTTCTCTTGAAACATGATATTATTCTATTATGATAATCAAGAAGACAAAACTTTAGAGAATTCAGAAACAGGGAGATACATACATATACACGAGCGTATAAACACACACACACGCATGCACAGAGAGAGAGAGAGAGAGAGAGAGAGAGAGAGAGAGAGAGAGAGAGAGACGATCGGATTAGAGAATATTCTCGAGATACGAGTTTTCGTCTTGTATGTAGTAGAAGCAGGTAGGTAAAACGCGTTATCGCAGGCGGCGCCTTTTCAACGATGCTCTCTGCATTTTAATCGCAAACGCGTATATCTCGCGTAACCTTCCAGTCGGTGAGCCCTCCTGGATGGTACCCTTGTGTACTTGGAACAGTTATGGGAACCAGGTCGTAGTCATCGTTACACAACAACCCGTTGATGGGCGAGGCTCTCTCGGGTTCGGTTCTCGCGGTGAAAGTAAAAGATAGATCCTACACGTCTTCTCCTAAGAGAGACGTGCGCGTGAGCGCTCACTAACACGACCATCAACATCACCACCATTACCGTCGCCATTACAACAACAACATTGCCAACATTACCATTACCACCACCACCACCACGACCACCACCACCACTAGCAACATTATTATTCCTATCACTCGTCATCGTCGTCATCGTTGTCAACCATCGTCTACTTTAGCTTCGCGATCATCGTTTTTGTCGTCGTTGGCGTCGTTGTCGTTGGCGTTCTCAATGATGATCAATTGGTACCACATAATAAATATTTTTAATTCGCGAGTCAATTGCGATTCGTAACCATCCATCCATCTAACCATCTATTCATCCACTCATCCATTCATCCATCCATCCATCCATCTATCTATCTATCTATCTATCCATCCATCCATTTATCTATCCGTCTATTATAAGACGCAGTTTGACCAAACTGCAGTATATGCTGGAAATTCTAACACGGAGGCAGTTACTTAGTTCTATCTCTTCGGGGGGGTCAGACCGGGTCGACGTTGCACGAGCATTCTGCACGGTCTTCACATATGAACGCATCCTACATCGTATCTCGACTAACTTTCACGCCAAACGTCTACGAACGAAAGTTATCTTTCTAGCGCGTATCTAACAATAATGCCTTTTCTCTCTTTCTCTCTCTCTCTCTCTCTCTCTCTCTCGCTCTCTTTTTCTTTCTGTTTATTCATTCTCTTTTTCTATCTTTTTCTATTATTTCTCTTTTCATATCCTCCTAAAGCACTGTATCCTTTGGTCTTGCGCGCAAACGTATTAAAGGGTACCATAGAGATAGATAGATAGAGAAAGAGAGAGAGAGAGAACTCAGTTATCTTTTCTGGTTAAGTCTCCGTCCGGCAACTCCGCGTAATTCCGCGCGCGCGAACACGATTTTCGTTTACGACATTACGCCGCGAGCCCCGTCGTTAACGACGAATCGGATACGTCCTCATGTATGTATACGTTAGCATGTATGTACTTAACTACGTATGTATTTACGTATGTATGTTGTGTGTACGGTTCGATGGAAGTTATGTACGTTGAATATGTGTGTATATATATATATATATATGTGTGTGTCTCTGTGTGCGCGCGTGTGTGTGTGTGTGTGCGTGTGTGTGCGTGCGTGCGTGTGTGTGTGTGCGTGTGTGTGTATATACTTCTACCCGAGTTTCCAGTTAGGACACGCGCGCTTACGCCGAACGATCGAACGAACTAATGGCCGGTGGCGCGATTAATCGAGCTCGCGACTAATAACGCTGCTTCGTTGAATGATTTAGCTCCTACAAATGGATTTGCCGAGATACGGAGTTTCGGTACGAAGCGAATCGGGAAATGGAACTCTCCTTCATTGATAGTAACAATAATAATTATAATTATAAGTGATAATAATAATAATAATAATAATAATAATTGTTAATAACAATAATAATGAAAATAGTGACAGTAACAAAAATAATAATAATAATGAAAATAGTGATAATAATACTAATAATAATAATAATAATAATAATAATAATAATAATAATTATTATTATTATTATTATTATTATTATTATTATTATTATTATTATTATTATTATGAAAATGATAATAATAGTAATGAATGATCAAGATGAATAATTAATTGTTAAAAATTTCATTTTATATTTGTCTTGGGTATTTAATAGGAATAAAAGAATAGGAAAGAATTTATTTAATTCATTAATAATTTATTGCTTATATTTTTCTTTTACTTTTGCTACCCCTTTTATATTTTTAACTATTGCTATTTGTCAATGGCGGTCGCAATAACACGTGTACCATTTTATTATTGCGGAAATTGAAGTATCTACGGTGGAGAACTTATGAAAGAGCCTAATTATTTTGTTCATATATATATATATATATATATATATATATATATATATATATATATATATATAAGAGAGAGAGAGATAGAGATAGAGAGAGAGAGAGAGAGAGAGAGAGAGAGAGAGAGAGAGAGAGAGAACAAGATTATGTAATGTCGAACTAATACTCGAGAAAGATGAACCTTCATTTATATAATACCAATGAAATAGAGATATTTCGAGTGTGTGATGTCATTTCAAAAGTTACATTTTAAAGTAACATTTTATTCTATAGAATAAAATTAATATACAGAGATTAGAAGGAAGAAAAATCATTGCAAAAAAAGAAGCAATAATAATAATAATAATAGTAAGAATAATAAAAATAATAATGATAATAATAATAATAATTTCAAAAGAAAATGGAAGAAAAAGGAGATTGCTCCTGTAATTTCTTCTATACATTATACCGGAGTACGTGACGTGTCAAAGTTATATGTTATTATATACGAAAGATTAAGGCATAGAGATCGAAAGAATGAAAAATTGTTGCAAAGAAAGCAACTATTAAAAAAAATAATAATTATAAAAAAAAAGAAAAAGAAAATAAATGGATTACAGAAAAAAAATGAAAAGGATCGTTCTGGAAATTTTATCGATACACTCTCTATTGGAGTACGTGACGTCAATGTTACATGTTATTATATACAAAAAGTTAATACACAGAGATTCAAAAGGAAGAAAAATTGTCGGAAAATGAATGAATAAATGAATACTCAATAAAATAAAAAGTAAAAACGAGTTTTAGTTTAATTTCGCCGATATATTGTATTAGAGTATATGATATTGAAATTATATATTATTGTATATGAAATATTGATATATTGACATTGAAAGGAAGAGAAATTATCGCAAAATAAATAATAATAACAATAACAACAACAATAATAATAACGATAATTATATTAAAAAAAAAAGAATTGAAAAGACTGTTCGTATGATTTCGTTGATATACTGTATTGTAGTACGTGACGTCATTATTACGTGTTATTATATAAGAAAGGTTAATACAGAGAGATTGAAAGGAAGAAAAATCGTCGGAAAATAAATAAATAAATAAATAGTTTAATAATAATAATAATAATAATAATAATAATAATAATAATAATAATAATAATAATAATAACAATAATAATAATAATAACAACAACAATAATAATATTAAAAAAAGAGAAAGAAATGAAAAAGTAAAAAAGATTGTTCCGGTAATTTCGTCGATACTCGATAAAGCATCGGTCAGTGACAGTCGGGTTCTTAATTACTGGCATAGTCCGAAAGGGACGAACGATAGTTAGCCATAAATAACAGGGATGCTGTGGCGATGCACCGCTCGCATAAGCTCCCACGGTCGCACGTGCGACAAACCGGTCTCTCTCTCTCTCTCTCTCTCTCTCTCTAATGTTCTTCCCTCTCCCTCCTCTCTCCCACTCCATTTCTCTCTCTCTCTCTCTCTCTCTCTCTCTCACTTCATCACGAAGAAGAGTACAGTAGCAAACGATACGCTTTCCCTCGTATAAACGAGCACTAATAATCGCTCTTCGTTTCTTCGACGATCAGGCTCATATTTAACTGTTTTAGAGAGCGCGTACACATAATTCCACTTTAAGATTGGCTCACCTATAAGCGTTTGCTCTTCCTATACGTAACATTTTTAAATAAAAACTTACGTTCCGATTACGTTTCCTTGCAATATCGTACATTTCCTACCTTGGGGGAAAGTTCTTTCGTTTATTATAATCCAAGTTGTAAGTGCGTTACGTTCTGATCCTGCCGCATCGGATTTCATTTTAACGATGAACACTCGCACACAAATAGAAAGATCTCTCTCTCTCCCTCTATCTATTTATCTATCTATCTTTCTCTATTTCATGTACCTTCGGTAGCTTATGGCTAAAGAAGTTGTACATTCGCGCGCAATTACTTGGAGTCGTGCGAGGTACCCGCGCTCGCGCGCTCACGCGCACAAACATTTTATAACCGGTCCGGTCTCTCTCTCTCTCTCTCTCTCTCTCTCTCTCTCTCTCTCTCCTGTTCTTATGTGTCGTAGTACTGTATGGTAGGATACGTATGTATCACAACACAACCTTTATCTACCTACCTAACTCTATCTAAGGTAGAGTTACGTGCCTTACCACGTTAACCGGGTTTAGTTGGAAAAATCGATCCCCAAGTGTACAATTTAACGCACGATCGGAGTCACATTTTCCACGAAATAATTAACGCAACCTGGTCGTGGCCATATTGCGTTTTGATATGTACTCTTTGATACTTTAGATAAATAATATATTACGATATCTAATCACGAATTCATTACATTCTACGTTCTTGTTGGAAATTAAATATTTCTTTTTTATTTATTTTTTTATTTTTGTTTGTTGTTTTTACAAATGAAAATCTTCGATCGATCACGCTTATTATTAGAATCTTCATCCTGTCGTACGATATAATATCGTCGTGTTTTAACGAGTCTGAGAATATATTTACGTTTTTATGGAGTTCATAAGGTTTTGTATGTTGTGATAGAAAAATTGGCGATTTACAGATAAGGTTATAAATTATGTAATGTACTAGTATAGATACGAGCGCTTTGAGTGGCCTAGTCAATGTTATTGCACGAATGAACTTACGAATTTATCGTTTGCAACGATAGTTTGATTACTTATTATATTAAAAATTTCGATGTGCGATATTAGTTATAAAATAATATCGTAGATAGACATGTATATCTATCTATATATATTACAGTTCTTTCATACTAATATTGAAATTGAACGATTATGAGTAAAGATGGTCTATTATAAAATTGATCTATTTACTATGATATAAAAAGAAATAAAACATATACTATAACAGAACAATAGGTATTCTATTCTATTCATAAGATGACAAAAACTTATGATACAGATTATAAGTAATAAATTATATATTCTGGTTGAAGTAGAACAAAAAAAAACAAAAAAAAATTAAACGAAAACGAACGATTATTAAATAAATTAGAAAATAACAAATAACAATTGTGAATGTATATATATATATATATATATATATATATATATATATCTACAGATATATACGTATGTAAAATATAATATATTGGAATATAAAATTATTATTAATGCGTTATTAGAAATCTCGTTTCCCAGTAATAATAAATTATTTATCGCGAAATAATAGAAAGATAATAAACGATTTATATAATCGCATCTATTTTAATATTCTCACGTAGAATGACACGAAATATTCGGCTTATAGTTTTAATTGTATTTTTGTGTGTCGCACAGAGAGATGTGTGTTCGTCGAACGAAATAGCCAATGTCCATTTTGACGGTCCGTCGAGCGAGATCGACGCCATTACGTCGTACGGGAGAGACCCTTTAGGCTCTTATATGTCAGAACGCGCAGAGGGAAAATTAAAGTTCCAGCCTTTTTCGAGGGGAGAACGAGATTCATGTTTTACTGCTCTTTATCGTCCACGCGTTTTGCCGCTACCACCGCTTAAGGCTTGGAACGGTGCTTCTCAAATTACGGCTATCCCGCACACGAAAATTTCGAGGGGATAGAAATCGCGTAACGAGCAAACTACGCGACATACCGTACCGTTTAATTGATGCTTTTACGTTATCGAATCAATCTCTTGCACATATTTCACTTATAAAATAACCTTCTCCCTCGTCACAAAAAAAAGAATAATAATAATAGTAATAGTAATAGTAATAGTAATACAATGTATTCGCGTGAAAGGTTTGTTTTAGGCAATAGGTACTGATAGATGTATGTGATAATAAATAATTAAAAATAATTTTGATGTATAATAAATTCGTGGACAAATTATTAAATAATCCGCAGAAAAAAAAATATATACATTTGCATTCGATTCAATATATATTTAATATATACATATATACATATATATAATTATATAATTAAATATATAATTAATATATATATATAAATATATATATATTATAATATATATATATATATATATATATATATATATATATATTATAATATATATATATATATATATAAGAATTGATGTGGTAGTGAGAATCCCAGAAAGAGTTCGATACAAGATCGAGGATATCCGTTGTCTATATCGGTATAAAATCGTTGAAGAGAAATATTTTCTCTAGAAACCCGGACGAATTCCATTACGATGGTTGGTTATTCCTATCGTTTTAGAGGCTCGTAGAAAGTACAAGAAAAGGGATCGTAAAATGTTACCGAGGGGAAGGACCTACCAAAGGAGCCGAACTTCCGCTATCCGCTAAAAGAGAAAGAAAAAGAAAGAGAGAAAGGGGAAAAAATAGAGAGAGAGAGAGAGAGAGAGAGAGAGAGAGAGAGAGAGAGAGAGAGAGAGAGTAAAAAAGAGCCGACATTTTCGATCGATAAATAATATCGGCAATTATCCTTATGCTTAAACCTTAACGACAAAGCCTTCCGTTTAGGCCTACGTGCTGCCGGTAGACTCTCTATGAGAGGGAATATACTGCTATAAATCCTATCTTCTATTACCGATTTAGTCTAGTAATTATTTTCATGCCGACGGGACACCGGCTGTTCGATCCAATACCCTCCCCACCATCACCACCCTTCCCTCATCCCTCTCCCTCTTCTCCCCAACTCACCACTGCCATCACCAACGCCATTTGCTTTACCTCCGTTCAAAGCGGATTTCCGTCGATCAGTTTGCAACCTTCGATCGTTTTCCATTCGTAACTGAATACCAACCGTACGATTATATCCACCTTAAATCATCTTGGATCCTTCGAATTGTTAACTTCTGCGAATTTCTTCGTTGAAACGACTTTATGTATTTATTTATGTACGTACGTACGTACGTATGTATATGTATAGATATAAATAATATTCACGGATGATCTATAATGTCCTTTTAAATGGACACGAAAAATGTTAATATATTGGCAAAGAGATTTCTTTGTTCAAATGTTGGATCTAACTGCCTTATGTTAGATTTATTTATATCGATTTGATTTCGATTTGATTTTACCTCTTACCGGTGAGATTTCACTTGTTCAGATCTACGATATCGATCGTGGAACGTTGTTCCTCTAGCGCTAAATTGCATCGAAGGCTCGGCCGACCTTTCCTATCTTTCACGCATTGAAAAGGCATTTCAGGTTGCTCTCGGTGAATCCATTTGTCTCGTTAGATCGACGTTCTATTTCTCCTTATTCTCGATTACTTTCAACAATTTCATGATACACAACTCTGGATATACATGCATATGTATGTACGTAAGTACGCGCGCGCGCGTGTGTGTGTGTGTGTGTCTGTGTATGTATATTTACGTATAAAGTGTGCGCGGATAAATGTGAACGTATGTATGTATATAAGTGTGCACATGTTATTTCTTTGATCCGATCGATCCTTAATCATATTATGGTGTCTCATTAAGAGTACGTAATTTAATGGTAAATCGTGTGCGGATCACGTTCATGTAAAGAACAAGTGTAGTATAAAATGAAAAAGAATTTTATAGTCTTCGATCACGCGATCCGATCGATCGATCGATCGATCGATCTATACGATGTGTATCTTATTTTTCGATCCTTTCGTTCGACTCCATTTTATTCTATATCAAATATTTATTTATTTATTAGAAATTCGTTAAGTTAATTAAGATTAAATGTATAGTGTGATTTCTTTAATTCTAATTAGGGTAAAAATTACGTAATTAATTCGCTATCGGAAAGGGGATAATAAATATAATAATATATTAATTCAACAAATTATTTGTTTATTTATTTATTCATTTATTATTATTATTATTATTATTTTAAATTTAACATCGCTGTCTCCGCATTATATTTTGTGTGCGTGTGTGTATTTGGGATTGGAAATTTAATTAAAAGTTGAAAATATTTTAAATAAACAACAAATGTGTTAATTCCTTTATCTAAATGGAACTTTGACGTATCAGATGTTAAAAATCAATAAGAAATTTATTTCTTTAATTTAACTCAATAAAATTGATCACAAAAATGATGTAAGATCAAGTAAGATGTAAGATCAAGTGACAAAAACATAAATAAAAATAAATAAATAAATAAATTCTTATATCGAATTGTATTTTAAAGGATTTAACTAACTAACTTCTTGATCGTCGAGAAAGGAACATACAAGTTATATCTTTGAACGGTTGAATTGTAAAAACTTCGATTGTTAAACACGATAGAAAGAAAATAAAAAAAATAGTGTGTGTGTGTGTGTGTATGTGTGTGTGAGAGAGAGAGAGAGAGAGCGAGAGAGAGAGAAAGAGATTGATTCCTTATAAAGGAAAACGATCGAGTGAAAATAACAAAAATAAAAATAAGTAAATGAAATAACACTTAAATCGAATTGTATTTTAGAGGATATAACTAAAAAGTCGTACCTTTTGAAGAAAGGTCGGATCGAAGGAACTACGATTCGTAAACACGATAGATAGAAAATAAAAAAAACAACGAGAGAGAGAGAGAGAGAGAGAGAGAGAGAGAGAGAGAGAGAGAGAGAGAAAGATAAATAGATAAATAGATAGAGGTAGAGATAGATAGAGCGAGGGAAATGTTTCAAACGATGAAGTTCGAAGAACGTAAACATTTCCTTCCGTGGTAACGCGTCGTCCTTCGTGCTTGGACGAAGTCGAAACGCCGATAAGTTCGAGGCGAGTGCCGAACGATGATAAGTCGCTAAGCGAGCGCAAACCAGAAAGTCTTTCGTTTCTTGAAAGAGAGAGAGAGAGAGAGAGAGAGAGAGAGAGAGAGAGAGAGAGAGAGAGAGAGAGAAAACCGTGCGGTGAAGAGACGAAGAGACGAGACGCGAGCAGTGGATTGCCGTGGAAGCCTGCGTTCAACGGAGAAAGAGAGAAAGAGAGAAAGAGAGAGAGAGAGAGAGAGAGAGAGAGAGAGAGAGAGAGAGAGAGAGAGACGAGAAGCACGATCGTAAATCTTTGCTCCGGCGGAACTGGTTATACAAAATAGGCTCCGCTCCCAGGAGTTATACCTGCCTACTCCGAATGCAAACTTCTCTCAACCAAACGCACGAATCGCTGGACCGACTTGAACCGTCCCTTTCCGATATATAGGATCAACCATCTCTCCTTCTTCTTCTTCTTCTTCTTCTTCTTCTTCTTCTTCTTCTTCTTTCTTCCTTCTACTTCTTTCTTCTTCTTCTTTCTTCCTTCTTCTTATTTCTTCTTCTTCATTTTTGTTCTTTCTTATTTCTCTTTCTTCTTCTTCTTTTTCTTCTACTTTATGGTATCTCGATTTGCATTGACTTTTCTTACGTTTTACATATGTATTTCTCTTTACAGATATATACAGATATATGTATATATATATTTTTTTTTATATATGAAAAGAATATTTATTTATCTTCAATTAATTTTTATCAATCTTTTATTTGAGAAAATTTTTTACTAGAAATTTTTATAATTTGTGTATTTTACGGCATAGGAAATATTATCTAATTTTATTACACCGATGATCGATTATATATGTATAGATACTTGGATATGTATGTTCCGCGGCTTTTATAATTGTATTTATTTATTTTCTTTTCGTTTTTCCGTTTTCCTAAAGAGAATTTTATTTATATTTATCATAATTTAGATTCTCTCTCTCTCTCTCTCTCTCTCTCTCTCTCTCTCTTTTTATCTATCTCTCCCTCTCTTATTATTCAATCTAATATTAGATAAATGTAAATATAAAGAACGTAAGGAGAGTACAATAATTGTTGTTTATCTTCCAAGTTATTATATTTTATAAGTAAATTATCAATTAATAATTTTATTTCTTAAGTTAGAAAATTAAAAAGATTTCATTTAGAAATTTTTATTATAAACGTTATATCCACAGAAAATGTTTTAATGAAAATTTTTACACGTAACAAAAGAATAAATTTTATTTATTTTACTCCTAACAATTCGATCATCGAAGAATTAATTTATATACATGACTTTTAAGAATGTCATCGTAATTGTTTGTAACGTTTTTATCTTTCTTTCTTTCGTTCTTTTTCTTTTTGTTTTTTCGCCGAAGGGAGTACAAAAATTGCGTTCGCATATATCCCTTATTACACCTTATAAGTTCGTTATCAGCTTAAACTGCTTAGTATCGCGTATCTAAAATACATACACATGTTAGATGTGATGTCGACATAGCAAAGTGCTGGTCATCGGTATCCTTCAATGACAGTTAATGCATTAAAGTACGTTCCCCTTCTTGTTGTCGTCATCCGTCGTCTCGTGTACGCGTACCGTTAAGCTTCTCACGGTGAAGGAAGAAGAGGAAGAAGGAGGAGGAGGAGGAGGAGGAGGAGAAGAATAAAAAGGAGAAAAAGAAGAAGAAGAAGAAGAAGGAGAAGAAGAAATTCAAGTTGGTGATGGTGACGGTGTGACGACGGCCCTCGATGATGAGAATCTAACGGACGCTCGACACTCTCCGACTCTCTAATCGCGGTGAACATTAAGGCGAGCATTAGGGCTCTCCCTCTGTCTCTATCTATAAGAAAGATTTCTCTCTCTCTCTCTCTCTCTCTCTCTCTCTCTCTCTCTATCTATCTATCTATCTATCTATCTATCTATCTATCTCTCTGAACGTAAAGCCGATCAAGACGCGTTAACGCGTTTCGCGAAGATACGTCAGTCTAAGTTCTTCTTCCTGTCTGTTAAGTCGAAACGTCTGCTTCGATATCCTTGAGAAATAATTCAAGAGAGGATGAAAGCTCGAACAATTTCTATCATTCCTAATTCGTATCGATGAATATCGGATCTTCGCGCGTTTTAATATATTTAACATTACTTTTGTTTAGAAAATTCCTTTGATATCGATCCACGTACGGTGGTACGATTTATCGGTTGGTTTAAATTTAATTTATTTTACATTTGATGAAATTTGCTTTTGTTTTTCGTCTCTTTCTTCCTTTTTTTTTCTCCTAACATATCACGTCGTACACGTTCGTTAAACTTTATTTTTTTTTTTTTGTATCGATACATACATACGCAGTTTAATTGAAATAGCGTTCTTTCAATTATATAAAATATTATCATTCGTTGCGTTAGAAATTTTGTAGAAAAGATAATATATTTTAGAAAATAAATATTAGAGTGAAGTATAATGCGAGAACGATAAGATCTATAAGTTTTATATTGGCAAAATTAAACATTTCATTTCGCAACTGATGTAAGATATAATTGTTGCCACTGTATATAACAGTAATAATTTTTATTAGATTTGCATAATATTTTGTCGAATTATAATTTTCGATATGAAAACACGAAAATCATTGTTGTAATATTCCAAACGAAATAAATTTACAGAGTCTGAATTACATTTTGAAGCATTGACCGAACGCATAATTTTGCAACAACTAATGTGGATATAATTATCGCTTAATGTAAATATAATTATTATTATAGAAGTATAATAACAATAATTCTCATTAGAATGAAATTAGATGATGCGTTTATTCGAACGAATAAAAGACATAATATTTCTATTTTTCTCAAATATTTATATATATATATATGATATTACACAATACGAATATCCATTATCAAACCTAGACCACTGAAATAAATTTAAATCAATTATGCAATTGATGTAAATCAAATCATCGCAAATATATGAAACAAGAAAATCCCTTTTATTAGATTAGAAATAGAATTAGGATTTACGCTAGTATACGGAACACTCGTAATAATTATATAATATAATTTTCATGTCACCATACGAATGCCCATCTATCGTTAATAGAACATTCTATGAAAACTAGAGCTATCAATAGAGAATAGAATCTTGTAACATTATTGAATATACATAATCTTATAACATATTGAATAGTTGTGTGTGTGTGTGTGTGTGTGTGTAGACGTCGGTCGGATATGAAAATAAATCGTTTTAAAATAATCCATCGGAGATTAACATTTAGTAATTTAACGAGGTTTTACAATATGACTCGGTGAAAAGAGGAAATGTATAATAAAGAAAAAGAGATAGATAGAGATAGATAGAGAGAGAGAGAGAGAGAGAGAGAGAGAGAGAGAGAGAGAGAGAAGGAGAGAGAAAGAGAGAGAAGGTAGAAGAAGGGTTGCACGAAATCGATTAGCAAGAAATCCGAGGAACCCCGGGCGCTATTTAAAATGACAAAGGCTCCAAGTACGGCCGCAAGTATGGACGATCGAGCATCGTTTACTCGCTATCGGAGCGATTCGACGCGCAACATTTGCCAAGTATTCGAGCGATTTGTCATGGACGTCCCGCTGTGTAGCCACGAAAACGTACGGAGAGAGGACCCTTTTTAATCGGGGGTCTCTCTCATTCTCTCTCTCTCTCTCTCTCTCTCTCTCTCTCTCTCTCTCTCTCTCTCTCTCTTAGTATGGTGGTGGTATTGCCGTTGCCAGCACTGCCACAGAGCTAATTGCTTCGGACTCGTGCGAACGTTAACATCGACTCATGGAACGTACGAGACTCGTTAGGCTCGACCCTCGTTCCAGCTGAAAGTGCGATCGTTAAATCGCCCGCGACACCTTCAAAATCCTCCCGAAAATTTAACGAAGACCTCCCGATAAACGAATTTCCAAATTTCTTTTTTCCCTTTCTCTCTCTCTCTCTCTCTCTCTCTCTCTTTTCTTTTTTTTCTTTTGTTTCCCTCGATCCCTGCCCCCGCAATAATCCCGATTTTAGTAGAAATGACAAATTTATCAATCGGACTTTTTTTTTTCATTATTTTGAAACACGTCGATTTCGAAAACGATCCGATTGATATCAACGATGATCGGTATCATCGTCTCGTTTTCTTTTCCATGTTCACGTTTCGTGGTTTTTTCTTTTTTCTTTGTTTTGTTGAGTTTCTTGTTCTTTGTATTTTGGTTTTTATTATTTTTATTACATAGGCATCTATATAACGTCATATCATCAATTTTATATAAATTCGGAGATAGAATTGATCAGACGTCAGAATAATTGATGAATAATTCTTGTGAATAATTGAGCGGAAAAAAATGTGAAATAACATTGGATCAACCTCGTTCTATTTTTATTTTTTACAAAGAAGAGAAGAAAGAAAGAATGAGAGAGAGAGAGAGAGAGAGAGAGAGAGAGAGAGACTACTATATTTCTTTTTCTTTCTTTCTAAATAAAAAATTGGTTTTACGAAAACGAGTCCTTAATATCTCTCTTTCTATATTTTTCTACTCATCCTTCGTATATCTTTTAGCGTATGATCAGTTGTATAAATATCTTTTTTCCTGACCCTTTATACTTGTATGTATGTATGTGTGTATAAAATTTAAAATCTTAACATACCAGAATATAATGGTCGATAGTTTTAATTAAGAAATGTGAAATAAAATCAGAGCGAAGGGTTGTTTTTAACGAAAGAGAGAGAGAGAGAGAGAGAGAGAGAGAGAGAGAGAAAGACAATTATTATTTCTCTTTTACTTTTTTCCTACATTATGAATATTATGAATTAAATGATATATATATATATATATAAGGTATATTTCGCTATATTTATAACAGAATAATTACCGATAATTTTATCAGTGAGCTCGAAAAAATTGAAAATAAAATTAAAACGTTCCATGATATAATTGTCGATAGTTTTAATTAAGAAGTACAAAATATAGAATAAAATTAGGGCAACGGATTGTTTCTAATGAAAGGTAGTAAGATAGAAAGGGATTACTGTTACTCTTTCTCTTTCTTTCCACATTATGAATATTGTGAATTCAAAGATACGTATGAGTTTTATCTCGGTATATCTATAACAGAATAATTATCGATAATTATACTATTGAGCTGTACAAAATTTGGTATAATATCGAAACGTTTCAGAATACAATTGTCGATAGATTTAATTAAGTAAGACAGAATATAGAATAAAATTAAAGTGACGAAGAATTAGAGAGAGAGAGAGAGAGAGAGAGAGAGAGAGAGAGAGAGAGAGAGACTACTATCTATGTTTCTCTTTCTTTCTACATTATGAATGTTATAGATTCAAGGAAACGTATGAGTTGTATCTCGATATATCTACAAAGGAATAATTATCGATAATTCTATTATTAAGCTGGACAAAATTTGGAATAATATCGAAACGTTTCGGAATATAATTGTCGATAATTTTGGTTAAGAGGGACAAAATGTGATATAAAATGAGAGCGAGGTCGTTTTTAACGTGAGAAAGAAAAAGAGAGAGAGAGAGAAAGAGAGAGAGATAATAGTCTCTCTCTCTCTCTCTCTCTCTCTCTCTCTCTCTTTCTTTCTTTTTACTCGTTATTCGTGTATCCTTCGTGATAAAATTTACGGCTCGTAAAGTGCCGCTGCCGGATTAATCTAAAACGAGCCACGACTCGTAGTATACACCCGGAGATATTTTAGTTCGAAATTCCGCGAAGGAAGTGCGAACGAGCGAGATGAGAAAAAGAAATAGAGAGAGAGAGAGAGAGAGAGAGAGAGAGAGAGAGAGAGAGAGAGAGAGAGAGAGAGGAGAAGAGAAGAAGGAGAGGACGATGTTTCCCTTAGTGCGATATTATAACTTGGATTCCGTAGGCGAACATACACATATACATACATACACACATACGCACACACATACGCACACGCACCCGTATACACGCACACACCGTAAACGTAAGAAAGAATTATGACGAACGCCTATTATGATGATACAAGTCCTCCGTGTATCGAGAAAACTTGGTTGTATTCGTAAGAGGACGGTACGATCGTAAAATTCGTATGTTATCATTAGCTACCCTCACGATTTTAAACTCGGAAGGAAGAAATACGAGATGGATGGATGGATGGATGGATGGATGGAGGAGTGGATGGATGGATTAATGACGATAAGAATATTGCTCGATGATTATTGATAAGGAAGCAGTTATGTAAATATGAATTAACGATGAAATATCATAATTGAATTATAATTTTTTTTTTTATTCTTATTACACGTATCTTTTAATCGTGATTGTTGTTTTGTTTATTCGAACGTGTAAAAGAGACGATTGGTTAGATAAAACGAGAATGAGTAGATATGTGAAACGATTAGGAAAGAGTATAGTAAAATCTTAATGTAAAAATACATAATTCATAATCTCGGTAGTCGCAAGCTTATGCGTGTTATTTATTAATTTTATTGAATTTTAATCGTCCCAAAATTAATTACTTCTTCATATACAATGTCTAATATTTTTTTCTTTAGTATATTTTTAAATATATTTTTAATATAATATGATCGTATTGATATAAGTAATACTATTAACATGTATATGTTATTATTTTGGTACAGACACAACAAAAGGATCGGTTTGCATAGCGTCAAACTTTATATCTTTACGAGAAAATCTAATCGTATAATGAAGTTAATATTAAATTAATTTCATTACGATCAACTATCTCTCCACCTTTAACAAATCTAATTAAATCATTAATTTTTAATATCAACGCAATATAACTTTTATCGTAAATTTAAATCTGTAAGAATGATTTCTTTTAAATTAATAAGTATTTCGCTAACAAAAACTCTTAGATTTACGACGATGTTATTAAAAATAAGATTTCAATGTTATCAACAAATTATCATTATAATCAAATTAATTTCTAAAATGATAGGGAAAAAGAGAGAGAGAGAGAGAGAGAGAGAGAGAGAGGAAGAGAGAGAGAGAGAGAGAGAGAGAGAGAGAGAGAGAGAGAAGGAGTGATAGAGAAATCGAAACATTAAGATAAAAATACAAATAGGTACATAAAATGTTATGTAAGAAAGCATTACTAATAAATCGCGCTCATATAGTAATAACATTAAGATAATACAAGCACTATTATATATCTAAACTCGCTTGCATACATTATTTTCGATTATTTAAGTATCGAATCGGTCGATCACGATAGAGAAACTTGACTTGTGTCGATGACAAATTAGCGAGTGACGTTTGCTCGTATTAGCACCGAACGTAACAATAAAAGGCGTGGGTTCGTTCGACGTTCAGAGAGAGAGAGAGAGAGAGAGAGAGAGAGAGAGAGAGAGAGAGATCGTGTTCCTTATTATCATCGAAGATATGTGTACACAGTAGCGCAGGTAAGCGCAGCTAAGATAATTCGCAGTACGATGAAAGGTTCTGGCGCGTGCGCTAAATCGAAATCGCACGAGTCGTAATATCAAAGGTAAACGGGACGAACTTCTTGGGCGCACTTATGCGTTCATACATCTCTCGCACAATCGAACACGTATCTTTCTACGCACGTATATGTATGCGTCTATGTATTTATGTGCGGGTGCACGCGCGTGTGTGTGTGTTCGCGCGCGCGGGTATGTGAGCGTGTACGCGCTCATGTACGAGCTAACAATAATATTTTGTCAACGGTAACCCGAGATCGTCGTTCGTGCTCCGCTCGGTTAAATGTTTATTTTAAATCAGTGGTTCTCATCGAAATTTATATTGACGCTCACTTGAAAATTTAATATATATATATATATATATATATATATATATATATATATATATATATATTATATATATTTTCATAATTTCTATGGTCTTCGTAAAGATCTGTTGTTACCTTTTTTCTTTTTCTCTGTTTTGGTATATCAAGCTTCGAGATTACAGGACGACTGATCTTTATGGTTTATCTCGATAATATATATGTTATCATATGTTAATATGATATATATATATATATATATATATATATATATATATTAACAAGATACTATATGTATATATTAGCAATAACATGTATTAACAATCACATATAATATATGAATTAAATCCTTTTTACGATCGAAATTTCTCTTTCGTTTAGACGTTGAATTATTATCAAGATAAATGATAGTCTGACGACCAGTCGATAGGATAATTTATAAAGTTTAGATCGTGTTTCTAACTTTCTAACGACACGTGTATCGTTTCTTTTTATTTTTCAGGTAACCATTGTCTCAAGATCGTACTTGACGTTCTGGTGCCATATTTTTGCGAACATACAGACTTTACTCGAAGGATACGATTTCACGAAGGATTATCCGACGTCAATCGATACCAGGCGATTTTTTATCTAATTTTTCTTCTTTCTTTTATTCGCTTTGATATATTACCAAAAGATAAAGAGTACCTCTCGATGAAAATCATTTCGTTTATATCGTTAAATGAAATTTCTTTATTTTTCTCCTTTTCTTTTCTTTCTTCTTCTTCTTCTTCTTCAGTTAATTTTAAAATAATTGTCTTCGATCAATTTTAGAATCGTTCAACGTGCGATTATTTCCAATGTTATATACAATATTAGAAATGTTTTAGTCCGCGTATCTCGAAATTCTTTGATCACACCTTGTAGATCGTAGGCAGCCAGACGGAGGTAGACATACGTGGGCATATGTTGCATACGAAACGATTAGATTCATCTTATCTTTAATTTACTATTACTCTTTGAGCGATGAATTTCCAACATCCGTTAGCATGATGTATTTCTATATACCGCATAACTAATTTTGTACACCGGTATTATAAAATTTCATCATTTAATTTCGTAATGAAATAGAAAAATTTCATTATTTAATAATATATCAAAAAATTACGAAATGATTCATTACAACGATTATTACCGTGATTATTATTCGATATAATTGAAATTTTGTATGGAATATGATTTCAAGTTAAATTTGATTTCACTTTAATCACATTGGTAACTCGATGTAACTTTATAAGTTACGCATTTATATATATGTATATATATATATATGTTCTTTATATTTCCTTGAGTTTTATTATACATTTTTTCTTCTTTTCTTTATTGTATAAACGCCTTTTTTCATTTCATTATAATTTACGTTAATGTCCATAAACGATAAGTTATAGCCGGTATAATGGTGGTTTAGTTATACCAATAATAAGTTATGCTTTATATGATTTTCTTTTTAAGATCAAAAAAGAAAAAAAGAGACAAGAATCGGTGTTATATAGATTTAAATTTTAGGATCGCATTTTATCAGTGAAAAAAGGAAAGAGATAAAGAAAAATTAAAAAGGAAAAAAGAATAAACAAACTTTTCATACATCTAATTATTGTAATGGCTATCGAAATGTCACTTTAATAAAATACTTATTATTCAAGACGTTCTCTCTAGCATCCTCTACGTAACTGCATAGATAGAGATAGGTATAAAGTGAAACTAGAGACAGGAGTAATTTTCGTTATGACAAAATTGACTCGGAGCAAGCGATATGAGAGTGAAAGCACTCGAAATATAATAGACTGAGAACGTAAGTGCAACGGGCGGCTTACTTAACGATCCACGCGTCGTATTTTGCGGTGTAGAAACCGCTTGCGGTTTCTGTCTTCGCCGAAAATCCGAGACCGTGACGTCGTCGTCGTCATCATCGTCGTTCTATCGTCGTGCACGTTCAGCGAACTTTGTAGTGTACGGAGTTTACGAGACTATGCGGAATTGAATATTAGCCGGCATGTAGAATGGAAGGAAGGAAGGAAGGAAGGAAGGAAGGAAGAGAGAAAGAGAAAGAGGGGAGGTATAAGGGGATATAGAGAGAAAGAGAGTGAGAGAGGGAGAGAGAAAGAGAGAGAGAGAGGAGAGGTTGGAAGGGTCGGTCGAGTTCTCGGTGCTGTGTTCACCGCAAAATGGATGCTCGGATGAATAGCGACTATGGTTATATAATTTATGCTCCCGTTCATACGTTTACATACCTCCTATATACATACATGTATATATATATATATATATATATATATATATATATATATAATATTCATATATATATATATAATATTCATATATATATATATATATATATATATATATATATATACATATACGTATATGTGTTCTAAGTGGTTTTCGTTATTCCTTTTATTTCGAGCAAAAGCGCGTTTAGCGGTTTTTAAATGACGTTTCTCTTGTTCCTTTCGTTTCTCTTTTTCTCATTCTACTTAATCGATCCTTAATGAAGTCCTTCTGGAAGCTAAAAGTTCCACTCGTTTCAAGATAAAAAGAAAGAGGAAGAGAGAGAG
>OU964975.1:2599290-2611790 GCA_918808275.2 Dolichovespula sylvestris
CCGTTTATCGCCAATATAAATACCAGATTCGCTTAAACGGATATTTCCGGCGGCGTCGATTAAGTGGGAAAGACTGGAGAATGATAAAGTAAGAGAGAAAGAAAAATAAAGAGAGAAAGAGAGAGAGAGAGAGAGAGAGAGAGAGAGAAATGATTTGCATTTGCCGACCGAGTTCCTGAACGCGGAGTCATCTCGAAAGCTCTTGCTAATTTATTGAGGATCCTCGGTCAACTTTGAGATATTCAACTTCGAGAAAGGGATTCTTGACTTTTCACTCTTTCGGCGAGTGTACCAGTCATCAAACTTAAAATATCCAGTTTCCCGTGTAAAAGATATTGAAACGAGTTTTACCTTAAAAGTTTTTGATTAAAAATACGAATAAGAGTAATGAGTGTATTATTTAGTTATAACGAAAGTTTTCGATAACGATTTATTGATTAAAATATAACAGACAACGAAGAGCGAGTCTCTCAAATAGCAGCGATAATATTTATATTCTATTTGATTAAATACGACGAAGAAGAAGTGTAATTAGAGTAAAGTTTGAATGATACATTCTTATCTCGATTGTGTTAATTATTGGATATCGACAAATGTATCTTTCTTAGAAAACGAACTGATCACTTTATTTTTTCTTCATTTCTTTTGTTTTCTTTTTGTTTTTTATCATTTTTCTTTTCTCTTTTTCTTTTTTTATTGTAAAGCTCGAAAGACAATCACCTTATAGTTTTATTTTTAAGATTTTTCAATATCTCAGATTATTTGAAAGATAATCGATTTGTATTTCTTTTTTCTTGTTGTTTTTTTTTTTTCAGTTATATTCAAACACTTGAGAGAGATTTCGAAATATAATCGGCATGTATTATTCGAATTTTCAAATATTTCATATTTTTTCTATTATTTTCTAATGCTTCAGATTGCCGAGAAAATGAAAAAAGAAAATCGATTCGTATGATTCTACTTTTTTAATATATAAGAATTTCAGAAAGACAATAAGATTTGTATTATTGCAATGTCGCAATACTTAAGATTGTACAAAGTACATAATCGTTTTAAACTTCGAATAAATTTCTAATACTATACATACTATACTCCGATCGTCGATGTACTCGATCAAACATTTCCATCTTAAATAGTTAATTTGATCGAATCCACGTGACTCATAATCAGTCTAATATATATACGTACATATATACATACATACATACATATATATATATATATATATATATATATATATAACGCTCGACACCGCGTGTCATATTATCTAACGTTCTACGCCAACGTTGATTCAAAGTTAACGACGTTCGTACGTGAATTTAATAAAGCAGATAGATAGAGGAGGAAGGAAAGCCTTCTCAAAATTTTCAGATGCGTAGTCGTTCCATAGTCGGAAAGTCATGCGAAGAAGGGTGAACGTGATTGAAAAATGGCGAAAGGGGAACGAGTGAGAAGGAAAGATAGAGAAAGAGAGAAAGAGAGAGAGAGAGAGAGAGAGAGAGAGAGAGAGGGGAAAGTTACGCACCCCGCGACATTAACCATTGACTCTGTTCATCATTAATCAGTGTCGGAAGATGCTGTCACTGTTGCTGTCACCCCTCCTGACGTCGTCGTCCTCGTCGTCGTCGTCGTCGTTGACGTCGACGTCGACGTCGACGAGTCGGTGGTTTCAAACTCCGTCTCTTTCGGTACCTTCTCTCTATCTCTTTCTTTCTTTATCTCTCTTTCTTTCCCTCTCTCTCTCTCTCTCTCTCTCTCTCTTTCTATCTTTCTCTCTTTCTTTCTTTATTTGATGCGTCGTCGGAAAACTGGGGGTAGATAACGTCATGCTTTCGTCCTCTTTCTTCCTATTGAAAAAGAAATATTCGAAATAACATTATATAGTAACGAAATAAGTTTTAATACATTCGCGACATCGTTAGTGCTTTTCTTCTTCTTCTTCTTCTTCTTTTTTTTATTTTTTTTTTGTCCTTCTTTCTTTTTCTTTTTTTTTTCACTACGGTATTTTTCTTTTCTTTTTCTTTTCGTTGCATAGAGGCCCAGAGCCATAAGCCAATTACTTGATTTATGATATTATTATCCTAGACATTTATGATATTACGTATGAAAGACACTAGAGAATAGACAGACGACTTAGTTTCCAAGATGATTTGTCTAATCGGTTTCTCGCCGTTTTTGGATTAGATTAGATATATACCTTGTATGCGTATGGTCGTTAGATGAGGGGTTTGGACGAAGAGAGAATGGAAATTGTTATTTATTGCCTTTCGATTAGGATCAAGTAATGACGAGGATGATATGTGTGTATGCGTTCGTACGTGCGTGTACGCGTGGATTATGAATTATGATCGAATTATATATATTCCGATGATTAAATAACGAAGAAGATATTGTATCGATAAAGATATATTTATCTAAGCACCGTAAAAGCAATGATTAAAATGAGAATAGTTTTAGAAAATAATAAAGCAATCATTGAATATCGTTTATTTAATACCATAAGAGATCATTTTCATAAAAGTAATTTCATTCTTTGCGATCGTATACTTTTGTCCTAATATATAGAGTGATTCCATTCAATTTGAAACATTCTAATGTACATTGCGTCCTGTTATATATCAAACCAATTGAACTTTTCAAATAGAAATTTTTTTTTCTTTTTTATTTGTCTTTCTATTTGAATTCTTCAACCCTTTATAACATGGCTCCGTAACGATTTTAAAAAAGAATTATTATTCTTTCGTCGCACGATATCTCAACGACGAGTAAAGTCATCTCTGCGTCACTCTAAAAAAGAATATACATACGTGCGGATTAAACAAATATTTTTTTTTCCTTCATCGCATCTTGTTAAGACTATTTATACATTTAAAAAAAAAAAAAGAAAAAGGAAAGTAAAAAAAAGAAAAATAGAAGAAAAGAAGAAAAAAAGATAAAAATTCTCGTCTTAAAAATAAAAATGAATAAGGCTTATATTTATAACCGTCTTGGCTGAGGAGCAAGCATACGACCGCAAAGTATTAAACTTATGGTTCCTCTCCCTTCAATAGAGCGATAGTAAAATTAAAAAGGGAGAAAGAGATAGAGTTATATAGAGAGAAATAGAGAGAGAGAGAGAGAGAGAGAGAGAGAGAGAGACTCGGTAAAGGCACGTTCGATGCGGAAGGTTGAAGGGCAGAAGGGAGAGGAGGGCGCAAGGGGTACCTTCGGTACAGTAGTTGGAATGATGGATGACGATGATGAAGTCAACGAGCGTGTGTTAGCCACGACTAGAAGACCATCGCATATCGAGCACGCTTCTAGCCACCCACTAATTTGTTTATACAGGGTCTTCTGTGTTAGATGGATTTAGATTCCCTTTTTTTTTCCTAACGTATACACACACGCACGCACGCACAGAGAGAGAGAGAGAGAGAGAGAGAGAGAGAGAGAGAGAGAGAGAGAGAGAGAGAGAGAGAGAGAATGAATCTCGGTCTATGACGATGGATTGCCGCTCCCACCTTCTCCCTCCCTTCATCCCTCTATTCGTGTGTAAATATAGTGACACAGGGAAAATACGTAAGCGGCTCTCTTTTTACTATTCCCTTCCTAGAAATAGTTGGCGAGTTTTCGTCGACCACGTTTTGACGTCAACGCTCTCTTTCTCTTTCTTTCTCTCTCTCTCTCTCTCGCTCTCTCTTTTTATGCATGTGTATTCATTTCAAGTATTATAAATATTATAATCTATTTTTATTTTTTCTATATTCTCTATCGCTCTCTATTATTTGTAATGTTATTAATCCTGCGGTATATGCTAATTTTGTTCTTTATCTTTTTTTATCTCATTATTATTTTCTTCTTTGTCATTACATCCAGATTGCATCTGATTACATTTTTTTCATACTATTTTATTATACGTGTATATTGTACTTATTGTTGTATTAGACTACATTATATTACGTCATCTATAATAGTATTATAGTGGGTTAACTTTTACCATTACTTTTCTACATTATATCTATTCGCTATTCAGAAATTTATATTTATTATTTTTATCATTATATTATATACGTATATATGTATATATATTAGAAACTTACTATTTATTATTCATTATTATTTTTGTATTAAATTGCTAATGTCAAGATTGTAACAAATTCATTTCCTCTCTCTCTCTCTCTCTCTCTCTCTCTCTCTCTCTCTCTCTTTTATGTGTGTGTACTTACTTCAAGTATTATAATTATTAGAATATATGGGTACTCTATTTTTAATTTTTTTCCTATATCCTCTATCACTCTCTACTATCGTTAGTGTTATTAATCATGTAACATGTGCTAGTTTCTTTTTTATGTCTTCTTTTCTTTACATTTTTATTTTTATTCTCTTTCATTAAATCCAATTTTCATCCGCTTGAAATTTTGCCCATACCATTTTATTATACATTTTATACTTATTATCGTATTACACAATATTATATTATTTCACCTACAATAATATTGGGATAGATATTTTCACGTTAACCTTTACAATTGCATTTCCATATCACATCTGCATGCTATTCGAAAACTCAATATTAATTACTTTTATTATTATATCATATATCATTATAAGTATACCTATCAAGTATTTTGTATCATTTATCATTATACTTTATCAAATAGTATTTTAACAAATGTGTCAGGATTCTAATATATCCATTTCTTTCTCTCTCTCTCTCTCTCTTTTTTCCTCCCTATCTTTCAAATGAAGAATAGCTATCGCTCGTCGAGCAACGCGATATATACATACATACATACATACATACATACATATATATATTTTTTTTCTTTCTACCATTGTGAAAGAGACAACACAAAAGGGGTACGAGACCGAGAGCTTGATGACCAAAGAAGAGAGATATTCCGGAACGCTTCGGCCGGCACTTTCCTTTTTCTTTCGTTCTTTCTTTCTTTCTTTTTTCTTTTTCCTTTTTAATGAAAGACTTTCCATTGTAACGATTATCCGAGAGGTGGGGAAAGAAAAAGAAAAAAAAAAAAAAGAAAGAATGAAAGAAAAACGCGTGAGAGAAGACTTTGAAGATAGTTCGAAGATGGGGTGGTGAGAACGTCGACGACGCATCGTTGAGAGGGTTGCTGCAGCTTCCTTTGACTGGTCCGTAATTTCTTAACTCGCCGCGAAGAGATACCATCTCACTTACACAGACACACGTACATACACACATATACGTATACACACAGAAAGATAGAGACTGGCAGAAAGAGAGAAAGAGAGAGAGAGAGAGCATCATGAAAGAAAAGAATATGACGGTGAGCGTTTACGGGGAAAAAAAAAGAAAGAGAGAGAGAGAGAGAGAAAGAGAAAGAGTGATGAAAAAGGATTGGAAATTCCCACGAGAGTAACTAATTAAAATTAGCCTTCGGTTCGTTGCACGGAACGGTTCTTACGCATTTCACTCGTCGATTCACGTTTCAGAAACGTGCTGGTCGATGAGGCGAATAGCTTCGAGAAAACCAACTAAACTCTCTCTCTCTCTCTCTCTCTCTCTCTCTCTCTCTCTCTCTCTCTCTCTCTCTCTCTCTCTCTCTCTCTCTTTGACTCTGAATAAATCGTATCGTTCTCCCGGAAATAACGTGGACACATAGACGGACGCGTATATACGTACATAGAATACACACACTGTTCTTTCCTTTTTTTCTTTTTTTCGATCACTTGAAACTTTACCTTCTCCTTTCGATATTCAACGATTTTTACCACTCCACCGTCGGAGAGAAATTTAACTTTTCGTAATTAGTTCTTTTCTCTTCCCCTTTCTCCCTCTCTCTCTCTCTCCCTTTTTTTGTTCTTCCTTTTCTATCTTTCTTATCGAATTCATTCATTTTCTTTCTTCTACTCATCAAACTTCTACGTCTCGTGAAACGAGGAATCGAATACGAATCGACGAAGCGACATCGAAACGGTTACGAAAGAAAAAAAAACAAATTGCGCGCACTTTTTCTCGTGCGAGAAAGAAGAATAAATAGAGAGAGAGAGAGAGAGGGAGAGAGGGAGGTATTGGTGGGGAAGGTTTTTTGGGATTTGAAAGACGAACGATCGAAAGAAAAAATGGCGCGTAAATTCTCGTCGACGAACGCGAAAGATTCGCGATAGACTTTTAACGGTATGTATCATCCCACTTTCCCACTCTTTCTCTCTTTCTCTTACTTCTCCTCCACCTCTTCCACCTCCTCCTCCTCCTCCTCCTACACTTCCTTATCTTTTGCCAGAAGCATCTCGCTCGCACGATCGTGAAAACGGTATCGTAAATTATATGCACCTTTTATTCCTCTTCTTCTTCTTCATTTTATTCTTATTCTTATTCTTATTCTTATTCTTATTCTTATTCTTATTCTTATTCTTGTTCTTGTTCTTGTTCTTGTTTTTGTTCTTGTTCTTCGTCTGCCATGAACGAAGGAGCCAAAGAAGAAGAAGAATCTTTTGAATGAGCAAAGACGACCGCGTAACGAAGAAAAAAGAAAAGGAGATGAGTGAAAAACAGAGATAGATAGATAGATAGAGAGAGAGAGAGAGAGAGAGAGAGAGAGAGAGAGAGAGAGAGAGAATAATGTAAGCTCTAGCACGATGTTCTCTCTCTCTCTCTCTCTCTCATTCTCTCTATATACCTTTCCTCAACTGTGGCTAAATATAACCGAAGAAATCCAATTTCTCAAGTTATGCGCGATTTCCATCGTAGAATTCCATGGACCCGCGCTAATTACGACGAGAGAGCTCAATGTGTCTCGTCGGGAGCACCCGTCCGCCCTTTTCGGGTCAGCTTAATATTTATGCGTTGGCATTAACGGTAGAGCACCTTTGAAAAATCTCGCTCGAGCGCGAGCGAACGCGTTCCTCGCGAGTCTTTTCTCTCGAAGAGGTTGAAGGAATTCGAAACGATATGCCGTTGAGAGATGCTTTCTTCCACGCTCGTTTCCTCTTTCGAACATCTTCTACCTATAAATTATATATTTATTTATAATTATATATGTATGTAGACGTGTGTGTGTGCGCGTGAGCGTGTGTACATACATATATATATATATATATATATATATATATATATATATATATGTGTGTATGTATGTATGTATTATTCTATTTTTGATTTTTATGATATTTTGAACTGTTACGATATGTTCAAAATATGTCGGATTATTGATGTTATATATGTTTTTTTGTCTTTAATTATTAATTTAATGTTAATTGAAAGCCATGTGTTTTTTCTTTATTTTTGTAATGTTTCAAATTGTTTCAAATGAAAAGGTTCATCGATCAATTCGTCAAAATATGATGGATTATAAATATATTCTTTTTGTTTTGTCTTTAATTGTTAATTTATGTTGTTAATTGAAAACCTTGTGTTATTTTGGATTTTTAAAAATGTTTTAAACAGATCTAAACTGCTCCATGTGAAAACGTTCGGCTATCAAAGTCTCTCGAATATTTTTGAATCTGTATTAACACTGAAACTATCCAATCCATCAAAATATAACGTATTATATATATTATATTTTTTTTCCTTTTTTGTCTTCAATTATCAATTTAGTATTTACTGAAATCCGTTAAAACCGTTTTACTCTTCTTTCTTATTACTTATTATCGTAAAACGAAATTAATTTGAAAATGTAACATAAACCGCGTTTCAAGTTGTTAGAAATGAAAACATACGAACATCTACGTTTAAAAAAAAATTACATTCGAAATCTCTTTTCTTATAATTACCGATTATAAATAATCACCGTTAGAGTAATAATTAATCGTAATAATTAAACATATATATATATATTTTTATTTTCAAGTACTCACATATTAAATCGATGTAAATGATCGATAAATTTCAACGTTAACCAAGATGAAAGCGAAAGAACGACGATCAATTATCACGGAAAAAAAAGTATTTCGCATTTTTTAACCCACAATACGTCATAATTTTCTTTATAGCCCCCGCTCCACTTACGTTATAACAAATCAGTCGGATTTGGCTAACTCACTATAATAGAATCGTCCCGAATAAATATTATAATAAATTCATTCGGGAATAGGGATATATAGGGTTGTCTTCGAGGCTAAAAATTTCAAGGGATTGAAGTCGAGTGGTTTTTCTCGAGCGAGCTAGTGGAAAGAATGTATAAGTACCACCTGCGTACAAAGTTATCACCTTGCTCAAGACACAAGTCGTTTCAAAGTCTCCCCGCCCCTCCGTGTCCTCCTTCTCCGTTTCTCCCTCCTCCTCCTTCTTCTCTCCACCTCCCCTCCTCCTCTCCCTTCCCTTTTTATTCTCGTCCCGAGACGAACGCCGTTCTCTTACCACGAGGATTACTCGGATCGAACGAATCTCTTTCTCGTAATCCTGAAGCAGTTTCCGCGTCGGAGAACGATGAGAGAGAAGAAGGAGGAAGAGGAGGAGGAAGAGGAGGAGGAGGAGGAGGTTGAGTGGGCCCCCGCTTAAAAGAAAATCCAAGCAGACGACGAAGGAAATGGCGGATAAAACGAGTAGATTTCTTTTTTTTCTTC
This sequence comes from Dolichovespula sylvestris, assembly GCA_918808275.2. Lineage (NCBI taxonomy): Eukaryota > Metazoa > Arthropoda > Insecta > Hymenoptera > Vespidae > Dolichovespula > Dolichovespula sylvestris. Next base: position 2,607,817 of record OU964975.1, read on the forward strand.
TTGTATCTCTTCTTCTTTTTCTTTTAATTTTTTCACTCGTCCCGATCGATCAGGGTTCAAAGGTTAATTATCCGTGTAACGATGTCAAATTAAAATTTTTATATCATCTGCTACGTTTTCTTTTATTAATTCGAATTGAAACGTTAACGTTCACTGGGTAAAATTGTATTTAATTACATTTGGTGTGATTGGAGAATGAAAAAGAAAAAAAAAATTAATAAATCGCAGATCGGTGAAATGTACTATGAAACAAATATTTCGCGTATAGTTAAATTTATTGCCCATCATTAGTTATTATTTGTTATTAGTTATTCCACGTTGCACTGATACTGTTATTCGTTCCATGGTCATATTTCAAACGAAATTATCATGAAGATATATAGTTTTATTATAAGTTATACTAAATTATAAGTTATACGTTCACGCTATATATATATATTTTTTTTTTTCATTTTTTTTTTTTATCGGAAAGCAAAATCGAGTTAAAATAAAATCCTGCACCTTTACAGTTCTCTGGCTATAGAATATTACGATCGAAAGAAAAAAGATTTTCTCTCCATATTGGTAAACGGATGTATAAATAAATTCATATAAATTCATAGGAAAATTGTGTATCGTCGGAGTCTTCTCATGCGGCACAAATAAGAAAATTAAATGCTATTATATGATTCTGTGAAACGGTCCAATAATAATCACGCCTCGTATTATTCGTATTTACGCGTTTAGTCACGACGAAGCGCGGAAACGCGTTGTACACAAAACTCGTTGGTTATTCGTAACGTCTGGCAGCAGGTAACATATGTACATGTTTAATATATACATATATACATACATACACACCTCCACACATACATACATACACACACACACACACACATATTTACCGTAGCAGCATCGTGTCACGGGATAAGCTCGATTATACTTTAGGAACGTGGATTTTATTATTAGCCTTACCGGTCCGAATACGTCCGCGGAAGGGATGATAGCGATAAATTTCAAGAGTGAGCGACGCCCGAAATGGTCCGCTGTGAAAATGCAAAAAAGGGCTTTAGAAGGCGTAGTAGTCTCTCCGCTATCGCAGAAGCTATTAAAAAAGTTGTGTCGTTCTCTCGCTCGTAAAATGCACGCAGAGCCTAATCCAGAGTAATTTAAAGATGGCAGGGAGGGGAGAAATACAAAAAAAAACAAAAAGCATAGATAGAGAGAGAGAGAGAGAGAGAGAGAGAGAGAGAGAGAGAGAGAGAGAGAGAGAGGAAAAAATATAGAGAGGAGGGTTGCCTACGTAGCTTGACACTGCTACTATTGGTAGGGAGGGGTGGGGAAAAGGGAGGAGGGTGAGCTTGCAAAAGGTCCTGCTAATTCGCCGCCCTTATGCGAGAAAGGGTTATTTCCCATCGAAAAGGAAGACGTTCTCGTGACGTCATTTCGTTCCCTTTATAACCCTTTAAGCGTAAAAGTAATTTTAACGGTTCGACCGTTTATAAATTTTAATTTTTAATAAATTTCGGTTGAATACATTTACATATCTGTTCGTAATATTTTTCGTAAACTTTCCTCGTTTTTTTTTTTTTTTGTTCTTTTAGATTAAACATTCATCATTTAGAACACATCGTTGTACTTTCTCCTTTTTTTTTTTTTTTTACGTCAGACTTTAATCCTGTTACAAAGTATATCCTTGGGTCTTCCGAAGGTTGTTACAAAAGTTGTAAAAATCTTTTAAATATACTTCGAGAAAAAGAAACTTGAGCGTTCAAACTCAATAGAATATAATCATTTAATACCTTAGCTCGTAACTTTTTCTATGTTAAGGATACAATAAAATGAATCTTCGTAACTTTCATATTATACTTTGCTCTTAATTACGGTAATAGTATACTTGTAATCTTTTAATTTAAGTCGAAAGAATAAAAAAAAAAAAAAGAGAAAAATCAAAGAAGAAAAAACAAAGAGGAAAGAAAAGAACGAAGATCTAAATGATGATCAATTCTCAACGATAATCTCCGATGGAATTCAACGTTTTAATCGACTTCATTAATTTAGAAATAGAGAATCAACGTACGTATATCTAATATATCGTGAGATTAGAAATTTCGAAGACGAAGAGGGACAGCTGTTAGTAAGTTTCAAAGATCATTATTCCTCTTTTCGTATGCAAGCAGGTGTTTCCTTAACGAAAGCCGGTTGACTCGTTGAGCGATTACGGGTACGAAAAAGACATAGTAATTCGAGGCATGAGACTGTTACGATAAATCGGGAGAGAAAGAGAAAGAGAGAGAAAAAGAGAGAGCGAGAGAAAGAGAGAGAGACAGTAAAGTGATATTAATGAAGAATAGTTAATTAGGGAGTGCCAACTGGCGGCTAAGGATTACCACCCTAGATCCACCGCGAAGCCCTTAGGGATATATTTATGTAATTGTCAAGTGGAGCCTGAGTGGATATTAATGGTGCCACTCCCATGGCCCTCAGTACCGATGCGCGGCCCGTCCATTATTATTATCTTCTTATTAGTGACACTATATCGATCTCTCTCTCTCTCTCTCTCTCTCTCTCTCTCTCTCTCTCTCTCTCTATCTATCTATCTATCTATCTATCTATCTATCTATCTATCCATACATGACTCTATCATCTCACTACGATTTCCTATAACGTATCGTCGTTTTGTAAATGATAAGAGAGATAATGAGAGAGAGAGAGAGAGAGAGAGAGAGAGAGAGAGAGAGAGAGAGAGAGAGAAGGAAAGAAAAGAGTGAATATAGGAAGATTCCACCCATAGAAAGATAAAAAAATTGTTTAATATATCTTCTTTTTTATTTATATTTTTCTTTTTTTTATTCTCTCCTTTTTCCTTTTTGTTTCTTAGTCTTCCCTCTTTCTTGTAAGTGATATGATTTAAATATAATTTTCCATAGATCATTTTGGATCATTTATCTTATGGGACGAAGATTTACGAAACACCTTTTTTCTTTTTCCTTTTTTCCTTTTTCTTCTTTCTCTTTCCTTTCTCTTACGAGCGCCCGTTCGACGTTATTCCCCTCTTTGAATTCTTATGGATTTTGAGATGGGCACGTTATCATGATATCTATGTATGTAGTTTATATGTATGTATATGTTTAGAGAGTATCCAACCCTCGTATATTCGAAACGTTTGTAATCGACTCTCGACTATTTCAGCTGCGATATCGATAACTCTTCCGACATCTTTCTTAGACAGCTCGAATAGTATAACATCGTTTGTCTAGTCAATGTCATTTTGTTACTACACTGTATAGAACTGGTTACCACTTTCTGAACGTAGTGTCATTAATTATAGAATGTCTCTAACGATGTATTTGAATATTTTTAACATCGAGAATCGACTTGGGTGGTATGTGGAATCGAAAGAATGAGAGGGACAGAGAGAGAGAAAGAGAGAAACGAGTTATCAGAAATTTTGAACGGGCGATCATTCTAATATACTACGAATATAACTAGGTATTAGAAAAATATAATGTATGAGTAATTTTTTTTTTTTTTTTAAGATCGAACGTTTACATCGCGACTTTAATTACGCGCGTTAGATCGTTGCACAATTGTTCGTAATACATTTTCTGGAAAAAAATTTCAATTATATATATTGGAACTATTACCATATAATACTTGTCTCTATTTAATAGGCGATTAACAAAAGAAAACGCACGAAATAATCATTTGTACTTCGTTGATAGAAATATATCAGTGCATTGACAAAATATGAGAGACCAAATGCTACGATCGCGTTAAATGCTTTTATGTTTAATTACAAATAAAACACACTACGTCGATTCGATTATTTTCTATTTTATACGAACGTACAAAAACCGAATCCAATTAAACGTAACATTATTTCATTATTCAACGTCAAACGAATGGCGACAAATATATTGTTATCGTCGCCTGGCGCAAATAAAATTATAACAAATAATATCGTGTGGGGATGGGCTCGGGGGATGGGCGGC
>OU964975.1:2621790-2644290 GCA_918808275.2 Dolichovespula sylvestris
TTTTATTTATTTCTTTCATTCTTTCTTCTTTCTTCTTTCTTCTTTTCTTTCTTTCTTTCTTTCTCTCTGATTTTCCGCAACGAATTATTTTATTCGATGTTAACGCGTTAAATGCTATAAAAATTTTACACAAATTTTATTATAATTGGTATTATAACTCTTTATAAAGAAGTGTTCTAAGAAAATCCATTAGAGAAGTTTTTACATTGTATTTTAATTCCGTCATAAATTATTATTTTAACTTGTCGAGTAAACTCGATGTTACAGTAACAAATCATTAAAAACAAAACAAAAAATTGTACAGCTGAAAACTACATGTTCTGTTAATGTTATAGGTATTCGCCAAAAAAAGAAACAAACAACAACAACAACAAAACACAAAAAACTAAAAAAAGAAAGAAAGAAAGAAAGAAAGAAAAAGAATATCCGTTGCAGTTTTATAATTTACTAACAAAATAAAATTCACAGCAATAAGAAACGCTTCATTTTTCCTCTCGACAATTCGCTAAAAGTGGAGATAAAAGAATTGTCATTTTTGTCTTTCTTTTTAATTTTTTTTTTTTTTCAGTTCAATTTCATCCTAACGTTAAAAACGTAATCCATATAAAAATTGATCGACGATAGATCGGTAATGTTGAACGTCCGTAATACTCGTTGGATGATCACAAGTCGAAATCGATACGGCGAATTTTTGTCTATAAACATTTTTTTCTAATTCTCCGGATAGAACGTATACGAACACTGTGTGCCTCTGTGCATGGGTCAAAGCCGGCCTGACCTCAAAAATCCCGTAGCGAGATCGAAGTCCGATCGACGTAAACACGAAAAACGTTTTGGGAATTGCGTTAGATAGACGCGGTCAGCTCCCATAGGTCCGTCAATCAGAAATCGGGAACTCAACGAGGAAGTCGACGAGTTCCCGATTAATCCTACGGGAGAATGTTACTCTCTCTTTCTCTCACGTTTTCTCGTTCCATATCTCCCTTCCTCCCACCCTCTCCAGCCACCCTCTTCATTCGTTCGTTCGTTCGAGCGAACGAGCAAGCCCTTTTCTCTTTTCTCTCTCTCTCTCTCTCTCTCTCTCTCTCTCTGTCTCTCTCTGTCTCTCTCTGTCTCTCTCTGGTCCTTATAATTCTCATCATGAGTAGACCGCACGACGGACCACACGAGTTTTTGTTCGTGGTGAGGATAACGACCGAGCAAATTACGGTGATCCGCGTAATGATCGACATGGCGACTTTGTAACCCGACAATGCAGTCATGAGAACTCATAGGACTACTGAGCCCAATTTTCGACAAGAGAGAGAGAGAGAGAGAGAGAGCGAGAGAGAGAGAAAGAGAAAAAATAACGTCACGAAAAATCTTCTTCCTTCCGTACGACGAAAATTTTCATCCGGGGATCGTTTACTTTTAAGCGTTGATTCTTTTTTCTTTCCATTTTTTTTTCAAATTGAAACACGCTTCATCGTCGATTTAACATTAATTTTCATTCGGAAAAACAGATATTGCGGTTCGGAATCGGATTTTAGTAATAATCGATTCGAACGATATTTAACGGCGTAAATGTTTGATTTGATTCGTTTCGTTTAAGATTTTTTTAATAGCAAAAATTTAAGTTATATATATATATATATTATATGGTAGATTTAATATTTATGTTATATCATACGTTACGATGAAGTTACAATGGAAATACGTTACAATGGAAATACTTTGGTTTCTTTAAATTTACTGTATTGAAAATTTCGTCGTTATTTATTGGCCGATCAGATACGAGTCATAAAAATTATATCAATTCTTAATGACTTCATCATAAATAATATAATATAAATATCGTCTTTTATTTATATATGATATATTACAAATTTCCAATTATTTATTAATCAGTTGAATATTTGTATAATACTAAAAAATTAAAAAATAAAAACTAAATAAATAAATAAACAAAGCAAATATTTCTGTTACTTCAAATAAATTAAATTAAAAATTAAAAAAAAAAAAGAAAGGTAAAGAAAGAATTATTGAACGTAAGACAGTACAAAATGATTATTATCATCGATGTCACAAATATCGCGTTTAATTATGATTCCGAAATGAAAGATTTAATTTGAATTTGAAAAGAACAATAAAAGTCAAGATAATAAACAAAGGGACAGTCTACGTCTGTTCCTTTTGTGGAACAATGAAAGGCAGAAATGATTTCCGGGCAGTAAGAGACGAAAAAAAAGGAAAAAAGAAGAAAGAAAGGATAAAAAGAAAGAGAGAGAAACACAGAGAGAGAGAGAGAGAGAGAGAGAGAGAAAAGGTGGAAGGGTAGGTTGAATTAAAAATGTCGACGCGAAGGCGTACGGTAGCAGCACGTAGGCACATACATTGCTGAAATCAGCTTCAGGTTTGTGAGCGTACGAGTGCGTGCTCGACAGGATGAAAAAAAGCTCTGGGATCGAGAATGGTGATGCATTATAAAGAAAGGGAGAAAGAAAGAAAGAAAGAAAGAGATAGAAAGAGAGAGAGAGAGAGAGAGAGAGAGAAAGAGAGAAGAGAAAATCGAGTCGGTGCTTCTTTCCCTCTTCCTTCTTTTTTTCATTCTCTTTCTCTCTCTCTCTCTCTCTCTCTCTCTCTCTCTTCATCTTCATCTTCATCTTCATCTTCATCTTCATCTTCATCTTCATCTTTTTCTCCTCTTCGTTTTTCACCGGTCTAGCAAGCGGAGTCTTTTGTAAGTCCCCGCCACGACACGGGGATTAGTTACTTTGTGCAAGTACCCTACCCTCATCTCTTATTCACCGACTCGAAAAAAAGGGAGGGTGACTCTTGCTCATTTCATTACGACGCACCAAATGCGCCCTCTCGAATCAAGAACAGCAGCCTCCTCCTCGTCTCATCATCTTGGCTAAATCTTAAAGCACGGTATATCGATCATTTTTATTTATTTATTTTTTATTTATTTATTTATTTATTATTATTTCTTTATCGTTATAATATTTCACAATTAACATTTTATTTTGAAATACATATATATATATATATATATATATATATATATATATATATTATATGTGTTTACACTTAAGAAAAAAGAAAAAAAGAAAAAGGGAGTGATTTAACTCTGGATACATCTGTCGTCTAATTATAGTAATTCAATAATATATTTTAATATTCAATGTATGAGCATTGAATCAAATATATTATGTCAATATCTGGTTCGTTATCGTTAGATATACATGTCTGTGTGTGTGTGCATATATATAATATAAAAATTGTTATTATTTCTTTTTTACTTAAAATAATTTCCTATATCTGTTATCGTATATCTTATTATCACACGTTAACATTAATTATGAAACACATTTGTTATAAAAAATCAATATTATTAAAACAAATATTATATATATATATATGTATGTATATATATATACACACACATATATATTCATGTACTGTACGAATGTAGTCACATTTATTTAACATGAACGGTTTCCATCGATTTCGAATAAAATGATGGTGTCATCGACTGTATATAATTTTTATATACTCAGCATGGGAGAATTTCTCGAAATACATATATTGAACACATTTTGGTATCGCAAACGTGACTGCGGTAGAAACCCGCAATATGGTTTACATATATAATATACCCGATGAAAATTTCCGCATGACCGTACGTTCGAAACGTACGTGTGCGATTCCCATTCCCGGAGTATGTAATGTACATGCGTACGTATGTATTTATGTATGTGTGTACATTTCGATCCGCCATTGTCACGTAAAAATACTTTCTAATTGGTCAGCTTTGAGCGTGAATATCGGGTTTAGTCAGTCATATGCGTGTTTTAACGATAAACTAATCCCCCAGAGGAAAGACTAGATATTTACCACAGAGCAAACACATTTTACCTTCGCAAATGTGATCGACTGACTCCTACCTTTGGCCTCGACGACCTTTAGCATCATCATAATCGTAATAATGCGAATGCCCGCGACCGTCAGGGTATTCAACTAGGTGCTTGCTTCCGTTGTGCGTATTCCGTTCCGTCTTATTAACTCGCGCGAGCTAATTTCCCTCGGCGAATTCTCCTCGAGAAAATTACGGCGTCTTCCTGGAAAGTATTAACATCGGCCTATTCTTGATTCTTCTTCATCTTCTTTTTCTCATATATTTTTTTTTTGGTTTCTCATTGTTTGTCTGTCTATCTTGTCCGTCTGTCCGTCTATCTCTATTTTTCTCGTTCGTATCTATTTTCTTTTTTTTTTTTTTATTTAATTCTATCTCTCTCTCTCTCTCTCTCTCATTTCCATCTTGTTGCTTTGATAGTCTCTCTCTCTCTCTCTCTCTCTCTCTCTCTCTCTCTCTCTCTCTCTCTCTCTCTCTCTCTCTCTCCCTATCTCTTTAATTTTATCCCTTTCTACTTTCTCTCATTCTCTTTGTATATTCTCCCATCGATTCTATAAGAAGTAAATTCGCGTCCGATCGAAAAGAATTTCACGAAAGAGACATGGAAGGAATTTAATTCGTGCCTAGAGTAATTTAGCAGTTCCAAGCCCAATAGATTACAGGGCTAATGTCCCATACCTTTCTTTTCTCTTTTACTCGAAGCACACGAAAGGTCCCCAAAGCATAAGAAGAACACGATTGCATACATACATACATACATACATATATATATATATATATATGTATATACACACACATACATATGTATATACACACACATACATATGTATATACATACACATAGTCAGTGAGATAGTAGGTAGCAGAAAACGCGTAACCGACTAGCATCGATCCGTTCGTCCGTCTTTTTTCCACTCATCAAAAATCCCTTCTATCCATCTCTCTCTCTCTCTCTCTCTCTCTCTCTCTCTCTTTTGCTTGCCCTTCGCAAACGGATAACACCATCCTTGTCCGTCTACTCGCACATATAGAATCTCCCCTTGTTTATGGGGTGTTTGCCGCTAGCGTTACCCTCTCCGCGATCGAGCGAGCCGAGCAATATTGAATCCGGAGGTGTAATTGAATTTGCTCTTGTTTCCATGCGCTGATCGAAGAGCGACGTTAAAAGGAAGCGAGCTACGTTCAACGAGAGGGGTAGTAGGCTGATGAAGGGGGTACGGGAAAGGGGGAGAGGGAAGGATTCTTCACGGAATCATCACCCTTCGTAACCTCTCTTCATCCTTCTCTATCTTCCTCTCTCTCTCGTTCTTTTTCTCTCTTCCTCTATTTCTCTCTCTCTCTTTCTTACTCACTATCACAGAGAGAGAGAGAGAGAGAGAAAGAGATTTTCGCATGAAACACACGATATCACAGTTATGACGTTCACTCGAGATAAAGATTTCCCCTTTTGATTTTCTCTTATTCTTGAAAGAGATCAATATCATTTCTTTTAATAAGAAGGAATTCCTTCTATTATACAATACTCGAAGAACAGTAAGAAGGTTAAGAAAAGTTGTCGAGATGAACCCCAAGATTATTTCAAGTCGATTGCTTTCTACTTCACTTTTTCCTCCCCCACCTCCTCTTCCTCCTCCTTCCCCCTTTTCACGCACCGAGAAAAATGATGATAATAATAATAATAATAATAATATTAATAATAATGGAAAGAGAAAATACGTAAGTAGTTTTTAGTCTTCTCCTTCTTCTTTTTCTTCTCTTTCATCCTCTTCTATCTTTCTTGTCTCACTTGAAGTAAACGAGCTCTAACAGGATGTGAGTAATATTTTTTTTGTTTTTTTTTTTATCTGTATAGTGAAGAAAAGACGGGACAGGATCGAAGCGTATGATGGGCCTTAAAGAAAAGGTATCGCCGGGAATTTTTTCTTTCTGTATTCTCTCTCTCTCTCTCTCTCTCTCTCTCTCTCTCTCTCTCTCTCTCTCTCTCTCTCTCTCTCTCTCTCTCGTTATACCCCCCCCCCTCTCCCTATAATCGTTCCCTCGTCCTTCCTCCGTTTTTTTTTCTTTACTTCTCCTTCTTCTTCTTCCCTTCTTTTCTTCCGTCTCCTTCTTCTATCTTCTTTATTTTCAGGTAAAAAAACGTTTTGAAAAATCTCTTGAAATCTCTTTTCTACTTGAGCCCGAAACGAAACTCCGCGGCTTCATTTATCCAAATCACTCGTCGTCGAGCTTGCTTTCTAGTACGATGCTCCGTGACGACGACGACGACGACGTCGACGACCATGGTATTCCCTTTGACGAGCGAGAAAGAGTAGACGAGTGCCAAATAGGGGTGAAAAAGGGAGACAGAGAAAGAGAGTAAGATAGAGAGAGAGAGAGAGAGAGAGAGAGAGAGTGTACGGGAGAAACCACTTTAATTATGAGTTTGGCTCCGGGCACAAAAGTCATCGGCATTACGCTTTACGCCCTTCTTCTTCTACTTCTTCTTCCTCCTCCTCCTCCTCATCCTCCTCCTTCAACACCCATCCCACTCTCCTTCTCCTTCTTTTTCCTTCTTTACCTCCTTGTTTTTCCTCGATCTCTCTTTCTCTCTCTTTCTCACTTCTGTCATACTCTTTTACAGTTTTCCTTCACTTACATACTCTTTCCAACCAATCTACGTCAACATTTCTCTTCCTTCTCAACTTTCTTTCAACACATTCCATGACCTTCCCAACCTCCTCTTCCTCCTCATCCTCATCCTCATCCTCATCCTCATCCTCAACAAACATTCGTTCGCGTAACTTATTGTTATTCGTTTCTCTCGTTTCTCTCGTTTGCCAAATGTATTTTGCTTTTTTCTCACCGAATGAATCTTGAACAATGATTGTTGTTAAAGAAACGATTGACGTTCTTAAAATAAGATTATCATGTGATTATCTTATCCGATTGGTTTAATAAAACGATTGTTATATCATATAAATGTGATAAATGATTGGTAGAGTTACGTCAAGGTCGTAACTCTTTGGGAATATCTTTAATGTTCCCTCGTAAAATTTCATATTATGAAAAATAATGTTTCCTTCAGATTTATGGAATCATTTGAAAAACCAATGAAAAGATCGATGGGGAGGAAAAATAGGAAAAGAGGTTCTCTTTGTTATTTCATTTGTTTAATCGTACGATTAATATTAATGTAAATTAATGAAGCGATTTGACAAGGTTCCAAGGTCGTAAATCTTGAAGGATATTTAATGTATTTTACTCCGGAAAAATTTGCTATTATAAGAAAAATATCTCTGTAGCTTTATCAAATCTTTGATGATCTTAAACAGTGGTAAACTTTATTATTTGATTGGTTAAATAATTTATGGATTTGTTTTAATACGAATGAAAGAAATGGTATTAATAATTTCAAGGTCGTAAATTCTTGGAAGGAATATCTTTAATATCTCCTCATAGTTTGATATTATGACAAAAATATCTCTCGAACTTTATCAAATCTTCGATGACATTGGAGAGACGTTCTTTTTTTTTATTTTTATTATTATGTGATCAGTTAAATCATACGATCAGTTTTAACGTGAATTAGAGAAATAGATTTGATAGTTTGAAATGTCGTAAATCTTGGAAATAATCTTTAATGTCTTCTCGTAAAAATTTCATACCACGGAGAAATCTTTCTCAGAATTATAGAATCATTGACAATCGTAGGAAATGGGTTCTTCTTTATTATTATTCGATTAGTTAAATTATACGATTAGCCTTAATAAAAATAAATGAAAGAGACGATTTGTCGAAATGAATTTCAAAACTTTAATACCTTTTAAATGCCTGCTCGTAAAATTTGTTATTGAGAAAAAAATGTCGGTATAAATTAAAAAATATATACTCACTTTTATGACTGTATAATATTTTTAATTCCTATGTAAATAAGCTTCCAATAAGTTTCAATTATATTTCCATATTTTGATTTAATCGTTTTATTTCACTAAACATCTCTCTCTCTCTCTCTCTCTCTCTCTCTCTCTCTCTCTTTCTTTCTCTTTTTCTTTCTTTCCAGAACACAGTAGTTATATTATAAGTCAAAATTCTCTTTCTTTTAAATGCTAATGATTGACTTACTATGATAAACGAAATAACCGCGTCGATAACTTTCGTTTGTTAAAGATTTGTCAAAGGTGTAATATACTTATTTTCCATTGTGGAAATTCGAAAGAGAAAAGGGATCTCTCAATTAGCACGAAATTGTATTTCGGGGATGACAATGAGTGCATGATTTTTCGTTTCGCCCCTGAGGGAGACAGGATATTACCAAAAGGATAAGCAGTTAAAATCGTTCTCTCTCTTTTTCTCTCTCTCTTTCTCTCACTCTCTGTAATACGTATGTATGTATGTGTGTGTACGTACGTTCGTGAAATTCAATTCGTATAGACGAAACGATTACGAGGCGGGTGCGGCTCTTCATCGGGACACCATATGGCTTGTAAACTACTTTCGTCCGCCAAAAAAAAAGAAAAGAAAAGGAAAAAATCGCGCATCGTTGCCTCGTTAGTATATATAAAAAGAAGTACATGTTATGTGATAATGCTAAAAATCGATGGCTCGCGATAGCTCAAGAGTCGATTGTTACATTTATTTATATTTCTTCCTTTCTTTCTTTCTTTCTTTGTTTTTCTTTCTAAATATCCTCAATTGTTAACTTCTTTTTTGTTTTCAATTTTGTAAAAGAGTCATTACCTGAGAAATAGATATAATTTATAACATGTTATTGTTTATTAAATCGTAAATTTTGCTTGGAGAGAATTTGAATCAATCGATACAGGAAACTCGTAGCTGATTTTATTCAATTTGATTTATTTTAATTTTGAAGGATTATCGATCAACGAACGATAAACTTAAACGATATATTTAAAATTCTAAAATTGCGTTGAGCATATCGTATAAATTTTTCTTTCAAAGAAGACGTATCGATCTGTCGATAATCCATAATTGGTTTTTATTCAATTAATATTTGTACATTACATATTTATAGAAAAAAAAAACTTCAGACGTTGTTAATATTTTTTAATCTATACAATTTTTATATTTATTTATATTATTAATGATTTATAATCATATATACAAATATATATATATATATATATATATATATATATATATATAAATAGATAAAAGATTAACGTGGCATTCTATTATTTTTGTTAACATGGCATTGTATTAAATAAATAAATATATTCGTAATTTCGTAATAGTTCGGAATCGATCGACGTTCGAAGCCATCGCTAGAGCAATGCGATGTTCTACGGTTCCATTTGCTGTGTAATACGCGTTATAGAGAATGGGCAGATGGTACGCCGGAGGTGTCCAGTGGGGTGATTCGCATAGGGCACAGGGTGCGGAGTGATACAGGAGGCGAATCCCAAGCATCCGCGACTGATCGAGGGGTGGACTCGATCGGACGATTCTCGAGTATCCATCGACGTATGAATCCTCGTTTTTGTTCGACTCTTTCAACCAATCGTTCGGATTGCAATTATTTGTGATAAGCGAACCGAATAGACGAACGTAACAACTCCATTCACAAAAAAATTTACATACCATATCCAATATTTGTATTACTATTTAAATTTACGATGAATTGAATTTCGTTCTATGCAAGAGGGGGGGAGGAGGGGGAAAGAAGAGAAAGAAAACAAAGAAACAAAACGACCGACAATTTTTATCGAGTTTTTCCTTCAGAACGAGATATGCCAATGGATTTAATCAGAATTATATTGAATTGTTTATCCGATTAAATTTTTCAATAAATTTTCGTTGACTTATTGTGAAATGACAAAAAGAAAAATAATTAATTAATCAATCAATAGCCGTAGAATCATTATCGATCGTCATCATTATGGTCAAGTGTATCCTCGATCGAAAATGACGTGATTATTAAATTAAAATTACACGAGTGATTCATTATGATTTGTAAAAGAACAACATTTAACAATTTTCATCGAATTTTGCTTTCAAATTGACGAGCCAATGGATTCAATCAATATTAAATTAAATTATTTATTATGTAAATATATATATATATATTTTTTTATTATAATTGCAATTAAATTTTTTAACCAAATTTTAGTCGAGTATTCTTGAAATCAAAAACGAAATAATCAAGAGCTATAGAATCATTATCGATCGTCATCATTATAGTCAAGTGTCTCCTCGATCGACAAGTGACGTAATTATTAAATTAAAATTACACGAGCAATTCATTATGATTTGTAAAAAAAAAACAAAAATTAACAATTTTCATCGAATTTTGCTTTCAAATCGAGGAGCCAATTGATTCAATCAGTATTAAATTAAATTATTTATGATTTATATATATATATATATATATATATATATATATATATATATTATATGTATATATTTTTTATTCTAATTGCAATTAAATTTTTTAACCAAATTTTAATCGATTATCCTTAAAATCAAAATATAAATAATCGTCGTCTCGTCGATCAAAAATAAAGTGATTATAAATTAAAATTACGCGATTGTAAAAGAACTTTATATATACATATATATGCACACAAATATGTATATACATACATGCATATACATATATATAAAGAAAAGAGAGAGAAGAGAGAGAGAGAGAGAGAGAGAGAGAGAGAGAGAGAGAGAGAGAGAGAGAATAATACGTCTATACGCGTTCGTTCGCACTTGACGTCTAATTTCATTTTCATTGGGATCCCTTTGGCCTTTGAAAGATTAAAAGGGGGACCATTTAAATCTCCTTTTCGATACGAAAATAAATCGATGAGAACGATCACGCAGCGAGTGTAAACAGTGTTTCGAAACTGTGAAGTTCGCAGTAGAATTACAGATTTCGATCGGGCAAACTGCCAAGTACACTTGCACTCGGCCCTCTTTTCTCTTTTCCATCGTTTCTGCTTGTTCGCACCACCACCACTACCATTACTACCTAGCCACCCTTAGAACGAACAGGCGGGGGGTGAGAAAAGTTGCCAACGAGAGAAACAGAGAGAAAGAGAAAGAGAGTGGAGGTCCTAGCGCGAAAAGTGAAAAGCTTGATTTATCGACCATAGAAACACACACACACACACACACACACACACACACACACACACACACACACACACACACTAATACACTTATACAGATCTACTTTTTTTCTCTCTCCTCTCTTTCTCTCTCTCTCTCTCTCTCTCTCTCTCTCTCTCTCTCTCTTTCTTTAATTTATATGACTTTTTTCGCGGTTAATAGAGTCCGCTTAATAAAAAGATATAATAAATAATGCAGAAAAGCAGTAATAAGAAAGTCTCTCTTCTTTCGTTCGATCGTTTCCAAGCATCGTTATCTGATCGTCTCGCATAATGAGAGTCTCGCATTTTTTATTACCAGAGGCGTCGTTCGAGAGTAGAGAAAGATAGAAAGAATGAAAGAAAGGAGGGATAAAGGGAAAGAACGTGGAGGTGGGAGAGGGTAAGGGAGAGGGTAAAAAAAAAACTATAAAAGAGCGAGATTTAAATAAGGCACTTCAGAAACGTCGCGACTTCGAACAAGAAGAGGAGGAAGAGGAAGAGGATGAAGAAGAAGAAGAAGGGACGGTATCGTCGATATCGCGTTCATCTTGTTAAACAAATAATCCTACGTTTTATCTCTCTTTCTCTTTCATCGACGATTACGTTGGAATATTTCGCATTGCTTGTTTTCTTTTTCTTTTGTCTTTTCCTTCCTTTTTATTTTTCTTCTTTTATTTTTGTTCTCTTTCTTCCTTTTTTTATTCTACGCCGGGTTACGGCTACATTTTTCATATTTAGCGTGCAACGTGGGGAAAAAGGGACGATTTCGTTCGATTAGATAAAAAGAGTGCGAGGGAGAGGGAGAGGGAGGAAGGGAGACATATATTCAAAAGAAAGGAAAAAAGGAAAAAAAATAAAGAAGATAGACCCGTGAAAAACATTATCCGTCAAGATGAAAGATAGAAGAAAGAAGGGTAGAAAGGGGGAAGAGGGCGGGAGAGAATGGTGGAAGAGAGGGACGAAGGGGTGCTAGTGGGGTTAGAGAAAGAAGAAGCCAAGCCGCTTTAGAGAGATGGATCGAACGCATAAAAATATTTCAATTTCCATTTCGATTACCGCGATAAGATATCTCGAAACTGATTTCTGGTGTTATGTTGAAGCTAAAAAAAGGAAGAAAGAAAAAGAAAAGTAAAGGAAAAAAAAATAGACAGGGATAGAGTAAGAAAGATAGAGAATAAGAAAGAGTAAGAGAGAGAGAGAGAGAGTGTGTGTGTGTGTGTGTGTGTGTGAGACGTATTCGTTCCCGTTTCTCTCGTTCTTATCGATAGAAAATAAAAGGGCGGTCGTCGTCGTCATCGTCGTCGTCGTAGTCGTCGTCGCAGAACGAAAGCGACTTTATGTCTCTTTATAATGCGAATGCTCGTGTTCCCAAGCATCGAACGGATCTGCGGAAGGCTATAAAGATTTTTTTTTACGAGTCTCACCCTGTATCGTTCTTCATATTTTATCGGTTAAGAAGGAACCACCCGGGGTGGTGGTAGGGGTGTTGGGGGTGGTGGTTATCCGTACTATTCGAAATCGAAGCGTATAGCACTAATGTATAAAGCGTTTTTAACCATTTCTTTCTTTATTTTTCTTTTTCTTTTTTTTTCTTATTAATTTTTGTCGCGCTTTCGAATAGTATAATCATAGTACGGCGTCGGCGTGTTATTTCTCTTTTTTTTTTGACGAACAGATTATTGACATTTTTATAATCACGAAGATAAATATTTCCAGTGTTTGCTATGAAATTTTTGTTGTTTTAGCAAAAAGAGAAACAAAAAAAAAAGGGACAAGAAATTATATCTGCAGGATTAAAAATATTGTTACACGCTTAATGATAATTTATTTATTTAGTTATTTATTCTTGCGAAAGAAAGAGAAAAGAAATGTATAGTTTGTCCATCGTTATTTTCTATGCGAGAGATAACATATCGAAAAAAATTATCATTTGATAAATAGCAATAGTTTTTTATTTATTTATTTTTTGTATATTTTTAAGATTATCAACTATACAATTATAGAGAGTACAATGAATTACATGTGATATGTATATATATCGTATATATACTCACACACACGCACGAATGAGTTTTCATTATTTACAAATAATACGTCACGTATGCACCGAATATGCAGAGTTCATTCTTAATACATATATCTAATAAATAAAAAATGCAAAGCATACGGATAATACAGTATCCACAGAATAGGAAATAACATTCTGGAAATAAATGTATCATTTAAATATAAATCCAACATCTTTGGCTTCCTTCTACAAAAATATTTATTAGCATTATCGCCTACAATCTAATTATATCATTTGTTTTATAAATTATTATTAAAAGTGAAAACTCGTTTTTTTGTTTTATAGAAATTAATCTTTGAGCTCGATGACCTCATAGACTCGTTTGTTTCGTAAGTCAAATTACCTAATGCATGTTTAGAATCACTCAATATACATATATTTAGGAGATATCGGAGTCTAGTAGGTCAATTTTTCATTTTTAATCAATTATATGGACGACATGTCATCATAACGTTTATTATATTCAATAAAATCCATACCGGACTATTTAATTCGGTGATAAAAATTGACTCAATATAATAACGATTAAACTAATTAAACGTTTGTCTAACAACATTTATATGCCTACACACAATACAATTTCGTCTATAATATTATTCTATCATCAATCTAATACTAATATCAATAATAATAATAACATCAGTTCCAATCGATCATAAATTTCTAATATAACGTACGATATATGAG
Source organism: Dolichovespula sylvestris (assembly GCA_918808275.2). NCBI lineage: Eukaryota > Metazoa > Arthropoda > Insecta > Hymenoptera > Vespidae > Dolichovespula > Dolichovespula sylvestris. Next base: position 2,635,517 of record OU964975.1, read on the forward strand.
CACATATAAAAGTATTTTATTTTCGTGGTATTATATTATTCTTTTCTCTCCTTTCTTTTTTGTTTTTTTGTTCTTTTTTTCACGTATTTACTGTATCATCGATTACCTTAGAAAATTAATCGACCTCGAAGTTCCGAACCCTCCTTCTCTCCCTCCCACCCACCTCTCCTATCCACTTCACCCTCTCCAACGCCAAAAGAAACATTCTTCTCTTTACCCCCTGGCTCGCTCGCACTGTCTCACGACGTTTAAAAGCTTAAATCACTGCGCTGACAGCCGCAGAGTGTAATTGTTACTCCTCCTTGGACCACCCCCCGGGCGTAAAGCGGCCATAACTCAAACGTCCCGGTATGCTTTTTCCTTTTCTTTATCCGCCGCTACTATCTCCGACTTCCTTCCTTCCTTCCCTCTCTCTCTCTCTCTCTCTCTCTCTCTCTCTCTCTCTGTTCCTCCTTCACGCGTATTCTCCCCTTCCAACTACTCCCTCCCCCCTCCCTCCGTCCCTCCCACCATCACCCACGAAGGTGTGGAAGCTTTATTTCGAGCAAGGAGCGGCCATTTAATTTCCATTCGCAAAGCGAACTCGAGTCTCGCGACGAATGGCCGAAGTTTTCTTTTCTCGTGGCACCCTTCGTATCAGAGGCACCACCACTCACATTAGCTCGGTTCAACCCTCGACTCGGTCGAACGATCTTCTTCTTATTCGAGTACCCTATTAATTAAGAAAATCAACGGGCAAAAGAAAGTTTTGCTCGGTTCCTGTTAACGTTGAAACCGCCGTGAGAATGAAGATGGAACTCTCTCTCTCTCTCTCTCTCTCTCTCTCTCTCTCTCTCTCTCTCTCTCTCTCTCTTCTATATATAGAGATATGTAGATATTTATATATTAGCATTTAAATGAGAGAACGTATATATTGGATTTTATGATAAGTTCCTGACGTTTTTTTTTCTTTCTATAATAAATCGTAAAATTTATTAGTTCTGTGCGTACATTGAAAGGACGTTCGATCGAGACTTAATAATTGTTTATTTTTCTTTTCGGCGATCTGCTTTAACAAATAAATGTATTCGATTAAAAATGACGAAGAGATGTATTTTATAATTAAATTAGGAATGTATTAATTTAGTGCGTACGTTGAAAGAGGGACGTTCTCGATCGAGACTTGGTAATTGTTTTCTTTTTTTTTTTTTTTGTTAATTTCTTTTTTGTCAATCTACTTTAATATTGTATTCGATCGATGATAACGAAGAGGTGTATTTTATAATTAAATTAGAAATGTATTAGTTTTGTGCGTATATTGAAAGAATGTTGATGTTCGATCGGCACGTGGTAATTGTTTTCTTTCTCTCTTTTTTTTTTTTTTTTAATTTGTTTTTTGGCTATCTGCCTTAATATTGTGTTCGATTGAAAATGACGAAGTGGTGTATTTGATAATTAAATTAGAAATGTATTAATTTCGTGCGTATATTGAAAGAAAGATGTTCGATCGAGACTTGGTAATTGTTTCCTTTCTTTATTTATTTTTTTAATTCATTTTTTGTCAATCTGCTTTAATATTGTGTTCGATCGATAATAGCTAGAATAAGATGATTAATCGATTGATGCACAGAAAGATATTTTAGCGCTAATAATGAAAAGAATCAATGACATTTCATTTGATAGATAATAATCGGCGCGCTACTGGGATTCGTGAAAAAGGTGATATATTAAATTTATCGAAAGGTTATTGCGTTCACGGGGGGGAGAGAGCGAAGGAAGGGACTTTTAATAGAAATTAAAAAATGACAAAAATTCGATATAACTTTTTTTTTATAAAAATACTTTCGCCTATCTCTTTGTGCGTGTATGTGTACGTATGTACGTATGTATGTATGTACATATACGTACATATATGAAATACACATGGTATGCATACAGGTACGAACTTTTAGGTAGAATCGATGTTTTGAAAGAAAGAAAAAAAAGAAGGAATGAGAAATAAAAAAATAAATAAATAAACAAATAAATAAAAAAAAAAAAACAACGTTAGACAGTATCGAGAAAAGTTTCTTTCTCGTCGAAATTCGAAAGCTTCCCTTCCGTTTTTTGCCAGAGGAAAAAAAATAGAGAAAAAAAGTGAAACAGATGAAATAGAATAAGAGATAGAGAATTGGAATCGCGGGTATCTGTTCGTGACGCCCACTCTCTCTCTCTCTTTCTCTCTCTTGCTCTCCCTTTTTTTTCCTTCAACGTTTTTCCATTCTCTCTTCTTCCTCTACGGGTTCGAGCTAGTACAAGAGAGCCAACGAAATCCCCTCGATAGGTTTAGTAAAGGGCGGTGCCTTTCGCGCTCGGTGGCATTCTGCTGGCGACAAAAGTAGACTTTTCTTGCAAGGACGTCGGTATATTTGTTCGGAAGCGAATCCACGCCTGCTTTCTGACACACTGAGAGAGAATGAGAAAGTGAGTGAGAGAGAGCGAGTGAGTGAATGAACAAGAGAGAGAGAAAGAGAGAGAGAGAAGTGGGAATCTGTCGAGTGCAGATGATCCATTGAAACTAATCCACCAAGCAATCGTATCTCTCTCTATTTCTCTCTACTATTTCTCTCTCTCTCTCTCTCTCTCTCTCTCTCTCTCTCTCTTTCGTTCATTCACTCACCCACTCGTTTCGACCACCCGCAAGGCCATTCATCGACATGTGATCCTTTAACTTCGTCACGTGTTAGTATTGTATATCGACTAAAACGAGCTTTTCTATTGGCATTGTTCATTTCTAAATTCTATTTCACTTGTTTTCATTTCGTGTTGATTCGTAGGACAGGCGAATGTTTTGCGTTTTTTTTAATCGTATTTCTTTTCTTTCCTTTTTTCATTGTTTTGTTCTTTTTTTTCCCATTTTTCTTTTTTCTATTTTATACCTCGGTATACACGCTTACGCCGTGTGTTTGAATATATTACAAGAATACTTTTCAGATACGCGAATTCGTCCACTTATGATTTAGGTTTTTATTGTAATATACGGTTAATACTCGTTATCAAGATCACACAACCATACGTAATTCTGCTAGATCGTAAATAATAAACGTTCATGACGTATCGTACATACTTCCGGACATTTTCTTGCTTCGGATATACTTCTTCGGACATACTTTTTTTTGTAAAATTGAGAAACTTCTTTTTTGTCTTTTTTTTTTTTTCTTTGAGATTCTGCTAAGAAGTTCCCCGAAGTTGATAATAGGTACGGTTATATGGAGAAATTAACGTGACAGATGAGAAATTACGAAGCTACGATAAAATTTGATTACAGTTTTTAAAATGATAAGATTTAAAGTTTCATCAGATCCGAACGTCTCAATGTAGATTCTGTAAAAATATTAAATTTGATTAATAATCTTTGAAGAATATCTTTCCTCCTTGCGATTTATATATTGAATAATATTTGAAACGATATTGGAGAAAAGGAGAAAAGTGTTACGTTTGCGACAAAAATTAATTCTCCAATTTTATATCACACTAACACACACACACCCACCCATCGAAAACTCTTCTATATGTATCGTCTGAAAAAAAAAACAAATCAACAAAAAAAAAAAGAAAAGAAAAGATTTTGTTCAATTTGAAAAATACTACTCGGATACTACTTTCGTTACTCGAGTTTTATCTATCCTTCTTTACGTCACAATGATCTCGAAGAAAGATCAAAGTATTAGAGTAGTCGATTGTATAGTTGACGTTTATACGTAATTACATCGTCGACGGTCGACAGTTACATACGTAATTATGTTTGACGATAGATCGATGTGTATCTCGTTTACTCTCTCTCTCTCTCTCTCTCTCTCTCTCTCTCTCTCCCTCTCTTTCTTTCACTCACTCAGTCACCCTCTAATGCAGAGACTCGTAGATTAGCCGGAATTGCCTTAGAGAAGGAAAGAAAAGAAACGAAAGAAAAGAGAGAGAGAGAGAGAGAGAGAGAGAGAGAGAAAAGAGAAAAGAAAAGAGAAGAAAAAAAAATATCAGTAATACGTTCAAGGCCCACGTGCTCTTTGCTTACGTCACATCGTATCTTAACGATCGCCGTAACCATAAGCGCGCTCGCGCTCACCACCTCTCATAACGACCGTTATTTGTCTCTACCACGCATAACACTACGATATAAAGCAGACTACGAACACGTTCGAGCCTTTCCTCCCTTCCTTCCTTCTTTCGACCCTTCGCATTAGACGACTTTTCTCTCTTTTACCGATCTGTGTGTGTGTGTGTGTGTGTGTACTTAGTACATTCCATATTATACACGTTGATATCTTTCGTTAGATTTTATTTGTCATCATGGGGAAGCCAAAATTTTGATCTCACTGCGAGACACGACCTTCTCTTATTATCGCGTTTTATTTATTTATTGCGTCATAAGTAGCTTTGATTCGTTATTATACGAGTGTTTGTGATTGGGGGATGGATGAAGGGAAGAAAGAGGGGAGTAAGATCGACGGAAGAGTGAACGTTTCGTTTGTTTGAAGAAAAATAAAAACAAATAAAAAAAAAAAAAAAACAGAAAATATCGATAGAAAGAGCAGTCGAAATTATCGAAATGACGATTTTATTGTTTCTCATTTATTTTTTCTTTCTCTTATATTCGTGCATTAAATAATTCTGAAATAACAATGTTTATTAATGACTATTTCAAGTACACTTTTATAATTGATAAAACTATATTGTTATTAGTTGTCGTTAATATCACGTGTTCCTGACCGTTTACGTTTACATTGACACTTCTAATTTATTATTTGACAAGTAACGTACGTATTCGTCCCATCGATGATTACGAAATATTCATCAGTAATGTATTATAATATTCTAAAGAATTTATCGTAATCGATATTAATAATTAATAAAGAAAAAAAACCAATAACAACAGCAATGATAATGATAATGATAATAATAATAATAATAATAATAATAATAAAAGACGAACAAATGCCGGATATGATTATAATTCGAATACAAATATATTAAAATGATATTTTGCAAATAGAGCGGGATAGGGAGAGGGGGAGGGGTAAACGAACGATCGATCGAACCATTTCTCCTTCCAATGAGAAAATATTAAAATAATGATAATAAAAGAAAAATAAATAAAAAAAAAAAAATATATATCCAAAAACCATTAACCACTCAAACTATAACATCTACGTATCTACGTAAATAAGTAAATGAGTAAATAAGCGAGCAAATATTAAAGCAATTATATACGTACTAACTTCCGTATCGACGGTTTTCATTCATTCATTTCGTTCAATCGAAGAATTTAGCCTTACTTTCGTTTCCGCGTACGTCATCCGATTTTTTGCCGATTCGTTGCACCATCTATGGCGCCTAACGTGATTGTTCAATCGAGAAAAGAAAGACGACATATATATATATATATATATATACACACACACATACACACATTATATACACAGATATATATATATATATATATATATATATAACACACTCACACATACGAAGATACGGAAACTGTAAGAGCGTTTCGTTCGAAAAGCTACGTAAGATTGTCGAGGGAGACTCGAGAAGAACATTTCACTCTCTCTATTTCTCTCTCTCTCTCTCTCTCTCTCTCTCTCTCTCTCTCTCTCTTTCTCTTTCTCTCTCTCTTTCTCAAAAGAAACAAATGACAGTTGGGAAAAGTTTCTTCTGTTACCCTCTCTCCTAAGCCCGACCCGCACCGCATCACTCCACTCTCCTTTTCCTCGCGTTCCAGTCTCTGATTTCCTCATTAATTTCGCGGGATCAATACTAATGTCTTTATTTTTTGTGTCGTCCGTAGAAGAAAAACAACGTCGCCCGGTTGCCTTCTCTCTCTCTCTCTCTCTCTCTCTCTCTCTCTCTCACACACACATTCTCTATCTCCATCCTTTTCTCTCACTTTTCTCCTCTTTTCTGATTCCCCGTTTGATTCTCGTCCTACATCTCCGACTCCCATTTGGAAATTCTCCCGTTGGAAAGCGAAATTTATTCCCCTACACTCTCATGTAATACATTTCGCGAGACTAGGATGACTCTATTTAGAGAGAGAGAGAGAGAGAGAGAGAGAGAGAGAGAGAGAGAGACATACAGAGGGAGGAACGAAGACGTATTATCTTCTCTTTCCGTTTGACGAAAGCTTAAACGAGAAAGTGGAAACAAGATCAGAGCGAGAGAAAATGAGAGAGAGAGAGAGAGAGAGAGAGAAGTGTAGTTCCGTAAGTACTTAGATATAACTCGTCTCTTCCGCATCGAAGATCAAGTTACCGGAACTAGATCCTCTTTTGCGGTTTAGTGTTCCTTCGACTTCTCTTCCTTCTCCCTTCTCTATCTCTTTCCCTTTCCTGAGGCATCTTTCTATCTCTCTCTCTCTCTCTCTCTCTCTTTCTCTCTTTTTCTCGCTCACTCGCTTTCTCGCTCGCTTTCTCGCTTATAGCTCTATTGTTGAAACTTTGGGTACACTCCTTCGATGCTAATGACGAATTTCCTCGTTTGAACTTATATCTACGTTAACAATGATTAATGACCCTAAGCAAAAAAAAAGGATATAAAGGAGAACGTGAAAAAAGAGAGGTCGAATTTTACGGACGAAAGTTTGTTGTTTTCGATTGCGACGATTAAGAAGATTCCAGAATGTAATATAAACGAACGCGAGCGAATCAAAAAATCTAGAATAAAGTAATAAAATCAAAGTATAAAATCGATGGTGGAATGAATGATAAAAAATATATATATATATATAAATAGAGAGAGAGAGAGAGAGAGAGAGAGAGAGAGAGAGAGAGAGAGAAGTGAATACGATCGAGATAAAGAGAGAAGCCGATTAAAATCGTGATTCATAAACGTTTGATATAATTTTTAGTCGACCGTTGAAACAAATTCGAAAGAATTGAAAATCTTCGATTGGGGGATACGAACGGATAAAATCGGTAATTGGATGAAAGATAGAAAGAGAACGAGAGAGAGAGAGAGAGAGAGAGAGAGAGAGAGAGAGAGAGAGAGAGAGAGAGAGAAAGAGGTATATAATCCGAATGTTTTAATATCAATAGAAAGAGAGAAGATAAAAATCATGAATGGGACGGTCGACATAGTTTTTATCTTACGATTGAAACAAATTCAAACGAAATGTATACGAAAGCGATCCGATTAAAAATTCTCGATTGAAAGATACGAAAATATGTAATCGTTAATTCAATGAAAGATTGAAACAGAGAGAAAGAGAGAGAGAGAGAGAGAGAGAGAGAGAGAGAGAAGGGTAGAATACGAATGTTTTAAAATCTATAGGAAGAGAGAAGAATATAAAAATACATGAATGAGACGATTGAAACAATTTTTATCTGATTGAAAGCAAATTCAAACGAAATGTATATATTAAGAAAATAAAGCGAACGAATTAAAAATTATTGATTAAAATAAACGAAAGGATATAATTCGCCGACCGAATGAAAGATAGAAAGAGAAAGAGTGAAATGGGGATAATATACGAATGTTTTAACATTGAGAGAAAGAGAGAAGAAGATTAAAATTATGGATGGGACGGTCGACATAGTTTTTATCTGACGATTGTAACAAATTCAAACTGAATGTTTTAATCTCCGGATCCAATTAAAAATTCTCGATGAAAACGTAGGAAAATATATTAATCGTTAATTAAATGAAAGGTAGAAAGAGAAGGAGATCGAAGAGATTTAGAGATATAAATAATAAATCATATTTATGATATAGTTTTTAAATGACCATTGAAAGCAAATTCGAAGGAAAAAATATGATGGAAATGAGGGAAAATTAAGTGAAATACGTCGAAAAAACGGAAAGATTTAATCGATGATTCAATAAATGATATAATAAAAAGAAAAAGTAGAGAAAAAGAGTAATACGATACGAATATTTTTAACATCGATAGAAATATGAATAGGAGATAAAAATAATGAATCGTATGATTGGCATAATCTCAACCTGACGATTAAAACCAAATTCGTACGAAACGTATAAAAGAAAAGCAAACAAATATGAGTATTCTCGATTATCGAATGATAAGAAGATACGAATGTTTTAACATATGAGAGAAAGAGAGAAGAAGATGAAAAAATCACGAGCGGAACGATTGACACAATTATTAACTAACGATTGATGGCAAATTCAAACGAAATGTGTGCATTAAAAAATCGAAGCGATCGAATTAAAAATTATCGACTGGAAGAAACAAAAGAGGTATAATCGGTAATCGAATGAATGTTAAAAAGGGAAAGAGGAATATGATACGTACGAATGTTTTAACGTCGATGAGTGGGAGATAAAACTAATGAATCGAAAGATGGTTGGCATAATTTTTAACTGACGATTGAAAGCAAAATTCGATGGAAATATTATGAAGGAAATGAAAGGAAATTAGATTGAATACGTCGAAGAAACGAAATTGGATGAATACGATGAGAAAATGAAATATATAATCGGTAATTGAATGAATGATAAAAAGATAGATGAATAGATAGAAAGAAAGAGAGAGAGAGAGAGAGAGAGAGAGAGAGAGAGAGAGAGAGAGAGAGAGAGAGAATACTATATATTTTACATAAAATAGAGAATATTTTAATATCGAGAGAGACATAAAGAAGAAGATAAAAATAATGAATCAGTTGGTTGACATATTTTTGAATTGACAATTGAAAAGAAATCCAGATGAAATATGAGGGAAACGAAGGAAACTGAGGGAACATAAAAGATCTCGATTTGGTGAATAAAGTCGGAAAAGATAAGACCGGTAATACCTATGA
>OU964975.1:2646790-2649290 GCA_918808275.2 Dolichovespula sylvestris
AAGGCAACGCGTTATCGTGAATGTCCATAATAAGAAAGGGAGAGCATCCAATTTCATACGTTGAATTTAGGTGGACGTAACGAGGTAAGTGGAATGAGTATAAAAAAAGAAAAGTGGTGAGGGTTCGGGTGAGAAGGAGGAGGAGGAGGAGGAGGAGGAGGTGTTGGTGTTGGTGGTAGAGGAGGAGAAGGGAGGTGGGTAATAATGCGCTCGTGAGAAACGATGCGTCATTCCTTTCCATAACTGTTTCTCCCGCAAACGTCCCCAAGGATCTCCAGGAACCCTCGCACGAGAGAGAGATATCGGTTAGTCGTGCGAAACGAGATACGTACCATTCGTCTATCTCTCACTTTCATCTCTTTTGATATATCCTAGAAACCGTCATCGCCGGACACTAACACGCAAACGTACACACATATGCATGAACGCGCGCGCACACACACACACGGACAAATGGAATTACGTAGATACATACGTATGTACGTAGAATCGTGCGATCGTATCCTATTTTTTTAAACGAAGATTGATAATTATCTCGAATCGTTCGAAATTATTTACGTTTCTTTCTTTTCGTAGTTTTTCTACGTAAATGGTGTATCGTTGAAAAAGTGTATATATAGGTCGATCGATAAATAGGTACGATTTGAGAGTTTTTTTCGATTCGTTAATTTTAGCAATTTTTTGTTCGAATTACTTATTTGAGAGGAATAAAATTACGTTGAAATATATTTTGGTCCTTTTTCTTTGTATATCGTAAGTGGAAGTTGTGAAAAGAATATATATATATATATATATATATATATATATATATATATATTTATATATATAGTGTATTGTACGTGCAAAAAATATTAGAAAATGTTTATTTGATCAACTTGATACGTTTGTTAAATATCGTGGTGCGACTCTTAATAATTTTTTCTATTAATTAAAATGTGTGTTAATTTTAGTTGTATATATAAACGAAATAAATATAAATGAAACATTTTTCGTTGAGTTTAATCGACAGAGTGAATAATGCAAAATTAATCTCTGTCTCTCTCTCTCTCTCTCTATGCGCACATACACACACACACACACACATGTTGTTTCATTTTAACAACAATTGTTCATGAAGCAACCTAATATCTTTATTACAGATATCGTTTAAATATTCCCCAACAATATCCAAAGGAAAGAATAAAAAAAAAAAAGAAAAGAAAAAGACAATTCCGTTTCTTTGAATAGAAAATCATTTCATTTTCTTTTCTTATTCTTTTTTTTCTCCCAAATTCTTTCAATTTCATCTCCGATCGAATCCAATTGTATTGAATTCATTCAATTGGAATGATCATGAAAATACAATCGTATATCCCACTACGTGTAAGACAAATACATCGACAGAATTTCATTGTTCAATCTCAAATCAATGATCTCTGACCGGTCTTGATCGTTTATCTACGGTATATGTTCAACGTGTTCTATGTCGTTACATAGTCTTTACATTCCCAACACGACTATGGGATCCTAAAACAAAACATCGATTAAGGTCGTCCTCGTAAACGTACGTACGAGAATGTATGAGTGTATGGTGGCCCATGATTGACGTTTCTGGTCTAGACATCTGCCATGAAATGGTTAAGCGGCTGGTCCGATATATCCACGTTATTAGCTGCGGATTAAGGGTCTCTCTCTCTCTCTCTCTCTCTCTCTCTCTCTCTCTCTCTCTCTCTCTCTCTCTCTCTCTTGGTCATGCCATATGGGCGCATGCGCACGTTATCGTCGCGTACGTCACTGCATATTAATTATTATGCGGTACGAGTTAAATTGCACTTACGTATTTCCCCGTACGATTCGTTTGACAGAACGCGCATACATCTCTGATGTATTTGTTGGTCTGAAGGGTCGAAAAGGGTTTTGGGTTTCATAACGCACGAGTTAACATCGAATCGTTGCAATTTTGTTTCGTCGTTAAGCGTATAACTAAACCATATAGAAATAACAAAATGAATAAATAATTAGACCAATGTTCTTCTTTATTTTTAAAAATTTTTCTTTATTTTTTTTTCATTATACCCAGGTTTATTAATTATTTAGGAGTACGAAACAGAAACAAAAAATTATAAATCGTTTGGGATATATCTGTTGTGTTAAAGAACGTTTTGTTCGCGCTAGTATTTCTAATTTTATATTTGTGTTACTTTTATATACATTTTTCTCCGTTTTTTTTTTCTTTTGTAATTATTAACGATCTCTTCGATGCTCTTTTTTTGTATTATTTCATGTTTACTTACATTGTTTTCCAATTTTGATTAACGTTTAATTCGTAATAACTTAGCGCGTAATGATGTAATGTAATGGATTGATTTGTTTAATACTTTTTATATGCATTCTATGTAGATAACGTATTATCGTTTACGTTCGTTTAAAAATACAACTGTCCATCGTATTTGTTTATTTTTAATCATTATTGACAACTCTGGTAAAAACTTTTCTAGAAAGCAATATGGATTCTGTAAAC
>OU964975.1:2656790-2679290 GCA_918808275.2 Dolichovespula sylvestris
TTTCTATCGAATGTTTCTCTCTCTCTCTCTCTCTCTCTCTCTCTCTCTCTCTCTCTCTTCTTCGTTTGCTTCTTCTTTTTCCAGTGAAAAAATAATTTAAATCACAGTTTTATTTATTTCAGATGTAAAACAAATAAAAATATATAAAGACATTATTTATCGCGAACTTGTCGAGAGGCGGTATCTTCTGGAACTCTATATAAAGTAGAAAAGAAAAAATTCTTTTTCAATGAAAGAATAATTAAAAATACAATGTTACTTATTTCAGATGTAAAACAAAAATAAGAATATACAAAGACGTTATTTATGGCAAACTAATCGAGTGGCGGTGTCTTCTAGAACCGAACCGTTTATACAGTTAAAGAATTCTTTTTCAATGGAAAAAAAAAAAAATTAATTACAAATACAGTGTTATTTATTTTACGATCAAATGTTAAAAAAAAAAAGAAAAAGAAAAGATAAAACGAATAAAATTATATCGACACAATATTTATCGCAAACTCATCGTAGGCGCGCGGTATCATTTGAGACGTATTAAAGTTCAAAAGATTTTCACTCTCTCTCTCTCCTTTTTCTTATTTTTTTTTTTTTTTTTTTTTTTTTTTTTTTATTTAGCGAGGACGATCCACTTGTCGATGTTGGGTACGTAATAATTAGAAAAATAAATGAAAGAGAGAGAAAGAGAGAAAGAGAGAGAGAGAGAGAGAGAGAGAGAGAGAGAAAGGGGAGAGAAGGGAATTTTTGTTTTTTTTTTCTTTGTTCCTTTTTTTGGTAGAACGAAACACGAACGGTAGTAGAAGCTCATCGCAGGGTACTTTACGGTCGAACGAAGTAGTGGATCCAAGGATGAATATTTGTCGGTCGAAAGGTACACTTACGAGAAACGGTAAATCCAGGAGAGATATCGTTTAAATATTTAACTCTCCCTTGAGAAGTCGCGGCAGCGTTCCTCTGACAGGAGCGAATAACGTGGCAGATTTCGCGAGGCAAACGCGGTACCGTGCATTTCGAGAAGACGTCGACCCGACCGACAACGACGAAAACGACGAAAACGACGACGACGACGACGACGACGACGACGAAGACGACGAAGACGACGAAGACGAAGAGGACATCGTCGTCTCTCTTGTTTTCTTTTCTCTTCCTCGTCTCCGTATCCTCTTCCACCATTTTTCTCATCCTATGATGTTAAGCCCCATGTAACGCATCTGTACACTCACCGAATAGCTTCGTTCGCCTTTCCGTTTTTCCATTAGATAATCGCTACGGGAACTAGGCTCCTACTTACGGAAAAGAAAAACACCCGCGTTCGTTCTGGAATGATATATCGAACTTTTCTTTTATCCGTTTTCTTCTTTTTTTCTTCTTCCTCTTCTTCTTCTTTTTTTTTCGCCATACGTTTTCCGGGACGCACGTCCCTTCTCTTCGTCGATACGAGATAAAATAGAGGGAGCGAAGGAAGAGTGTATCGTCAAAAAAAAAAAAAAAAAAAAAAGAAAAGGAAAGGAAAGAAAAAGAAACAGAGAAGAAAAAGGAATTAAAAGAAACAAAAATAAAAATAACGAGGTGATTCGACGAGGTTTACGTAAATAGAAAAAAAAAAAAAAAAAGAAAAAAGGAGAAGGAAAAGAAACATAAAAAAGAAAAGAGAAGAAACGTGTTATGGAACGATGAACGCACGTGTAAACACAAACACACGGAAATATTTGGTAGGAAAAATATCCTTCCCGTTTTTCATCTCTACCTCTCTCTCTCTCTCTCTCTCTCTCTCTCTCTCTCTCTCTCTCTTTTACTTCGTACTCCCTTTCCCTTGGAAAAAAAGAAGAAGAAGAAGAAGAAGAAGAAGAAGACGAGGAAGAAAAAGGAAACGAAAAAAGAAAAAGGAAAAAAGCTCGTAACGTTCGAGGAGCTCTCGCCCTCTTCCCTCCCCTCCCTTCCCTCTCCTCTCCACTCCTCTCCTCTCCTCCTCTTTACTCTCTACACCCTACACGCCGAAAAAACGATCGTGACACCTAATAAGCTTCGCCTCTCTCTTCTTTTCCTTTACGTAGCAGAAGCCCATCTCGTTTTATTCTCCTTTCTCGGAAAGATTATATGCCCGAGAAATTACATACATTTTTAATGGCCACGCATGGCTGTGCTCGCCCGGCTTGGTTCCTTCGACTTTACGACCCGGGAAATACGTTCGGACGAAAGGAGGAGAAGAATGAGGAGGAGAAGAAGGAGAACGAGAGGAGGTGAAGGAGGAACGAGAGGAGGAGAAGAAGGAGAAGAGGAAAAAGAAGAAGAAGGATGACGTGGAAGATGAGAGGTGGTAGAGTAAGAGAAGGAGAGATGGAGGAAGAGGAAAAGGAGAAGGAGATGGATGACGAAGGGAGGAGGGTGGGGAGGGGGAAGGGAAGGACGAAAAGGGCCGCACCAGTCGAAGAAGAGCAGAAGAAGCGCGAAGGAACCTTCCGTGACGCCCCCGCTCTCTATACCTTCGTAATTTATCTTTCTCCTTCTTCTTCTCCTCCTCCCCCTCCTCCTTCCTACTTTTCCTCGTTTAGGCCTAGCTATCCTCCCTACGTAATTTCAAGAAAGACTTTCCTTCGTATTTTCTTATTATAAGATAGACGACCAAACAACCGAACCGAAAATCGAAAACCGAACTAAAAACCGATCCAAACCGAACGGTCCTCTTGATGTTTTCTCTCTTCTTATATTTTTCATAATATTTCTTTTCTTCTTCTTCTTCTTTGTTTCGTTTTTTTCCTTTCTTTCGTTCGCTTTTTTGTTTTTATCTTTGTTGTGTGTGTGTGTGTTTTTTTTTATTTGCTTTTATATTTCTTTTTTTGTTTGTTCGTTTGTTTACTTTGGACAGATTTTCCAAGTGGATTGTTTTTTTCGTTTTTCGTTTTTCTTTTTTTGTTTGGAACATTTGATTTTCTTCTTCTACTTCTTCTTCTTCTTTTATCATTTGTTGTAGCTTTTTAAGACAATGTTTTTTTCTTAGATTGATCGAAGATCGATATGGTTCGATAGATCATCGTAGATTATGCGTTTTACTTATAATTTTGGCTCTTTCGATCTTTTCTTTCCCCTTTTCTTTTGTTCTTTTCCTTTTTTTGGATTTTCCTTTACGACGGATTGTTCAAGTGGATTTTGTTTTATTCTTTTTCCTGAAAATTTCATCTTTTTCTTCTTCTTCTTTTATCTTTCGTTGCCGTTCATCTTTAATCTTGCAGCTTTTTAAAAAGAACGTTTTTGCTAGATTTTCGAGGAATCTGATCGATAGTCGATATATTACCGTAGATTTTCTAGGGATGCTGATATCATTTTCATTTTTATTTTTTCACATTTTTGATCTCTCTCTCTCTCTCTCTCTCTCTCTCTCTCTCTCTCTCTCTCTCTCTCTCTCTTTCTCTCTCTATGGTAATGTTTTTCATTATTTTTTCGTTTTTATTTCGTTTTTATTATCTCAGATTTTCGACGTAATGATGAGACTTATAATACATTCGCAATATTCCCAACATTCAGTATCTTAGTTTCTCTCTTTTTTTTTTTTAATTTATAATAAATACCTGAAAATTACAATTTTATATATATAAAATAAATAATAATAAATTCTTTCTAAATAATATAAATAATAATAAAAATGAATTATATATATATATATATATATATATATATATATATATATAATAAAATAATTTATTTATCAACAATAATAATTAATAAATATAATTTACATTTAACATAATTACATTCGAACGATTAGTTCTCCGTATTCCAAAATCTTGTGATTTTCTATGTTACTTTAACGGTGAAATCATTTTTGTTCGATGATATTTCGTATAATTCGTGTTTCAGTCACAAAAGAAATATCACAATATCCGCCTGTTATTTTCTTTCATTCTCTCGTATGAAAGTGTAGAAAGGATATATAAGTGCATGTGTGTATATATGCATACGTACGTACGTATGAATTTTGTACGGAAAGGAGAAAGAGAGAGAGAGAGAGTGAGAGAGAGAGAGAGAGAGAGAAAAGGAAAGAAAGAAAGAAGGAGGTTTAGAGGAGAGAAAACGAGCGGTAGGAATGGCAAACGCGCGATGTCGGTCCAAGGGAGGGCCACCGGAAAAAGGAAGCGAGCGTTATTAAATCGCGCGGAAAGCCAAAGTCCCATTCCGAGTCGATTTATGCACTGAGAGATAATACTTTGTGCCTCGCGCTGTGCTACGTCGCCCGTAGCCCAATTTTTTTCTACTTTTCCTTTTTTTCCTTTCTTTCGTTCTTTCTTTTTCTTTTTTCCTCTTTCTCCTTTTTTCTCTTTTGCACGAGGAATGTGCTTACACACCGACTATATGAGTATAACGTACGTTTCCACGCCACAAAGAGTTTTTCTCGAGCGAACACGTAAACGGAGCTTGAAACTATAGTCTCTATTTATCTATCCATCTATCTATTCATCCATCTACCTCTTTCTCTTTTTCTCTTTTACTCTTTTTCTCTTTTTCTCTTTCTCTATCTATTTATCTGTCTGTCTGCCTGTGTATGTATTTTTCTTGTTATTTAATGCAATCATTTACGAAGGTAAAACTTTTGAACGATAAGAAAGATTAATGTTAAGTATGTGTGTTTCAAGAGATCAATAATGTTCAATTATTATTTTCTAGATCGTTATACGAATTGAGTATATGTATGGTATCATTATTTAAAGGGAGTATAATATAAGATATTATATTAATATTATTTATTAATATAGTATATTAATATAGGAATATTGTCAAACGTGTTGGTATTATATTATCTTATAATGAGGAAGAGGGAGGGAATTAATTATTGTATTATTGTATGATCTATAATAATATCATTTGTATAATAATTTTTTGATTTAATGTTAGAGATTATTTATTCTCTTTTCATTTAATTTATTTCAAATTAGTTACTATTATTTCCCTTTTCGATAGCATTCGTTTAGAACGTTGTATCGATCGTTAATATTTTCTTCTTATCACAAAGTTTAAATTATAAATTAATTCAATTATTACAACTTACGCGTGTAACTTTGAAGTCTATAAATATTACTATGCTATGTATATATATATATATATATATATTTTTTTTTTGTTTTCTTTCTTTTTTTAAAATATTATTTAAATTTCTTGTAAGACAAGAAATAATAATCATTTAACACTCTTACATCAATAGTTCACTAACTGCCTTATACATATGATAATACAATTATTAACGAATATAAGTTTAATATATGAAGATTTAAAACTTCCTATTAGAATTCGCCGATTGAAGTTACGTCGATGTTTAAATTGATTATTATGTTTATTCCTAATATATAGGAAAAAAGTATAATATTAAAATTTACTTTTGGATGTGAAATTAATACGAATATGCGGTTAAACTAAATATATACATATGTATTTCATAAATAAACGGTCGATGATTGATAACGTTGAAGGAAACCTCTTTTACGAGAAAGACAGAGACAGAGAAAAGAGCGAGCGAATGATAGAGAGAGAGAGAGAGAGAGAGAGAGAGAGAGAGAGATAGAGAGAGATATGTAGTATATACATACGTCGACAAGTATAGCTCGATCTTTCTCGTACGTTTAAATGCACGGCACAGCTGTCATTTCGGTACAATAGTAGCCCTGTTTCGTCACCCCGTACTTTTTTAACAACCACCGCGCGTCCCGTCGACACGTTTTTTCAGGGCCCTGCGAGCGATCGTAAAATGCCACGTGTTTCTCGAAGTAGGTCGTTCCTCGTTCGAGGAAAAAAGAAAAAAAGCTTAGCGTAAACTGGAATCCTCTCTCTCTCTTTCTCTCTCTCTCTCTCTCCCTCCTCTCTCTCTCTCTCTCTCTCTCTCTCTTTCTCTTTCAGCTATCGTCGTTCCTTCTTTCCTTCTTTGATTCTCCTATCGCGCGAACGACTCATTTTCGTTGGATTTTCATCACCACGATCCAAGACTTTCGTCGATCTTTACATTGCCCTCTTGGGATTACTCAAAGTTAAGATAAAGATTGCCTGGGGGTTAATAAAACGTAGAGATTACTAATCAAATTCATTTTCTTTATTATGTAATTTTATGCGTGTGCGTGTGTGTATATGTATGTAATTTTTTTTTCTTTTTTTTTTTTTTTTTTTAAATATTAAAGTTAAAATAAAGGATCTTTTTTAATACATCAATGTGCTTGATAAAATTGACATTGCTGAGAGTTAAGATAAAGATTGCCGAGGTTGTTAGTAGAGATTACTAATCAAATTCATTTTCTTTATTATGTAATTTCATGCGTGTGCGTATATGTATGTAATTATTTTTTTTTTTTTTTTTTTTTTAGAAACATTAAAGTTAAAATGAAGGATTTTTTTTATACATTAATTTGTTTGGTAAAATTGGCATTATCTTTTGAGTTAAGTTAAAAGATCGCTGAGGTAATGAGAAGAACTGATGCTCGTAATTGAACCGATTGTGTTTATTAATCGTTTGAGGCATCATTTTCTTTTTTATTTTTAATTTAATATTTCTTTAAAAATATTAAAGCAGTAATAATGAATTATTGTTCTTATACATCCAATTTCTTTTATAAAATTTATTAATAAAATTGAATTTCTTGCATATATCTTGCATCGATTATATTAAAATTACGTCAAAAATATTAATATATTGTTTTGCAATAACTTGTACGTGTATTTAAAAAAAAAAAAAAAAAAGAAAGAAAAATGAACGATACAAGATTCAAAAATCATTATCTCGAAACTTATCTTATAAAAAAATAATTATCCTTAAGTTCCTACTAATAGATCAAAGAACTAATTGGAGATTAATTAAATCATAGATCACAGGAGTACGATACCAGAGGTATGATTTAAGTTAAGTGAATCCTCGCTGAATAAATTAATAAAAATGAATGTAAAAAATGAACTTCGCAGGCGAGCGAGCGCGCGCGCATACACACACACACACACACACACACACACACACACACACACAAATACATACACACATGCAAGTCGTCTTGTCTTTTTTGAATATAACCGTGTTCGAATAATCGTCGGTTAGATGCTCACACCCAAACAACGTCTCGACATTATGAAGTACGATCCATGATACTTATCTTTCTCGTAGCCCGAGATCTCGTAGATCAGAGGATAAACCTGAGTCGTTTACACAGTAAGCGCGTTTCTCTTACCGTATAAACACGCTTAACTCATAAATACGAAAGTTTTATTCGTTATGGGTATTTCGTTCATGGAATCATTCGCAAAATACATACATATATACATACATAGATATATAAGTGAGAGGATAAAACCGGTCTAGACACTTTAACTCTCTCTCTCTCTCTCTCTCTCTCTCTCTCTCTCTCTCTCTCTCTTTCTCTCTCTCTTTCTCTTTCTTCGTCATCCTCCCGGAGTTAATTATCCTCCCCGATCGATAACGACGAGTTAGTAACGAGCTACGAAACTCTCGACTAAGGTCGCGACGAATTGAACGATGTTTTTTCTTCGATCCTCCGAGAGTGTGTGTGTGTGTGTGTGTGTGTGTGAGAGAGAGAGAGAGAGAGTAATCGTAAAAAATCGTGACACGGGCAATTAGCTGAGACATTTAACGACCTTCCAAAAGAGGAAGACAGAAATAGAGAGAAAGAGAGAGAGGACACCCTATGGAGAGTGGTCGAGCACCCTCCGGATTTGCGGCACCCTTCTCCACCTAGCTACCCTTCTTAACCGGCGCCCTTTCGTCCTCGTGAGACCTCGACAAAATTATTAGCGGTTATTACGACAGCGAGCGTTTCTTTTAAAAAATCTTGGGTCAAATATTCGCTCTCTCTCTCTCTCTCTCTTTATCTCTATCTATCTATCTTTACCTTTATCTATCTTTATTTATATCGAATAATGTTTACCAGGGTTGGTTTTCCCGAAATACTTTTAAGATAAAGTACAGCGTTAAATATCGAAGTATATGAGATTAGCCTAACGCGTTGATTAGAACAATTCATTAGCACGTTGTTGAATGTCATTTTGTGGGTTGGGAGGGATGGGGAGGGGGATGACCGGGCACTCGATTTGTTTCTAACCCCATGGGGGCCATCGTTTATCGGCTCGTACCGAAATTAATAGAAACGCGTAATTAGAGTAAATGCCAATACTTACAAATTTTCTTTCTCAAATTATTCTCTCTAATAGTGCATCGTTCTTCAACATTATAACGACGTGAGGAACTCCCAATAAATTAAATGTATTAAACGTATTAGTTGAATTAACTGTTAGAATTGAATGTATTAAATGTGAACGATGATATCGCAATTTATTATTTGTTTTAAGATAATATTTCAATTAATAACGGATTCCTGTTGACATTTTCAATAGGTAGTATAATATCATCGCAACGTTCAACGTAACAAAGGATATAACGCGAAAAAATTAACGTTAGATCTGATCGCTCGCGGATAAAAAAAAAGAAAGAAAAAAAGAAAAAGAAAGAAAGAAAGAAAGAAAAAAGAAAGAGAAAGGGTTTTAAAAAATTCCCTCGCTCGTACGATACGTACGATAAAATACATGTGAAATAATAAGAAACAGTTGGTATTGAATTTACGCAGCGTCGAGTTTATATTTATCCAACATTTCGTGGAACCTTATATCGGAAATAAGAAGAAGAAGAAGTAATAGAAGAAGAAGAAGAAGAAGAAGAAGAAGAAGAAGAAGTAGAAGGAGAAGAAGAAACGAGGAAGCTGCGAGAAACTGCGAGAGAAAACAAACTGGACTTTCCTTCCTTCGAGAGAGAGAGAGAGAGAGACAGAGAGAGAGAGAGAGAGAGAGAGAGAGAGAGAGAGAGAGAGAGAGAGAGAGAGAGAGAGAGAGGGAGAGAGAAAGAGAGAAGAAGATGACGAAAAAGAAGAAAAATTAAAATTACAAATAAAAAGAAGAATAAGATGAAAGTTGAGAGGAGAAGAAAGGAAGGGTCCGAAATCACTGGGCAAGGCCAGTGACATGTCAAAGCGAGTAACAGCTGTTCGGTTGTTGTCGGTGTTCGAGAAAGAGCCGCGCAAGTTATCTTCTTCGGTTGGTTAGATAAAAAGAGATAGGAAAAGAGAGGATTACGCGAGCCAGGCGGTCGAAGAGAGAGAGAGAGAGAGAAAGAGAGAGAAACACACTAACGCACGAGGCACTTACGCATTTACGCACGCATGCTTGCGTGCGCTCGCGCGCACGGGCGCACGAACCACGGCGGCCCTGGGACTTTCCTCGTTCTTGTAGTAAATACAGTCACGCGAAATTAGTTTCTGTTTATTATTTTCTACTCCAATAAAATTTAAGACGCATTTTCAATCGAATACGTAGCGATAACAACAACGAGAATAATAATAATAATAATAATAATAATAATAATAATAATAATAATAATAATAATAATATAATTATAATAATATTAATATATAATATAATAATATAATATAGTAATAATAATAATAATAATAATAATAATAATAATAATAATATAATTAT
The DNA here is from genome assembly GCA_918808275.2 of Dolichovespula sylvestris. Lineage (NCBI taxonomy): Eukaryota > Metazoa > Arthropoda > Insecta > Hymenoptera > Vespidae > Dolichovespula > Dolichovespula sylvestris. The sequence continues at coordinate 2,666,298 of OU964975.1, forward strand.
AATAATATTAATATATAATATAATAATATAATATAGTAATAATAATAATAATAATAATAATAATAATAATAATAATAATAATAATAATAATAATAATAATATAATTATAATAATATTAATATATAATATAATAATATAATATAGTAATAATAATAATAATAATAATAATAATAATAATAATAATAAAAAAAATAATAATAATAATAATAATAAAAATAATAATAATAATAATAATAATAATAATAATAATAATAATAATAATAATAATAATAATAAAAGTTTATTAACTGACGATCGGATGAAGATTATACGAAAGATAATTTGTGATAATTCGTATAAATTGTGAATAAGCACAAATGCAAATTTCTTTCTTCGAATTAATCCATTATCTCGCGAAAGATTTAAAACGTATTACGCTCTATAGTTATTTACTTTGCTCGTTGCATGCGAAGGAACGTTACTGCAGGGTCGTTCCCGAGTCTGGTGTGTGCTGTTATATTTATCTAATTCTAATAGTAACGCCGCTTGGGTGTACTCTGAGCGTGAAAGAAGAAGAAGAAGAAGAAGAAGAAGAGAAGAGGAGGAGAAGGAGGAGGAGTAAGAGGGAGTATGAGGGGACAAAGCTCGAGCGACTTTCCCAGTGTGTCACGCGTACTCTTCTGGTCTCCTCTGGCTTCTCCCAAACGTGCTTTCTGCGCAGTTTCGATCGCGAGATCCCGGTTACGTGGATTTGTCTTTCTCTTTTTCCCGTGGGATATATAGAGAAAGAGAGAGAGAGATAGAGAGAGAGAGAGGGCACGTTCCTCAGAGATACTTTGAACCATCGTCGTCGAATAAGAAGCCAGTCTTGCTTGCCTTTGTCAGCCCTAACGTTTTCTCTGCAGGGGGTAAAAGCCAAGACGTTTAACGCTCGGTTTCTCTTTCTCTTTCTCTCTCTCTCTCTCTCTCTCTCTCTCCTTCTTCTTATCTTTTTTTTTCTTTCTCTCTTTCTCTTTTTTGTCTCGTCTCTTCTCCTCTAGTGTCTCTCGGCATCCTCAGCTTCTTCCTTTTCGTCGTAAGATACTTATTTTCTTATAAATAGACCTCTCGCCAAATTACTGATCCGCACACGAACGATCAACTAACTCTCTTTCTCTTTTTCCTTTTCTCTTTCTCTCTTTCTCTCTGTCTCTTTTTCTTCTTTCCTTTACTTTTAATCGTTTTTATTATTTCGTTCTATTCAACGTTCCTCCTCTCTTTTCTTCATTTTCTTTCAATCTGTTCCTTTTGTTTGATTTTACTCATGATTGATTCCTATGTCCGATAGATCGATGTAATCACTTGCTTACAGTAAACGGAAAATTAATGAGAATGATGTATAAATTTGTTCTTTCGATCCTTTCCAATCTTCTTAAAGATTCATTCGTTCTTATGTTTCGTCTCGTTTATATTGACTTCTTTCAAAATTATCCTCTCTCTCATTGTCTTATTTTCAACGATATTATCATGACGATTATTATTAAATCTATTATATACGATACATATATATATATATATACTTATTTTTTTTTAATAATTATATTACTCTATTATAATTTTTATTAATTTAAAAACAAATGTTTTATTAGAAGTAGTATCATGATATACAGATGATTAATATTACGATATTGTTAAGATTAGATATTTCTATAATTAATTTCGTCATCGTAATGTTAAGGATTACATGCGTGTCGAAGTAAATGATTTCCGTTTGGTATATAATAATAAAAAAAAAAAAGAAAAAATAGAGAGAGAGAAAAAAACTTGGTAAGAGAAAGTGGTAGATAAAAGTCATTTACGTTCATTTGAACGTCTCATTGGTAGGAATTAATTGTCCGCCAGCTTATTCTGCCGCCATATTTCTTTCCGTCAGCCGAAAAAGTCCGTATAGGCGCCAGACGAGATCACGGCGTTTTTACACGTTGTTTTCCTGGCCCATATATCGCCCCGCGTGTTTTCGTAACCCGGAATCTCGCGTTACGGGTCATCCGAGAAACATGTTCTCCCTCGTCCTCCTCCTCCTCCTCCTCCTCCTTGTCATCGTCCTCTTCCTCTTTCTTTTTCTTTTACTTCTTCTTCTTCTTGTTCTCTTCTTCACGGAAATGAGTAAAACGACGGAAGGAGAAGGAGTCTGTCGCAGCTCTGGAAAAAGAAGCGCTTGAAAACACGTGCACCACAGAATCCGTAAAGTCAATCGCTTTAAACGACGTAACAGCGCACACGCTGAATTTTTTGTCAGTTTGTTCTATTTTTTTTTTTTCGTTTTTCTTTGTATTTTATTTTATTTTATTTTTTTTTTTTTAATTTAGAAAACTTCGTGGAAGGTAAGTAAGTACATGCTTATTTACTCGATGGAGGAGCGACAGGAATATTTCTTTTTTTTTTTTTTTTTTTTGGAAGAAGTATTGTACGTACAGCAGTATTGGGAAATTAATAATGTTATGATGTTAATTATTCTTTTTTTTCTTTTTTAACCTTTTTTTTTACTTTTTATTTGTCACTATCAAGGAATAACGGGATTGTGTGTATGTGTGTGTGTGCGTACGTTACAAGAAGATTAATAAAAGGATCATTTGTTTCATTCTTTCTTTATTTATTTATTTTTTAGTTTATTCTCGTATAATATTAATTTAAGTAGTCCTTGAGTTCAATTTGTTTTCGTAAAATTGTTTCGAGTTCAGAAATCCTCGACACATCGTCGTTAAAAAAATACGATAATATTTTTATTTATGAAAGAATATTAAATATGTATCCGTTCGAATTCTTAAAAAAGAAATATCGTATATGATAGAATTAGGAAATTATTTTTTTATAATATCAATTAATTTTTTTTTTTTTATCGTTTCCGTGCAAATTTATTTCTTTTTCATTCATCGTTATCAATAAAAAAAGTGGATTATATATAAAAACGATCCAATGTATTTTTTGTTATTTATTTTTTACTTTGTTCTAATATAATTTATTCAGAGTCGAGATATTTTTATTTCATCGCCATAGAACAGGACACGATAATAAATGTATATATAAAATTGGATCAAATATGTATTCCCTCTTTCTTTCTTATTTTCCTTCTTTTTTTGAGACATAATATTGAGTTGCTGAATTCGAACAAAAAACATTTTTTGTTCGAACAACACACACACACACACACAAGGAAAAGAAAAGGAAAGAAAGAAAAAAAAGAAGAAATGAGAGAGAGGATAAAGATTATATATATATATATATATATATATATATATATATATATATATATATATATATATAATATACAATGGAAGCGTGGTTACCAAGGACAACTACAGTTAAGCTCCGATGAAAGGTCATTTAAGATTACAAAGAAAAATAAGATAATCGTTCTTATTGTATGTAACTCATCAAACGGAAATAGTGTATATGCAGTTTCACGTAGGACGTCCAACCGACGACGAGTAGACGTCTACCAAGGACGTGGAACACCTGCTGCTATTTGCAACTTTTACGATCGACTTTTATTATAGAATATTACAACGTATGACGTAGCGAGTTTCATCCAAGGTCATACGTAAGTTACTTCGAGGATGACCCTTATCTACCCTGAAAATCGTTCTTTTAAAAATTAGCATAAGCGTCTCTCTATACGTTTATACGCTCGTATTAATGCGGTAAACGTAAACATAAACGTAAATTCACGTAAGTGCGTACGCGCGCGCGTATCTACACGATTGAAAAAAAAAGAAAATGAAAAGAAAAAAAATAGATTTTGTCGAGCGGTCACGTTCTTTCATTTTCATTCAGTATTACCTTCGATGGAAGGTTCGCAAGATGAAAGAAAAAAATTTCATTCGCGTGATAAGATCGCGTTGATGTTTACGAAGTCCGGTCCTATCTCTCTCTCTCTCTCTCTCTCTCTCTCTCTCTCTCTCTCTCTCTCTCTCTCTCTCTCTCTCTCTCTCTCTCTCTCTCTCTCTCTCTTGTAATGATCGATCTATCAACCTAGTCGAAGTTAGCCTCGTTGAAACTTAACAGGTGTTGGAATTAATCTAAGAAGGGAAGAAAAGAAATTAAAAAAACGATAATAAAAAGTAAAAAAAGAACAAAGAAAGAAGATGCACTCGCGCACACGATAATCTCAACATCGACCTGAAAAGCTAAAAAAGATGACGACAACGACGATGACGATGATGATGATGAAGATTATGATGGAAGAAGAAAAACGTGTGCACGTGCATGATCATTTCTATTAAATCAATCGATGATCGAATCGATCGATATAAACGAGATAATATGTAAGTGCTTGCTTAATAACCACACCCTTATCTCGATTCACGCGATACTTTCTTTTACGTCAAGTCTTTTTATATATATATATTTTTTTGTTTTTATTTATTTGTATACTTTTTCTTTTTACACGATAAATAATACCACCGTTCGTACGCGAGTTTCAATTTACTCGGTCCTTTAGTTTTTCTCTTTTTCATTATATCAATGATACATTCTTTTGAAGATACAATAATTCAATACAACGAAGAAATAATGTATTTACTGACGTACGATATTATTGTCGGTAACATTTGAAAATAGATTGTTGCGTCGTGATCAATAATAGTTTGTAATCAAACTCGTACGATGGTTTTCGATGGAACGAGTATTGTTAGAAATTGCGCCTTTGTGTATCGCGATAAGTATTATCGCGATTTATTCGTTTATTATTATTACGTTTCTATGACTATCTTTTTCATGATAATTAAAAATAAGAATGAACGATGATTAGATATTTGCAGTACATACGACCGACTACGAATGAAATTTGTCACGGCGTTATCTGAATTTTTATTAGCATTTTCTTTCTTTACCTTAATTTATCTTTTTTCCTCTTTTTTTTCCTTTTCTTCTTTTGGTAAAAAAAGAAATACGAATATTTGTTATAAAACACGTCGGCTCTATTCCCTTAGATATTTCCTTCGGGCTTAGTATCTCTCGCGCGGACTTTCTTTTCTTCCTGAAAAAAAAAAAAAAACAAAAAAATTTAAATAAAAAAAAAAGAAAATAGAAAAGAAAGAGAATACGAAAAAGAGAAAAAAGAGAACGAACATATTCTATTATATACGGAGTATATCGATCGCGTGGGTGGGATGAGTTGGAGAGGGGGTGGTAGGGGTACAGTCGGAAGGGAGGACGAGAGAAATGAATGTCCAAACTGGAAATTGAAAGTACGTCGTGAATTATTCTATTGTGTGATAGTAGATCGAACATGCTCGTTAAATATGTTCGTGGTGCACCACCAGAGTGGTTCATAGTTCCTTTCGACGTAATACGTGCTTAATCGTCGTCCTTATCGTTCAGCCAGAAACTAACTCGACCCTCGAAAAGCGGCCAACAGTGGTACGAAGAAGAAAGAGAGAGAGAGAGAGAGAGAGAGAGAGAGAGAGAGAGAGAGAGAGAGAAAAGAAAGAGAGATAGAGTGAGGTTTAGGTTCACGTGCGTTCTAAATACAATCGCCACGCAGACATGCATTGTATGAACACAATCGGCATCGTTCCTCTCAAGAGAAGAGAACTCTGAGCTCGTTCTCTTTTTTCTACCTATATATACATATATATATATATATATATATATATATATATATATATACATACACATACATAAATTTTCGAAATGATTCAATGGGAGACTTTTATGCACGAGATTAACACGTATATATATAAATATATATATATTCCTCTTTGTCTCCTTCTCTTTTTTCTCACTCTCTCTCTCCCTCTCTCTCTCTCTCTCTCTCTCTCTCTTTCTCTGTCTCTCCTTTATCGGTTTTATGGAAAGTATAGTACAAATCGTAATTGAATTTTTGATGTTCATAATTTTTCATAAGAAATATGTAAAAGCATCGAGACAATTATTTTGTTTATTAACAATTAATATAATTATGTTAACTGGATGACGGGAATTATAATTGTAGATTTCGTTTATAACAATATTGTTGTTTTTAGAGTACAGGGTTGATGGAAATCGATTTATGGAAATGAAGGATTAGTTTGATCAGAGGATGGTGAATAAATTATAGATGATGATATTATGTCCTCCTTTTTCTTCTCTTTATGACATAACAGTGAGAAAAGTTTTGTTTAATTTTTCTTCTTTTGTATGTAAAATCAACACTTTGCAAGTATTTGTTATAACAAAAAAAATTATACTTTAACCATCGAGTCACTTCTATAAAAAATTTCATTCAACACGATGACATATTAACGTATCACTTTTATTAGATTAATACAAATCTTTATCTATCTATCTATCCATCCATCTATCTATCTATCTATCTACTGTTTCTTTTTTCACATTGAAATTCGACGTGGGTCAGCCGTAAATAAATAAAGAAAAAAATCTTTAAACAATCGATCGTAACGTATCAAACGTTTCCATTCGTCGTGCGATCGAAGGTGAGGGGAAAGGGAGAAAAAAAATCGTCCGTCCGGAATTAGAATTTCGTTAGAAGGGTAAGCAACTCACGTAGTAAGGTAACCCCTAATAGATAGATAGGAATCGCGCTGGATGGAGAATTTATTATCGCGTGGCCGTAATTCGAACGTCGAGCGTGATTCTCGACGGTCTGGTCCTTGGAAGGTAAGTAGATAAAAGAGAATAGAAGAAAAGGGGAAGAAAAGAAAAAATGAAAGAATAGAGAAGAGAAGAGAAGAGAGGATGAAAAAAGGAAAAGAAAAGAAAAGAAGAATTTCAGGTCTCGACGTTAGGCGTTCTTAACGCGTCGTCGTTCTCTCTCTCTCTCTCTCTCTCTCTCTCTCTCTCTATCTATCTATCTATCTATCTCACTCTCTCTTGATCTTTTTCTCTTTCTCACGCTTTCCTAATGCCTCAATCACGAACCCCCGAAGGAGGTAGGGGAACCTGGGTGGTCCCAAAACCGGGCAAAAATTGGAGCACGCCGAAAGTTATGCTCCCCCGGAGACAATCTCGCTTAGAATCTGGAGTATTCGCACGTACGAAATATCCAAGCGCGTTCCACGAGTTATCCTCTTGCCGTTCGTTCCTTCGAGGAATCCGACGCTCTCTAAATCTAATAACGTTATCTCCTTTTCCCCTCATCCCCACCCCCCACTCTCTCCTCTCTCCTCTCTCTCTCTCTCTCTCTCTCTCTCTCTCTCTCTCTCTCTCTCTCTCTCTCTCTCTTTCTCCGTCTTACCCTTTTACCTACCTATCTTTCTCTTTTCTTATTTTCTTCTCTTTTCATTAGATTTCTTTTTCTTTTCTTTCTTTTTTTATCTAACGTTCAGATGACGCGAGTAATTTTTTATTTTTCTTTGAATCTGTCTCAAGAGAATATTTTTCTCATCTTCTTCTTCTCTCTTGTTTTTTCTTTCTTTTCTTTTTCTTGCTTTGTTTTTTCTTCGTTCTCCTTTTTTTCTACTCGAAAGAAGATTATCATCCGTTTAGATTTATTGAATGTATCTGTGTATATAATAAATAAATATGTTACATTATATATTGATGTTATATGTATTGATATAAATGTTATATATATATATTGATAATATTTAGTTATATATGGAAATAATTTTTTTAATTGAAACAAAATAGTTGAAATGATTTTTTAGTAAAAAGTGTTTTTTTACAGAATATATAATAAGACACATGGATAAAATAAATGTATTTTTGATACTTACGGAAAATTCTCTCTCCTTTTTTTTTGTTTTTGTTATTCCAGGAAATTGGCCTCGTTTTAATCCCTCGCTAGATATCTCCGTTAGCTTTATATAAAAATTTTTCGTAAAATGTATACGCTTTATGTGATGAAACGTAATTAAATAACTGTATGTCTGACATATCGAGAATTCTTTTTTCCTTTTTTATTCGAGAAAATTGGGCTCGTTTAAACCCCATATACATATATATATATATATATATATATATATATATATATATATATATATATATAAATCTGATAGTTTTCAATTAAATAACCGTATTTTTTAATATATCGAGGATTGTATTATTTTTCTTTTTTTCTTTATTTGATAAAATTGGGCTCGTTAAACTCCTTGCTAAATATCTATCTCTGTTGGTTTCAAATAATTTTTAATAGAAACTAAATCCCTTTTATATGATGAAACGTAATAAAACATTTGTATTTTTGATATATCGAGTATTCCTATTCTTTCTTTTTTTTGTTTTTATTCAACGACATTAGGATTATTCGAACCTTCAATGGAGGATAGAGATAAAGTATCCTTGTTATTCTAAAAATCATTTCTAATAAAAAAGAAAAGGAACTAAATCGTACGACAAATTAGATAATACGCGTCTATTCACAAATTTACTTCTTCCTTATCAGATCGTGAAATATAAATCATATGGTGAACGGTGATATGGATATCGAATGACGTCGATTTCATATATGACTTAGCCAAAAATAAGAAAAAAAACGAACTTCATTAAAAGTAGGATCGTAAAGATTAATTTCCGATATTCTCAACCTTTACTATATAACCTTTTTTATCCGTTATGTCCTGGGGGTTGAACAGGGAGGAGGGAAATGGATGAGGGGTTGTTAGAGAAAAAATAATGACGGTATCGAACGGTATCGAATTTTAAATTCATGACATGCTCAGAAATAGAAAAGCTAATCGATTATTCTTTCTCCAGCAATAGCGTACCGTAAACCATTCTAATTGAAGGATATTCGATCATAAATATAACAATATATTATCGATTGGCTAATCGATATTATTATTATCTCTGAAAAGATATGGCGTGTATTAATATTATCAAAGAAGAAAAAAATGTAATATAATAATATCTTGCGAATATAATATACATAAGCGATAACCTTTGCAGGTTAACCGTTCTCGTGAGATCTAACACAAACTAGATAACCTAATAAAACAAGATAGATCTATGACGATATTTACAAAAATTTAAACAAGAAAAAAACGCGACGGTGGTGCTAAGTAAGTGGTAAGTAATCGTTCAGGATATAAACGAAATTTTTCTTTCGAATAAAAAGAGAGAGAGAGAGAGAGATGACGTTTCCACGTTTCGATTAGAGTAAACAACGTCGACCGACATTTCGTAGTAAGGAAGACGTTCTACAGTTAGAGAAATAAGAGTTAAAGTAAAGGGATAAGCATAAAAATAAAAATAAGAATAAGAATAAGAAGAAAAAGAGGATGGCCTGAGGAGAGGGTAGATGGGAGTAAGTAGATCCGTATCGTTCGAAAATATCTTTGAATCTTTGTGATAGTATTGGTAATGGTGATGGTAGTAGTAGTAATAGTGGTATTATTAGTAGTAGTAGTATTTGTCGTGAACACGACAATGGGTAACTACCAGAATAGAGAAGAAGTAAGAGTAGGAGAGGAAGAGGAAGAGAGGAGGGAAGTGGTAGTGGGAAAGGGAGAAAGGGGGGAAAGGTAGCGTGATTTTGTGCGTTTCTTGTTGCCGGTTGATACCGTTCTCCCTTTTATCCCTCACAAGTTCCTTATACTTCTTCTATTTCTATTTCTTCTATTTTCTTCTACCTTCTTCCATTTCTTCTATTTCTACTTCTTCCTCTTCTTTCTTCTTCTTCTTCTTCTTCTTCTTCTTCTTCTTTACCTTCTTGAACTTGTTCGCAACTCACCAGTCCGACGACTAGTCCGACCCATATCCCTAAAGCCTCCCCATCCCTCCTTCTCCACCCATCTCCTTCCCGTTTCGCCGAACAGGTACTACAAGACTCGAATGAATAAGCTGAATGGGGGCATCCAACGTCGGAAGGACTGCCCTTTCTTTCGGTGCCACGCTCCTTTTCATAAGATATATCCTACCGGTAAGGAGCGAGGCCGTCCATGCCTACGGTACATGAATAGCCTCCTCCGCCGCCCCCTCCCCCTCTACCTATCCATCCCTCTCCTCTATTCTCCCTTATCCACCCGTCCCCATCTCAAGAGTCTTGAGTTTCAATGCATCGTCCGATCTCTCGCGTACGGTGAAAGAGAAGGGACGAAGGACGGACGACGAAAGATGAAGTAGATGAAAATGAAGAAACGGGTCTAGACGAAAACGGGTATCGAAAAGAAACGAGAGAGAGAGAGAGAGAGAGAGAGAGAGAGAGAGAGAGAGAGAGGAAGAAAACGTAACACATCGACATTTTTCTTTTACGCACCGAAATACCTGTGAGTGACAGTCGGGACGAGGGTTTATCAAGCGAGAGTCGATTTTTTTTCTGTCCATTTATCTCTCTCTCTCTCTCTCTCTCTCTCTCTCTATCTCTTTTCTTCCTGAAGATTTTTAAAGGAAAAAAAAAAGATAGCAGAGTGAAAAGAAAATGCAAGGAATGTCTCTATTGTAGGCATTCCGAGTACTGTAAACACACTTTGTTCCCTTTTCCCCTCATCCAACCCTACCTCCGTACACCATACTCTACCAAATCCACTCGCCGCCATTACAAGGAAAAAAAAAATGAAAAGAAAAAGAAAAAGAAGAAGGAGAAGGAGGAGAAGAATTGTTCCACAGAGGTTTTTCCCCCCTTGTATGAGCGAGTTTGAACGGTGTATCGCGTGATTGTATACATATATTCCGATTCCGATAGGGATCTCTAATAACGCGAACGCGATGTCAACGGCCGTGACGTCGTTGGTGAGCCGGTAATACTTGGGATTGCCGACGCAGTAGCGCATTTAGCAACTGAGGGAAAGAGGGAGAGAGAGGGGATGAGAGAAAGAGAGACAGAGAGAAAGAGAAAGAGAGGAGCAAAAAGAGCGTATTGCGCTGTGGTGCATGCGCGAGGGTGAGGGTGTAGAAGTGGGAAGAAGGAAAGAGTGAGAGAAAGAAAGAGAGAGAGAGAGAGAGAGAGAGAAAGAGAGAGAGAGAGAGTGAGTGTGTGAGAAGGATGGGAGAGAAGAGGGAGAGAATATGGACGTAATTTTCGTCGTCGGCTCATCGCAGTAATGGGAGAGTCCGTGCAATGCTTGCTTCGAAAGAAAAAAAAAGGAGGAAGTAGAGAACGCAAAAGAGAGAGAGAGAGAGAGAGAGAGAGAGAGAGAGAGAGAGAGAGAGAGAGAGAGAGGGATTGAACTTTGTGGGAGCAAGAGGAGAAGAAGGAGAGGAAGAATGGTGGGCGCGTAGAGGGGGTATTGAGAGGGAAGGGGAGTCTCCAAAACAACACGAGGCGAGCCACGTGGCCTCTGCTCTCTGCTGGCACTCACGCACGCACTCACTCATTCACTCACTCACTATCGCATTTACTCACGCATGCACTCACGCACGCACGTACTCATGGCAGAAAGAGAGAGAGAGAGAGAGAGAGAGAGAAGTACACGTCGAGAGAGAACACACGAGTCCTTGTCATCTGGCCAGCAAGTGGTCGACCGATGCTGAGTCGCGTTGCTAGCTACTAGCTGACAAACTAGCTATGTCAAACGAACAGAGAGAGAGAGAGAGAGAGAGAGAGAGAGAGAGAGAGAGACTTGTTTTTCGAGTACGTCGACCCAAGTGAGCTCGAGTCGAGCGAGCTTTATGGGTCACATTTTTGCGTGTCGAGGCGGACAACATAGGGTTCCATCCTGGTCCCATCTCTTCTCTTTTGTTTTCTTTCTCTTGCCTTTTTATTTTTTCTTTCTTCTTCTTTTTCTTCTACTTTTTTTCTTTCATTCCAACCAAAAATAGATAATCTCGGTGTAATTTCGATCGTGGCTTTAATCCCTCGTCGACTAAAGGTATAGGGGTAACCGTAGGAAATAATCATCGTCGCAATTAATTCAGACCTTTTTTTTCTTTACTTCCGTATACGATCCCGTCGCCATTGACCTCACCCCCTCGCCTCCACCTCTCTCCTCGAAAACTATCCTTGGTTACTGATCAATGACGTCACGTACACAGATATCGCTAAAAAAGATCATACGCGTATTTACGTGTGTACACATGTAAGAAAATCGTGCGGATCGAACTCTCTTAGCGGTCGATCGACGTAGTAGCGGGTCATCTACTTTGGTATGACCCTCACTTTCGACGCCCGTTATAACGCATAAATTTTGCTCTTTCTGACGTCCGAATGGGGGGGAAAACCGAGAAGCGAGATCGAGCTAACCGGCCGTGAACGATCATCGCCGTGAAACTTTTATCTCGGAACGAGCTCGTGTGGCCATCATTAAATGCGAATCCAATGGGTGGGCGGGGGATAGGAAAAGAGGGTAAGGAAGAGAAAGGAGGGAACCTATCCTATATCGCGAAACCGTTCGCCATAGTATAGTGTTGCTATATCGTTTGTATAATTACGGACGATTGGCACCAGGTATGTATACATCATAGATATAATACCAAGGACGGAAAAAAAGGGCGCTGTAATTTTCAACAAATTTTTCTCTTTTTTTTTTTCTTTTTCTTTTTTATTCTTCCTCGTCTCTTTCCGTTTTTCGTTTCCTTTTTTTTTTTCGTCTCGACCGCAGCAACAGCAAAAGTGGTTGTAGTAGTCGTAGTAGTACTTGTAGTAATAGTAGTAATAGTAATAGTAGTAGTAGTAGTAGTAGTAGTAGCAACAGCACCACCACTCTGTTCATATCTGATTCCGTCGTTCACCCGACTCTCACATTCGTAGCTGATTCCGCTAACTTTTTAACGATCGTCACGTCCGCCCTCTCTCTCTCTCTCTCTCTCTCTCTCTCTTTTCTGTCTCTTTCTCTCTGTGTGTATCTCTATCTCGCCATCTTTCCGCTCCGTAACGTGTAGCTTTAACGATCGCTCGAATTAAAGATGTAGATAGGAAACACGGACACCTGTATAAACCACTACCAAGCGCGCGCGTTTATCATGCACGTTATTTCTGACGTTAGGAGCGTATAGCAGAAAGAGAGAGAGAGAGAGAGAGAGAGAGAGAGAGAAAGGGAGATAAAAAAAAGGGAAAAGAGATTTAAGAGATCCTTCATGCATATACATGCTCGCGACGCGCTTTGGGGAGCTCCAAAAACGAAGTTCAAAGTCCGACCCGCACGCATCGTCGATTCT
>OU964975.1:2684290-2689290 GCA_918808275.2 Dolichovespula sylvestris
TTCTTCCCCTATCTATCTCTTTTTCTTCTGTTTTTTTTTCCTTATCCTCTCCCTCCTCTCTCTCTTTTTCCCTCTACCTCTTCTTTCCTTATCTGTCTCTTTTTTCCCTATCCCTCTCCCTCTCCCTCCTCTATCTCGCTCTCTCTCTCTCTCTCTCTCTCTCTCTCTCTCTCTCTGTTTCTGTCTCTCTCCATCTCTCACCCTCGTTTTATTCGAGACTCCTCGCTTCATCCGATGCAAATAGCGATCGCTTGGTAACACAACGAGCGATCTTTCAAGTTACATCGATTTCAAGCTTGTCTCATTAACGACATCTTTGTTCTTGGGATTGTTTTTTTTTCCCTCTTTTTCTTTTTCCCTTGACTTGGTCTCTTTTTTCTTTTTTCCTTCCTTTCTTTTTTCTTTCCTTCTGTTCCTTCCCTTTTTTGTATCATGCATCAACGATTTATTAACACGTTAACTGCTATATAGTGACTGGCCGACTCGCACGAGATGACTTTTACGCTACGAAATTTTGGTTTAATTAATCGTTATAGTCGGAGTCTTGTACGTCATCCAATTGAAGGTATATATCGTAATGTACAAAAAAAAAAAAAAAAGAAACAGTGGATACGTACGATAATTATTAGTTGTTGTTAATCAATCGTTTTTTATTTCTGTCACTGGTCGAAGAAGAATGAGATTGTAAATTAAGGATAACTTTGATCGTTTAGATATTTATAATTCAGAGATATGAAAATTATCGATTCGAATATTTGTGAATGAAAATTTAATATTCTTTGGAATTAAATGTACATTAGATATTTAACGTGTTTAGGATTAAAAATGGATAATTGACGGAATAGTCAACGTTTTAATAAATATTACTTTCTTTGTACTATTTATTATAATCTTTGTAGTAGAAATTTGAACATTACAACAGTAGAATTTTGACATATTAAAATTGGAAAATTGACGTAATAGTCAACGTGTTGGCATATTGTTACTTCCTCTTTACAATCATTTCTAATTTTTAACATTAAACATTTTACATATATAGGATTAAAAATATAAAATTGATGCGACACTTAACGTGTTGACATAGCCTTACTTTTCCTGTATGACTATTTCAAATTTTTGATATTAAAAGTTTTACATATTTAGGATTTATAGTACAAAATTAGCGCGATAATCAACGCGTTGACATATTTTTACTTTCTTTTAACAATTTTTTCTAATTATTAACAATATAAATTTCACATATTACTTTCCCTGTGCAATTTCTTCAAATTTATAACATTAAAAATTTAACATATTTAGGATTAAAAATAAAGAATTGATGAGACAATAAACGCGTAGACATATCCTTAATTTCCTTATATAACTATATTTCAAATTTATAAAATTAAAACTCCAACATATTTAGGATTAAGAAAGTAAAAACTTGGTGCGACTATTACTAACGCTGTATAATTACTATCCTCGTAGAATTTGGAAATATATTTTCTAAATGTTAAAACTATAATATTTTTTTTTTGCAAACGGTTTTCTTAATATTTTCTAAATGGTAAAACTTTAGTATTTTCCAAATGATTTTCTTAATATCTACTAAATGGTAAAACTTTAACGTGGAAATCGAGGGTACTAGCAAAATCTCTCTTCTTTTAATTTATAACAAAAATTTTCAGAAATAAGTAATATAATCGAAGAATATCGAAATATTAGAAAGCGGATTGACCGGTTGGATTCATCGTCCGTAACCTTATAAATCATGGACGGCCTCGGGATCGGCATCGTATTCTTACGGCGCGCCGGATACATTGTGTTTTAGTAGTTCGTGGCTTGATCTCAAAGCGATCGCCTTTCCCCGGTCGTTGCCGAAGGAAATGTCAGAGGCCCCCCTCGTATAACGTATCTGACGGTGCGCTCTCCGTGACCCGATCAAAAGGAGGATCGACCGTTTAAGAGCACCGCGACGAAAGGTGGAAAGCCGTGCCTACGTCGTTTAATAATGATCCTTAACGGATAGATAGGTCTACGTCTTAATTTTCATCGTCATTGTTTCTAAACGATCTCTATTTGATTAGACAACACCGACGATAACTGATCGAAAATTTTTTCTTTTTTTTTCTTTTTTTTTTTTTTAAATAAAAATTAGAGCAATTAGTGATCTCTCTCTCTCTCTCTCTCGCGCTCGCTCTGTCTTTGTTTTTTGTTATATTTTAATTACAAAAAGGTAAGATAGTGAGAGTAGAAATGATTTTAGCGTTCTCTTCATTTCTTTATAATTATTTGGTTTTTTTTCTTTTGTAGACACAGAAATTAGAACATCATATAGTAATGATCCAATAGTCCTTAGTTGCTTTACTTTTTCTTTGACCAAAAAAGAAAAGAAAGAGGAAGAAAGAGAGAGAGAGAGAGAGAGAGAGAGAGAGAGAGAGAGAAAATACAGACAAGGAAAAGAATAGAAATGATTCAAACACGTGGTATATAACTTACAGCTTTTTCGTCATTCAACGAAAGGGACGAGAAAAGGGATAAAAGTAAAAATATTAATAAGAAAAAAAGTAGAAAAATAAAAAACTGAAAAATAAACATACCAACGATACGAAGTTCCTTCTTTATTTCTTTGGATTGTTAAAAAAAAAAAGAAGAAGAAAGAAAGAAAGAAAGAGAAAGACGAAGGAACGAGAGAAAGAAAAAACTAAGTAAAAGGAAAATTCAAAATCGGCATTTTACGTCGACGTAAAGTAAATCCTTAAGAAAAGTCCGACGTGAGAAAACGATATTTAGTAGGAAAATGCGTGTCCCTCTACTTTACGGTTTTATCACGATCGAGTAGTCCGAGCATTAGGCTATCTAGGATAGCCGAGGGATTTGATTTCCTGAGCCGACGCGTGCGGGTCAAAGATTCGAAATATTTCCATTCCTATCCTACGTTAGAATGTTAACGTAGTGTCTACTATATATATATGTATATATATATATATATATATATATATATATATATGTATATATATATATATATATTATATATATATATACACATACACATACACATATGTATGTATGTATAGAGGGAGGAGAACACGCGAGGAGAGCTTTCCTTTAAAAGCGAATTCCACGAGAGACCGGCCTGCTTTCTCGCGGACACATTCGTCACAACCCTTGTCAACCCTCCGAGATCCACCCTTATCGCGGCAGGACAACGACCACCGCTTGAATATATTTCGAATGGCGTGTCGTACGTTCTCCAGGAACTTCGAGTTTCCTGCTCCGACTATTCTTTCTCTCTTTCTCTCTCTCTCTCTCTCTCTCTCTCTCTCTCTCTTTCTCTCTCTATCTATCTATTTATCTATCTATCTATCTCTTTCTTTCTCTATCTCTATCACTCACTCGCTCTTTCTTTCTATGAACAATGGAAATGCTTCCAGGAGGGTATATTTCTATAGGGATCAACTCACGATCGAGAGAGAGAGAGAGAGAGAGAGAGAGAGAGAGAATCGAGTTATACGTCGAAATAGTTTTTGTTAATAGTGATAATGTAGAGAAAGAAAAAAAAACAAGAAAAGCACATCCCCTAGCGAATATAACCTTATCATGGTATTGTATATCGGCAAAGGTCTTATATTAAAAATGTTAAATTTCTTATTGTTATATAAATATCTCGTTACCCGTCTATTATTTTCTTCTTTCGTTAGTGTATTTTCTTTTTTCTTTTTTTTTCTTTTTTCTTTTGTTCGTTAATTCGTTCACGATGTACTTTTACTTCAATTTAATTTTTATTAATTTTTACGAACATTTGTTATTTTCTTTTTTTATTTTTTTATTAACCGTTACGTACTTTGCATAATAAATTTCCTTTCACCGGGCGTTAATTCAAAAGATATTTCTTTTATAAATTTATTTACAAAATAACATTGATACATTAAAAAAACTTTCGTAAATCTTCAAATATTTCATCCAGAGATGCACCGTATATCTTTTTAATTCTTTTTTTTTGTTTTTTTTTTACCGTAATCGAAAAGTAAACCGAGCATTCATACAATCCCCTTTAAATCGTCACGATTTATTATGAATAATAATTTTGAAACAAGCTTGAGAATGAATTAAATTCTGAAAAAGAAGAAGAAGAAGAAGAAGAAATCGTGCGTTTTTATCTTTTATTTCTTTAGACATTATGAATCTAAATCAATCGATTTGATTGTAATCGTTTTATATAGCATTCAATTAATTTGATACCGAATTAAAAATGAATCAAACTCATCTAAATTCGTGTATAATTGATTTAATTCGAAAGTCTAATCGGGTTCTTTTTCATTATGCGTATCTCGTATAGAATCTTAAGCTTTTTCTTTTCTCTCCATCTTTCTTAGATTCAACCTTTCACGTATACGTTCATCAAAATTGTCGTCCATCGTCCATCGTTCCTTCGTTCGTTCGTCATTTGTAGTCTTTACTAAAAACTTTGAGTGCTTTCGAAGAACAATGTGCTTTAGATTGCTATACATAAGTACGTATCTATCTATGTATATATGTATGTATGTATATATGTACCTATGTATCAATATATGTATCTATGTAGGTATATATATATATATATATATATATATGTATGTATGTATGTACGTATGTATATGTATGTATATATACGGTTCGACCCGCTTTCGACGACGACGTTTCTTGATCCTTCTGAAAGTCGGGAAGGATTTTGTAGGATTTGCAAAGGACCTGCCATCCTAACGTTACCACCTATTCCTACTATTGGACCTTATCTTTGAAATTCGTTGATCGCTGAGACACGAAGGTTACTCCTAACAAATTTTTTTTTCGTTTACTTTCTATCATTTCTTTCATTCTTTTTTTCTACTTTTCCTCTCTCTCTCTCTCTCTCTCTCTCTCTCTCTCACTCTCTCTCTCTCTCTCTTTCTTTCTCTCCCCCCCTCTCTCTCTTTTGTCTCCTTTCTTTTTAATAATAAATAAAAAAAATGATTCGTGTATAGATTCGATTGGATAAGTAG
>OU964975.1:2699290-2721790 GCA_918808275.2 Dolichovespula sylvestris
TGTTTCTTGAGTATTTCGTATGTTAATCTTTCCGATTATTTAATTTTCATTATTTTTTGTTTCTTTTTATTTGTTTTTTATAATTACTTCACGCGAGTTATGTAAATCGTTTATGTTAACTATTGTAAAAAAAAAAAAAAAAACATGAGAGATCAACGAATTATCTGTTTGAATGATATTAGAAAGAGATAATAATACATTTTGATGAAACGTACAATTCTTAACATACAATTCGTACAACGCTATACAATCTTACGACAAAGGTGAATTAACTATAGTCTCTTGAAAATCTTTTATATTTTCTTCGGACAATAGAAGTGCATATTGTTATTAATAAATGCACATATTACTTCGCATACATACGTACCAACGACGATATTCCGATTGATTCTAAAACGCGCTTACAATATGACAAGAACTAAATACGTATTATTTAATATCAATTCGCTTCAATTGACTTTCAAAATAATATCTAAGAACAATGAAGTTTTCAAAACGAACTATCTAACATCTCGTTCATTTTCCTTATCTTATATCTCAATATAGTGATTCTTTTTTATAGATCATAAAAATTCTATTCTATTTACTTACTTGCACAATATTGCACCGATCATATATATATATATATATTTCTCCCTCTCTCCCTCTCTCTCTCTCTCTCTCTCTCTCTCAGAAATTCACTTTATTTCCATTTAATCATGGCGACAAACGACGCTGAGTCCACTTACGCGAGAAAACGACAAATTTCAGGCGCTTAGGGTGTTAAGTATCCGAGAAAAACGTGGGGAAAACGTCGGTGAACGATGCACGCGAGGGACGAAGAGGAGTCCCTTGTGATTCGATTCGATTCGATTCGATTCGATACAATCCACAGTAGATTTCTAAGCTTTCGTAATATATCGGGTTTTTCTTTTTTTCTTTTTATGTTTTTTTCTTCCGACCTCCCTAGACCCTTGTCCCACCCCCAAACGAGTACAACTCCCACGACCATTCCAACTCCCACCCTCACGCCCACTCCCCAAACGACCCACCCCTTACTATATTTTCATTACTCGACCTTTTCCTTTCTCATTCTTTTTTTCTTTGCTTTTCTTCTCTTTTTTCTTTGTTATTCTTCTCTTTTTTTTCTTTATCGCACACCTCGACACGACATGCTTCGATTCGTTGACGAGATAAAACGACGTAAGTAAGTACTACTTTACCCGTCAGTTACGACGAATGATATAATGGCGTAGCAATTTAATCGAAAATACTTTTTCCTTCTTTTTTTCATTTCTTTTTCTTTTTCCTTATCCCTTTTTATTTCGCTAATCAATCTCTTTATCCGATCTGAATGATTATAAAAATCCAACGAAGGGAATAATACGAACGTGACGAGGGAATACGATGACGAAAGAGAGAGAGAGAGAGAGAGAGAGAGAGAGAGAGTGAGAGAGAGAGAGAGAGAGAGAGTGAGAGAGAGAGAGTGAGAGAGAGAGAGAGAGGGAGAAGAGGGGTGAGGGCGAGGGGGAGAGGGTAGAGATTTCTCCCGGTGGAAAACGGAGAAATAATAAATTCCAATAAAGAAACTTTACTTATCGCTTATATATATATATATATATATATATATATATATATATATATATATATTTACATAACCTACTAGATAACAGAATGTCGAAGAAATTTTTTAACTTCTATCGGTCTCTACGAAAAAGAGATAATATTAATTCGTTCGGCTTGCTAATGAATTATTCTAAAATTCTCTTTTTAAAGTTTGTAACAATTTAATTAAAAATTAAAATATTTGATAGAAACAACGTCTACGACGACGATGACGACGATGACGAGACCGACGACAAAAGTTTCTTACGAAGTTATCAGTTCTACTTCGAGAACGAATAATAAATATCGTATTGTAGAAATTTGAATTTATGGTAAATCTTATTCGTCCATTTAAAAATTAATTCTCTTTCTCTCTCTCTCCCTCTCTCTCCCTCTCTCTCTCTCTCTCTCTCTCTCTCTCTCTATCTATCTATCTATCTATCTTTATTATTTTTCGTTCTCTTTTCCTTTCGTTCGTTTGTTTGTTTTTCCTTTTACACGTGTAATCAAAATTTGTAGAGCACTCAGCCTTGAAAACTGGATTTTCCTTCTTACCATTCTTATCCCTCCGCCTCCCCCTCCCAACTCCTTTTTTCCTCTTTTCTTTTTTATATTTTTTTCAAACCTTAATCCACGAAGCCACAATATTTTCCGAGGATAGGAAACGAATTCGATTTGATTTGCTTTTCTCCCTTCCTATCGAATTTGTTTCTCTTTTTCTCTTATATCATCTCTCTCTCTCTCTCTCTCTCTCTCTCTCTCTCTCTCTCTTTCTTTCTCTCCGTTCCTTT
This sequence comes from Dolichovespula sylvestris, assembly GCA_918808275.2. Classification (NCBI taxonomy): domain Eukaryota; kingdom Metazoa; phylum Arthropoda; class Insecta; order Hymenoptera; family Vespidae; genus Dolichovespula; species Dolichovespula sylvestris. The sequence goes on from OU964975.1 coordinate 2,701,666, forward strand.
CACGTATACATATGTTTGTATGTGTACGTATAAGCAATGTACAAACAAACACACGTATACATTTAAAAACTGAAAAGGAAATCAGTTTCACCCTCGTCGGATATACGATATTGTTCGTAACGCAGATCGATGGTGTTCTCTCTGCCGATATGAACGAGGGAGGAGAAGGAGGAAAAGAAGGAGGTGGAGGAGGAGGAGGAGGCACGCGACCGTAAAATAGAATTCAACTCGAAGGAAAGAAAATGAAATCGGAAAGAGAAAGAGACCGCGTTGAGGATAGGAGAGTTTCCGCGAGCGTACGAAAATGAAAAAAAAAAAAAAAAAGAAAAAGAAAAAGCATACGCGTTAACGCGCTTTTCTCCGATGTGAATAAAAAAGGGTGCGAGAGGGAGAGAGAGAGAGAGAGAGAGAGAGAGAGAGTAAAAGGGAGAATGAGTGATCGAAAGTAAGTACGATTAGTAAAGTGGATTTTTCTTTTCCTTTTTTTTTTTTTTCAAGTCGATCTTTCTCCATTTATTTCCTTTTTTTCTTCTTCTTCCTCTCCCCCTTTTCCCTTTCTTCTTTCCTTTTTCTTTTTCCCTCGCAGATTTTTTTGTCCCTTTCCATATAGAAAGAACGTGGGAAAGAGGAGAAAGAGAAAAATGAACAATATTGAGAGAGAGAGAGAGAGAGAGAGAGAGAGAGAGAAAGAGAGAGAGAGAGAGGGAATGAGAGAAAAAAGGAGAGCTTACGTAGCTCTCGCGAAACGTCTCCCAACGTCCGTCCAATTTTCCTGATCAATTTTCTGGCAATCAACTAAGTGCCTTTATATGGACGCACGTATGGGTAGTAGATAGTTGAAGAGAGTGAGCAGGTAGAGGTGTACCCGTATCGACGCACACACGTCATCTCGTTTAACACACAAAGTAAGAGAAAGAGAGAGAGAGAGAGAGAGAGAGAGAGAGAGAGAGAGAGAGGGAGAGAGAGAGAAGGAAAGAGAGTAAAGCTTTTGCGCTCAGCCTTGTTTATTTTACCTTTTACCCTCGTTAAGCTTCTAGGAAGCCTTTGAAAGAGCATAGAGGAGTTGGGATACCGTAGGTACTTTGAAAAATAGGGATCAACGCTCACTCGACACGATAATAAGTTAACGTTGTTGGCCCCGAAATTCAGGCTCCTCTCTCTCTCTCTCTCTCTCTCTCTCTCTCTCTCTCTCTTTCCCTCTCTCTCTCTCTCTCTCTCTCTTTCTCTCTTTCTCCGTCTACCTATTCAGTCTACCTATCTCTTTCTCTCTCTGTTCTCTTTCTCTCTGTCTATAGCTCTGGATCTCTCTCTCTCTCTCTCTCTCTCTCTCTCTCTCTTTATCTCTGTACCTTTCTATGTCTATCTCTTTCTCTCTTGCACTTTTTCTTTCATGTCCCAGGCAAAAGCCAATCTCCTTCTACGTTACTTTACGCATATCAACATTATGCTTCTCATAAAAAGTATCGCGAGTTACGCGATTTTCTCTGACAATAGAGCGATTCGCTTTTGTTACTTACCTAAGAAGAAGAAGAAGAAGAAGAAGAAGAAGAAGAAGAAGAAGAAGAAGAAGAAGAAGTGGAAGAAGAAGAAGAAGCAAAAGAAGATGATGATGACGAAGAAGCAGAGGATGATGATGATGAAGAGGGCTCGTTACGTTGTTACCTATGTACTTACCCGTTTTTTTATTTTTTATTTTTTTCTATTTCTTTACTTTCCTTTCTTTCCTTTCTTTTCTTTTCTTTTCTTTTCTTTTCTTTCCTCCTTTTTCTTCGTAAACTCCCGTCTAATAAGTGAGACGAACAAAGGTACTTGTTATAATGGAATACGTTATGGTAGCCAAGCTTTTTCTTCTTCTTCTTCTTCTTCATCTTCTTCTTCTCCTTCTTCTTTCTTTTGATTTTTCTTTTTAAAACGTTCGAGTTCTTCCTTACAATGCATACACTTCGATGGTCACGGCGGTTGATTAGATAAATATGTACATAACGAAAAAAAATTTGATTTTCGATACAACGATAATGTTTCTTATCGACTATATTGGAGTATAGTTATTTCGTCGTTGATATTATATTGTAATGTTAATTACATTATAATATTGTAAATATATTCTAATTACATTATAATATTTACATTATATTGTAAATATTGGTTACGTTATATTCGTGGGATATGAATTTATCTTCGCAGTATTTAACGAAACACATGAGAATCGTTCGACGATCAAAGATTTTGACAATTTCTTTTTTTCTTATTTTTTTGCAACAACGTAATCGCGATAAGAACGAAAATCTACTATGAATGGAAATAACGATGAGTTTATATGTATCAAAATATTATTAAAAAAAAAAAAAAAAAAAAAAGAAAAGAGAAAAAACCATCGCAATGAAACGTGTATGTACAATATGAAGTTTGTAAATAAGTAAAAAAAGAAAAGATAAAAACAGAAACATCATAAATAATCTACATGATTAACAGAGCGTATGAAAATAAACGACGATGGAGTATTTCAATAGACTGAAATATTATTAAAGAGAAAAGAAAGTAAGAAAAAGAAATAAAAAGCCAGAATAACAAAGAAACGCCATGATGTAATATATATGTGTTACATAAAGTTTATATAAAGAGCGAGGAAACCATATAGTAAGGTACGAGTTTTTGGTAGATATATTGAAAACATTATTTACAAAAAAGAAAAAACAGAACAAAATACGGAAAAGAAATAAAAAAATAATAATAAGAAGAATAATAAAGAAACGCCATAAATGTATACAATTAGTTCGACATTCAGACGCAGTGGCTCGACATACGAAGAGGAACGAAGAAAAAATCTGAACGAGCAGAGAAAAGGGCTCCCTAAAAGGGCATTCCGAACACATCGCGGATTGGGTTCCGGTCCTTATCATAAACAAGCTGCCAATGAAACGGCTACCGCTCTTATAACTCTCTCTCTCTCTCTCTCTCTCTCTCTCTCTCTCTCTCTCTCTCTCTCTCTTTCTTTCTCTCTCTTTTTCTCTTTTTCTCCCTCTTGCTCATACCTACAATTGGACGGCCGTAATTCGAAGCGAATAATTGACCGAATGGCGCGGTCGGTGGCGGCGTTTCAGAGCTTTACGGCCGAAGGCACGACCTCAATTTCGTTCCGGCAATCTCCAAGCTACGAAAAAGGGGGTACAGAGGGGGTGGGCGGGCCGGGCCGGGCCGAACTCCCTTTTACCAAGCGTACGAGGATTCTCGATCGAATCCAAATAAAATCGATCATTTCAATTTGCCTTCGTTTCTTTTTGTTTTTTTTTTCTCTTTTATTTCCTTCTATATTACTTATATACACACACACACACACACACACACATATATATATATATATGTATATATATGTCATGAGATTTCATTCAACTATCGTGAAATTTGAGATTTGTCGTAACGTTGAATTTATAAGAGAGAAAAGAAAATACCTATGTCACCTTTCTACAAATTGTTTACTACTATTTGCTCGGGCCGAATAATTATTTATGATTATTATGAAACGTGAAACATAAAAAGAAACAGAATAGATAAAGAATAAAAGGTACTGTTAATCTTGTTACGCTAAAGCTTGATAACGCAATGAATAATTAATTAATTAACCAACTGTTATTATTGTGTGTGTGTGTGTGTGTGTGTGTGTGTGTAATAAAATTCTAAGTCCGAAATAGATATTTCGGAAATTTCTGAATGTATCGCCGACTTGTTAATTAGGAAAAATTATTTAACGACGTCACAAAGCGATCAAATAACGTATGTACGTATATAAATAAAATTTATCTATTATTTTTATTAAGAAATCATAATACTTCGTAATTCAACGCTTTACGATTAATTAATTAATTCAAACTTGATCATCGATGAAATTTTACACCTTTTCCATAACCTCCACTCCCCTTCCCCATCCCTTCCGTCGACAACAAAAGAAAGATATTAGTAACAGGGAATCGAAATTGCGCAAAAAGTGTGATAAGTAAGTCGATTTATCCTAATCCATTACAATCTTATTTGCAGATTATTGTATAAAATTTTATTTCACAAGAAACAAAAAAAAAAGAACAAAAAGAAAATAATCAAATTGAATGATCTTCTCTTCAATGTTTCTCCCCTCCCTCGCCCCCCCCCTCCATTAATTTTCAAAATATCACGACGATGTTTAATTACCGTTAAATCGCCATTGACAATGAATAAACGATAATAATTATTATTAATTAGATATCTATTAAGAATTAACGAAGAGATTATTTGTTAACAATGCGTTCGTAGTATTTCGCATTTTGGATTAACAAAATCGTGTCTGACCGGTTGTCGAAGACAACCAACCAACCAACCAACCAACCAACCAACCCACCTACCCCCCTTAATCATTCCCTGCCCTCCCCATTATCAGTCCAACTATTGTCCGACAAATTCGTACGGAAAATACGCGAATAAGACGAACGTAAGCCGGCAAAGGATCGAGGAAAATTCTCGATGGGATCACCGACCCCTTCGGGGGTCGTCGAAATTAGAAATCTACCGGCACGGTGCAGCAACTTCGAAAGGCTCCATTCGGGCGTGATTTACCTCTAACGTCGGAGAGCATCCTTGTATTTTCGAGGACGAGGTTTAAGGGGAGGAAAGAGATAGAAAGAGAGAGAGAAAGAGAGAGAGAGAGAGAGAGAGAGAGAGAGAGAGAGAGAGAGAGAGGAACAGAAGGAATAGGAGGAGGAATACGGGGTTTGAAGGGGTGTACGGATAGGATGAGGCTTTAAGAAGGAGGGAAGGAAGTGGGAGGGGAGAAAGCGAATCGCGATTAGCCTCGCCCGAGGATTCTACGTCACGGTTCGATGGTTACACCTGTCTCCCCCACCCCACCCCAACCTTTCCTCCCATCTCACCGGCTACTCCCCCCTCCCGGCACCTACGTCCTCGAAAACATCTTCACTATGAGAGAGAGAGAAAGAGGAAGACATTTTTTTCTGACGCATCACAAAAGATAATCATTCCGATTTCATCGTATATGTGTATGTAATGATAATAATAATAATAATAGTAATAGTAATAATAATAATAATAATAGTAATAGTATTTGGTCATCAAGGATGAAATTTGTAATTAATAATGCCTAACTGCCTTTTTTCTACAAATTTCATCCTTTACAACCTAATAATAACAATAATAATAATAATTATTATTATTATTATTTTATTAATAATAATATTATTATTATTATTATTGAAATAATAATACTAATTATTATTTTATTATTAATAAAATAATATATTTATTAATATATTAATATATATATAGATATTAAAATAATATATATATTTATTTTATTATTAATAAAATAATAATAATATTATTATTTTTTAATAATAATAATAATAATAATTATTATTATTATTATTGTTTTCGTAAGAGAAGGGAATAAGTAAAAAAGAAAAAAGGAATAGCAACAAAGTAAAAAAGAGGGAGTTGAAAAAGGAAACAAATAAAACAAATAGAAAGAACGAGGTACGCACACTAATTTTCGTACGAGGAAACGCGACGCACGCGGAAACTTGTACGAACGCGAGACTCGTTCGTGCGTAAACTTTCCGATGAGAAAATGAAAGAGAAAGAGAGAGTGGAAGAGAGTGAGAGAGTGGGAGGGAGGGAGTGGAGGGAGGGGAAAAAAGTGAGATTCAGCGGAAACTCTCGGAGCTAAGGATTAGCGCGCTTTTCCGACTCGCGAGAAGGTTTCTACGGGTTCGAGGGGTCGCTACCAAGTGGAAGTGGAGTGGGTGACCTGTCAAGCACACCCAGCTAAAATAATTCTCCGTTCTCGGCGAACGAGTAAGCGTAAGAAAGAAAGAGAGACGGATAGACAGAAAGCTAGAGATATAGAAAGAGAAAGAGAGAGAGAGAGAGAGAGAGAGAGAAAAGTGACACGTGCATCCGCGTGCGAGCTTGATTCGCTGGAACCAAAAATGAAGTGATTGTTTAAGGGTAACGAACTCATTTTTTTCTTCCTTTTTTTCATCTTCCTTTACCTTTCCTTTCATATCGGAATTTCAATCTATTTCGACATCTTATTATTTCTCATTTTTTTCTTTTTCGATATAATAAATCCAATTCGAATGTTCGTTTCTATAAACGTTATGGGTGTATCGAAAAATTGGCGCGATGGAATATTGTTAGATATTCAAGATTACCTACTTCGAGATTTTTTCGTTTTTCTTTTTATTTTTTTTTTCGTTTTAATAAGATTTTTATACTGTTTTCTTTCATGAAAAAGAAAAAAATAGATGGGAAAGGACGCATCCGACCGTGTGATATTTTATAAGCATTGAATGGTGTAATTGTCGTGTAAAAATCTTTTTGGGAGATAAAGCACTAAAAATAAAACTTTATTGAGATCCTAAAAACAAATAATTATTTAAAACGAAAAAAAATATATGTATATATATATATTATTGTTTTCTCCGAAATATGATATTTCACTCGAAATCATTTATCTCCTTTACTTTATACAAATAAAAAAAACATTTGATATAAATTCTGACGATAATAATAATATCAATAATAATAAAAAATTGACAAAATCCGATATAAACTTGTGAAAACCGATATAAACTTTATAAAAAATCTAATAAAATATAGATCATCGCCGTTCGAATGAACGACAAATAAAATTGTTTTAAGATTAACGAAAAATTCGATATCGAATATTTATTATTACCGTTATAACATTACATACGATATAAATAGACGGGCGTATAGTTCTCGACGTCTCTTTAAAAAAAAAAAAAAAAAAAAAAAAAAGAAAAAGGATTGACTTATTAAAGCCGTATAAAAAAAAAAGAAGGAAAAAAGAAACAAGAGAAAAGAAGAGAAAGGAAAAAAAACAAGAAAAGGTTTAAAGTCACGATACGTTGAAGGCGTTGAAAAGATGCGGGATCCGGGCGAATCGTTCTCGTAAATTCCGCTCCGTCGTATAATTACGCTTCCCCGACGATATAGTAAGACGTAAAGATACGCTAACGAGATTCTCCCTTCGGCATGGCGCTCTTGCGGAATGGATCGAATTTGTTGAGGAGAGAGAGAAAGAATAAGATAGAAAGGAAGAGAAAGAGGGAGAGACAGAGAGAGAGAGAGAGAGAGAGAGAGAGAGAGAGAGAGAGAGAGAATAAGAAAGAAAATGCCTCTTTCTCTCTCTCTCTCTCTCTCTCTCTCTCTCTCTCTCTCTCTCTCTCTTTCTTTTCTTTCTATGTACCTTCTTAACCGAATTCATTCTCTCGTAAATCGTATTTAAAAAAGACATGCTAACGCTCTTATTCTTCCTTCATTCTCTCTCTCTCTCTCTCTCTCTCTCTCCCTCTCTCTCTCTCTCTCTCTTTCTTCTTCTTCTTCTTATTTTTTCCCTCCAACAGAACTCACAACGTTATAGGCCGGCCGTCTCGTGGAATCCTTCGGGGGCGACCAATTTAATTACGTGGCGGATTGTAAATTTGCGAATTCGCGCTCGCTCAGAGGAACGAGAGTTAGCCGAGACAGGAGGAGAAGAGGACTTTGCTCGCGAAAAGAAGGACCGCCGCCGCGCCTTCGTTTCACGATGTGAAGTGTGGGGTTGAACAGTGGGAGAAGTCGTTCCGAACCCAAAGTCGGGTGGTATATGTACAGTGGTAAAAGAAAAGAGAAAGAGAGAGAGAGAGAGAGAGAGAGAGAGAGAGAGCGGTCGGACCATCGGCGGACGACGGTTAAATTCATTAGGGCGACATCGCAATGGCGTGGACGAGAATTCTGCGCGGAATATCAATGAATTTGTAGCGAGCGCGTACGCTTCCTCGTCTTTCTCCGTATATGTCTGTATGTATGTGTACATATATATATATATATATATATATATATATATATATATATATATATGTATGTATGTATATACGTTCACTCCCGCGACACATACGATATTTAGGGTCCGAACGGTCGGCGAACATAAATCGAGAGATGCCCGATAAAATGGCCGAAAAAAATACGAGTTGCACCCAGAATAAATAACGTGTCCGTTCCGTTCAATGTACGTAAGTTTGTGTTATATACATATACACACATACACATGTGTCTGTATATATATATATATATATATATATATGTGCGTATGCGTGTGCGTGTGCGTGCGTGCGTGCGTGTGTGTGTGTGTGTGTGTGTTTGGGTGTGTGTTGGGTGTGTGTTTGGGTGTGTATGTATATATAGATATATATAAGTTTCGGCTGTCTTCGGGTGTTAACTTCGAAAAGTCGAAGATTGTCGAAGATAACCGAAAATGTTAGACAAAATTCCGATCGAAACCTCAAACAAAATCCCGGGGTAAAACGTTAAACGCAACCGGGAATAAAACCCCAGTCAAAACATTCGCTGAAACCTCAAATTTGAATTGAGAAGAACTGGCCTGATCCGATCCGAACCGATTCTTTCCTCTTTTGCACAATCCCGTTCTATCTCGCTATGTTTTCTTATTTCTCCTTCATCTTTGATATTATTATCTTCGATATTAACGTTCTTCTCTAAGTACATGTCCTACATTATTATTATTATTATTATTATTATTATTATTATTATTATTATTATTATTATTAATACACGATATACAATGCATATAACATTTGCTTGCATAACTGTGATTAAATGTAATTGTTTTTCGTTTGTTTAGAAACGAACGAAATTATACCGAAAACCCGAACTAACCCTAGTAACACCGCCACGTGTGATTACGCCAAATTTGAAGTTTAACAATAAATCAAAAATGGCTCGTGAAAGATATATATATATATATATATATATATATATATATATATATATATATATAAAACAGTGTTTTGAAACGATTTTATGTCAGTTAAAGGAATATACGATAAATAATATAGGAGGGTGTTACAGTTTAAAAGTTCAGAGGTTAAACGTGGCATGTTTCGTAGGATATTCCAAGGTCATCGCAAAGTCGAATAATTTATCACTACGACGTGACACCGCCTTGACGTCATACAATGTTTGTCCGAAAGATTTTTTCTTTTTCTTATTTTTTTCATTTTCTTTCGCACGTCTCATGCGCAAGAAAATGTATCTAATGAATACGTATATATCGGACATATATATGGGTACATTTGTTTTCCATCTTATATGTATATGTAAATTCATTGTTATTACGTGAATATTTTCTGGTGTGTAAGAAGACGTCTTTTATAAATTACTATTTCGAAAGGGAAGAGATTAATCGAGTAAGAAAAAATTTAAAAAGAATCGAAACGAGACCGAGACAAGACGAAAAGAAACAACTTCACCCTCTCACTCCTTTCTCTGTCTTTCACCCTTCTTTCTTTTTTCTTCTCGTTCTCGCTCTCTCTCTCTCTCTCTCTCTCTCTCTCTCTCTCTCTCTCCCTTTTTTCGTCGAATTTTTCATGAAAGACGAAAGAAAAGTTCGTAGAAGTACCCAGCCGGAAATTTACTTCGGTCTTCTTCCTTCTACTTCCCTTTTCTTACCTCATATCTCTTCTCCTCTATTTAACATCTCCCCATCTTCTTCGTCTTTAGAAGAAGATGAGGAGGAAGAAGAAGAAGAAGAAGAAGAAGAAGAACAAGAAGGAGAGAAAAAAAAGGAAACGGGAAGGGACGAAAATCCTGTAAGGATCCTGCACGAAACGACCCACTTTTCGTAACGCGACGATGACGACTAATACAGTCACGTCGGCATTATGTTCGCGAGTTTGTATTATACTAATCTTCTATCTCTTTCTCTCTCTCTCTCTTTTCTCTCGTTTAGGAGACCACCCGCTCGAAAAATTCAAAAGGTTTCGTCTCCTCGTTCAGGATGGAACGTTAGAGACGTTGTACTGCACATACATACATATACATACATACATATATGCATACATATATAGTAGAAAAGAGACGCTCGTGTGAAAGCGGATAAATCAGTTTTCGTGAATGGGGCCTCGTGCACCATGGAGAATGGCAGCTTTTTTTCATCGATAAAGAGGGTCGACGTGACGGGGTCTCGTTGTTGAGCCAACGAAATACTCGCACCGTAAACGACCGCTTTCGACAATTTTTCGACACTCCAAAGGTGCGAGAATAGAAACTCTTTTGCGAATGGGTCCCGCTACGAATTAAAGTGAACCCCGTGGAAATTTATTTTCTATACAGGATGATGCTTTTTTTTATCCCCCTGTCCGCTTTCACTTTCTTTTTTTTTTATTCCTTTTTATTTTACCTACCTCCCTCCTCTCCCCATCTCCCATCCATCCATCCCCTCCTCTCCCACCGATCCCGTTTTGATCGATCGACAAGAATTATCGTCGGAAACGTTTTGAACACATCCCGATAATATTTCTCCGTAACTTTTGCGTATTTACTTCCATCAGAAACACTCACGTTCGAAAATCAATGTTAATTATATATTTTACTTTTTTTCTTTTCTTTTTTTTTTAATTTCGTTTTGTCAATGTCACTTTGCGAACGAGATGTAATAACTTTGTTTCAATCAATAAAAATATAGATCGTCTTCGAAGGGATTATTGAAGAGAAATAAAAAAAGATTGTTAGGATTCAGAACTTCGTGTTAGGAGTAATTTAAAGATTATATATCATCACGTGATCATTGTACACGATATTGATTGCAATATTGGATTAATCAAACACCAAAGTGGTAGACGAAAAAAGATATATCTCTCTGTTTTCGAATCTTCTACACAAATTAATTTAGGAAGTAACACGTGTATTGTGTTAAGCTTCGCAAATTTGTGTGTGAAAAATTTCGTTCGATATTTTCGCATGATTCGATAATTGTAAAAACTCCATATATTATACCTCTCTCTCTCTCTCTCTCTCTCTCTCTCTATATATATATATATATATATATATATATATATATATATATATTGCATATAATCATCAAATTGTGGAAGACACTGTAAAAATGACTATGTAACTCGGTATATGTAATTTGGAAAGATTCTCAGCAAATACTAACTCGAACTATTTTAGACCATCAAACGGACTCAATTACGAACGCAATAAATCATCCCCTCTGAAAAAAAGGAAGAAAAAAACTGTCTTACCCTTATACACTATTTCTAAGAGAGATCCTATGACGCGTGCATGTGATAGTTCATGGTCGTAAAAACCTATCCGGAAATGCTGACTCGATTGAGAAGAGAGACATATAATAGTCGAGAGTTTCTAAAATTCCAGGCCAAAAATTCGAGAACCCAAGGGTATCCTTCATCCTAACAAAAAAAAAAAAAAAGAAAAAAGAAATAAAAATAAGTATTTCGTCTTATTGCCGAAATTTCCCAGGAAACACGAATACGAATTCCCAAACGCATCTTATTTCAATCTATTCTCTCCCTACAATTTTCGTTCCATTAAGTTTTTCGAAAACGAATTTACGTTTTGAAATTACTTTTTGTTGTTTTTTTTTTTTTTAAATTTAATCGATATTGAATCGTACGTTCGATTTTTCCCATAATATGATTTCGATAATAATTGGAAACGCGGGTATTTATAATATTTATTTTTGTCGTTTTCTAATAAATTTACAAACGCGTAATGTGTTTATACTAGGTTTGAAAAATGTTGTCGAATGATCCAAAATTAATAATGATCGACAGAAGATAGAAAGAACAGAGTTCTGAAATAAATAAATAAATATATATATATATATATATATATATATATATATATATATATATTCAACAATGTCATGTAATATGCTTTTCGTTTCGTATCGATGGAGATAAATTTGCCATTATTATTATTATTATTATAAGTGTACAAAGAATTATTCTTATATTCTTCTATAAAATAACTATTATCATTACGAGGTAAATATTAAAAATGAGGATAATATATGCTTATGATATAAAGGCATTATAACAATATTTTAGAAAAAATTTATCAAAAAAAAAGAAAAGAAAAAGCAAAAAAACAAGAAGAGGAAAAAAAACGAAACTAAATTATTTTCAAACGTTAAATCTTACACAAGTAAGAATAAAATATTAATTCAAATAAATAAATAATACAAAAATCTTAACATAATCCATACGTAACACACGCCCACACACAAATATACATATTTACAAGAGGTATTTTTATTTATAAATTTTACCTCACCCATAATATGTGGTATATAAGGTTGCCACGAGAAACGTTCATTTATCCCGCTAATCGGTATCCAGCACGTAAGAATAAAAAGTTTGAAACGTTGCATCCTTTATCCGTACGAGCACGCTTTAGTTCTTAATCAAGCAAATGCGCTTATCGCATAGTACGCGTCGGACCGGCATACGCTTTGCGAATTTAATTAAGCGGAGTAACACGAAGCGGCGACGGGTTCGCGCGTCACGCTGAGACAGCGCGTTTACGAGTTTCGCGGACGACGAGCCGCGCGGAAAATTAATATACGTCGCTCTATCTCCCGTTTAAATAATTAAGTACGAGAACGTGTTCGTTCTCGAAGGGATTTCTCTCTCTCTCTCTCTCTCTCTCTCTCCTTTCTCTCTCTCTCTTCGTCTCTCTTTCTCTCTCTTTGTCTCTCTCTCTCTCTCTCTCTCTCTCTCTCTCTCTCTCTCTCTCTCACTCTCTCTCTTTGTCTCTCTGTCTCGCTCACTCGGAAGCCACGATTTTCCCCATATTACACGAGCTTTTCGAGCGCTACGAAACACGTTTCCCAAATCGTTTTTGCGCGTCCCCATTGGAAGATTAACTTCTCGAATACGTCACGTATATAACTTGAAAAATTTACATACTCAATATACACCTTGGGAAAAAGGGGGAAGGGGGATTATTCCTTTTTTACGCGGTATATTTACTCTTGTTTTTTATTTTCTTTTTCCCCTCCGCACGATTCATAGTCGGCTACGCGATTTTCATAAAGCGTTTTATCTTATTTTATTTTATTTTATTTTGCGCGTTTTTTTTTTGTTTTTTTTTTCTTTTTTTTTTTTTATATTTCTTTGACGGACTGACTCTTACTTAGGACTGCAAGAGCGCGAACTGGTAATTAGTTCGCATGAAAATGTCGTAGGTTTTCTTTTCCTTTTTCCTTTTCGGAAAGAATTTATTTTTTCTTTTTTTTTTTTTTTAATAAAAGTACATTTTTAATCAATTCATTATTGTATTTCACACTGTTCTTTTTTTGTTATACTTTTTGTAAATCAATTTTTATAATCGAACGTTTATCTTGTTTTCTTTCATCTTTTGTTTACGAGATGCATCCATCATGTATGATATAAATCGACCCAGTGTGCATGTTTGTATTTTTTGTTTTTGTGTTGGTTGAGCCTAGATTCGTATTGTGTCTAAACAAAAGTTATGGTCTACATAGAAAAAATATTATTCTATTGCTTAATATATTATGATTATACTATATAAAACAAATAGAATTATAATACTATATTACAATAATATAATTATAATCTTAGTATACTGTCATTGTATCACGTAAATATAAATTCAATATAGTATACACTAATGTAATATAAATAATTATAATATATTCGTATACAATAAGCGATATAATGAACTATAAACAAGTTATATAGTATACCATACAAATACACACACACACACACACATTCTCCGCCCTATACCTTTGAATACCTATTATACCATTCTAAGCAATACTAACCATATACATATATTACCCATATTACAATATTTCCTTAATATTACAACAATAGTAATGTAATATTTTATTATATTATAATCACTATCCTTCTGTTATATGATTCGAATAATATATATAATTTTTTATGGACCCAGGAAAAAAAATAAAAGGAAAAGAAATAAAAAGATAAAAAGAATAAAAGAAAATTGGGATTATAAAGGGTTAAAAAAAATGGCCGGTGAGTTGAAACGTGTCCGAGGTTCCAAAGGGGTTCGTGCGACTTATGTATGTACGTTCTCTCTCTCTCTCTCTCTCTCTCTCTCTCTCTCTCCCTCTCTCTCGCTCTCCCTCTCTCTCGCTCTCTCTCTTTCTCTTTCTTTTATTCGGTCTGACCCCGAGTAGGTCAAAGCATACAAGGAATCACACGTGTGTGCTTGTACGCGTAAGAAAGAAGACTAAAAAGAGACGTGCTCCAAAGGATAACCACGACCCGCTCATATATCTCGACCCACGCAGAAACATTCGTTTCTATGCGATCTCTAAAACGGATACCTTAATATGCCTTTCGCGAATGTTATTACGCGAATGTCGGCTCCTTTTCTGTTTTCCTTGCTTACCCGTTCACGAGCGAGTAATGTCTTTTAAATCGTAGAAAATTCAAACCAACTAAAATTCCACGGTTTATCATTTATCTGACTATTTTTTTGTTTTTCTCTCTCTCTTTTTTTTTCTTTTTTATTTCTTTCCCTTTTTTCCTCTCTATACTTTCTCCTCATTTATCTTTTTTTCTTTCCTTTCTATTATAAAGCAAGTATTCCGACACGCATCGAAAATTCTCCAAAGCCTTTCATTTTCTTCGTCCTACTTTTTTATTCAATCAATGAGAGAAAAGAATTTTTTTCTTTTTTCCTTTTCCTCTACTTTCTCAGAAAGTACAAATAATTAAACGTACGATTGCTCATTGACACGTATAATCGTATTACGTATCAATATTTTGTTATAAATGTTGATAACGTTTATTTGAATTATCATTGAACAAATTTTTGAAAATATCGTACGAAGAAATGACAGACGTTTTTTTTTCCAATTAATGAACGTTTCATTCTTTAAATTTTTTCTCCTAAAAAAGAATATGAAAGGAAAAAAAGAAAATCCGAAAAATAAGATACATAGATACAATGACAATTCTCGTGAAAGGTGATGAGAGAGGTTATTGTTGGTTTTTCTATTATATGAATACACGATGCAAATTTTAACACACGCACATATACAACCAACAGAATCGACAAATTTGATCGTAGGTGGTAGTGATGAATCCGAGATGTCTTTCTATAAGCGTGTTTAGACGAAATACGTAGGCGTTGATGTCTTCATCCGTTTCGTTTAACTACAAAATCACTATATATATATATATATATACCGTACCATCAATGGGACATAAAAAAGAAAAAACTCCGTGTATCGTTGGACTCAGTCACCCCATCCTTCACTCCGCCGCCACCTCTCTTCTTATTTACAATCTACATTTGGTCCTTTTACTGACATCGACATATCTAACCATTCGCGATAAGATAATCTGAGATTCACGCTTTATTTAGAAACCCATGAGATGCTCCTTACTGAGGCTCAACTATAAAATAAAAGGGATAAGAAACGATCGTATTAAACCAAGCCGTAACTACATGCAACTATCTGTTAAGCTATATGTTAAGGAATAAGGATATACTCGTATGAGGATGGAGAAATATCTAAGATTAACAAGGATAGAGATATGAAAAGAGGGAAAGGAAGACGTAAGAATGAATGAAGAATGAATCAGACGGAGACAGAGATAGAAAAAGAGATAGAGAGACAGAAAAGAAAGAAAGAAAAAGAAGAATAAGAATAAGAATAAGAATAACAATAACAATAAGAATAAGAATAAGAGAATCGGCGGTGGCGAACGGTAGCTCGACGACTGACAGCACCCGAAGAATTAGTATCTTGTATCTGGCGAAGGGCGCCACAAATCATTTGGGGAGGCTGTCAGGCATACCTTAAGCTCAACGCACAACCAACCATCGTACCATACTTCTCTCTCTCTCTCTCTCTCTCTCTCTCTCTCTCTCTCTCTCTCTCTCTCTCTCTATCTCTCTCTCTCTTTCGAAGAAGAAGAAGACAGTGCGCGAAGCGAGCATGCGCGCACTTTCTTCTTCCTATTCCCCTCTTCTCTCTTTCACTGTATCTCTTTCTCTCTCTCTCTATCTATCTCTCTTCTCTCTTCTACTCGCTCACTGTCCCTTTTCCTCCCCTCTTCCTCATCCTCCTCCTCCGCCCCTAACCGTTCCTTTCCTTTCCTTTCCCTTCTCTTTCTCGCTTGGAAAGCGGCGGAGTAAGATCAAAGGGAATACGCGTTGCCTCCTCCACCGCTAATGATATGCGATCTGCTGTCGGGTGCTCCCGAGACCTGGAAGCTCGAGGACATAAAATTTCATAGGACGGAAACGTTCCCCGTTCCTGAAACGAAACGTGCCGCTAAGCTGCAAAACACCCTTGTCAAAGGTGCAAAATATTTATATATATATATATATATATATATATATATATATATATATATATGTATGTATATGCGTATGGGATTGAATTAGATATTTCGATATTTCAATTCAAAATATTGAATGCTATTAATTGTATTTTCGAATTCATTTTTTTCGATTTGTTTTTCTTTCTTTGTGAAGGGCATATGTGCGTGTATATGTAATTTTTCGACATGTTTTTTGAAATATTATGTGACAGGTACATAGATGTGTATGTACGTATCGTAAGCGATGGTAAAATATAAGATTGGAAGGTTTTTGTTAACGTTACGCACAAGCATATACACGTACATATTATTTATAGAGATATATTGTTTCGAAATAATATGTATAATATCTGTATTGGTGTAAGTGTAGAATTCTTCTTTTATACGTTATAAGTATCTATGATTATTATAATTCAGTTGTTATTTTATCGCTTTGTGGGAGAAACGAGAGATTGGTGAATGATATATTCTAAGAATTATATTAAAGAATATTTTTAGTGGAATTATCTATATTTCTATATGTTAGGAATATATTGTGAGTATATCAAATATATTCGGAATATTACGAGTGCGATTAATAATATATAAATTTTTAAAAATAATAATAACGTATGGTATTAAAAACTTTATTATTTTATTACTTCGCGAAAAAAAATCATAGTTTGGTAAATGACGTATTCTACAAGTACAATTAAATAACATTTTTAATCCTATTAGGTGTATATATTAGATTATATCGTAAATATAAAAAAAAATATGTATATAAAAGATTAGGAATGCGATTGATACATTATATAAATTTCTAAAAACAATAATATATGTACATAAAGTAGTAAAAACGTTATTACTTTATCACTTTAAGGAAAAATGGGAGACTTATAAATGACGTGTTCTTAGAATAAATTCAAAGAATATTTCTAATAATATTGTTAGATACATATACATATATATATATATATATATATATATATGTATGTATATACTTATATTAGAAATATACTATTAGCATGTAAAATATAGACATAAAAAATATTACGACTGCTGAATATATCTACGAAATTATAATAATAAGATCAAATAATAAAAACGATATTATTTTATTCCTTACTGCAAAATTGAAAGCTCGTTACATGATGTGTAATATTCTAACAATAAATTAATAGAAATTTTCTAATCTTATTAGGTTTATATATTTAGCACTATGACAGGATAAGGTGTTATAAAGATGCAAAAGGGTATAAATTAAGATACTTTCAGGTTTAATAGGTATATAAAATGTCTCCTCTCTCTCCCTCTCTCTCTCTCCCTCTCTCTCTCTCTCCCTCTTTTCTCTCTCTCTCTCTCTCTTTCTCTTTCAAAGTTATAATCGATAAGGTTTACTTTATGGGTGTTAGAAAACTGTTCTAGAATAGTAATAAAGAGTAAGAGAGTAAGAGAGTAAGTGAGAGAGAGAGAGAGAGAGAGAGAGAGAGAGAGAGAGAGAGAGAGAGATAGAGAGAGAGAGAGAGAGATCGAAGCTATTGAAAAATCAACGCCATTTCAGTATACGACGTCCGTTTCGTGTCTCTGACAGGAAAGATATCGTTTCCACCAGCTTGGCTCGAGTTTAACGCGCGTACGAGAGAAAATAGAGAGAGAGAGAGAGAGAAAGAGAAACGCTTTTAGGTAATGATCCATGTATGATCGATAACTCGCTTGGGTCGTCCTGCGGAATAACGTTAACGCGACCGCGTGTTTCTTTCAAACTTTTGATAATGTGAAATAAAAGTTTTCTTTTGAAGAAACTCTTCTACGGTTTGTCGACGCATTGAAATCGTAACGTTTAACTGTATGTATATAGATGTAACTTACATATATATATATATATATATGTACCCTATATATGTATATCTGTATCGCATTAGAGTGAAAAGTACTTAGTTCGCGTAGATCGACATTATCAATTTATCATAAGATTAACTTCGTCGGTAGTTCCGTGAAAGTTTCCCGATCGTGCGTAATCGAGTTAACTCGTTAACGATCGGCTATTATTCTCTTCTCATGGTTAGAGAATTCGTTTCTATGGGATTAATGCGATTAATTTTGGAAATTTTCAAAGTATATATATATATATATATATATATATATATATATATTATATTTCTCTTGTCTTATTAACAATTATTATATATAAACAGAATAAGCATTTGTATATCCGATATAATTAATTACTTAAAAGATTTAAGAAAAAAAATAAATATTTTAAATTTTTAATATACACACACATATATATATATATATGTGTGTGTGTGTGTGTGTGTATTAAAAATTCGTATACTTCGAATTAATACCAGTATTTATATTTAATTAATTATATCGAGTATATCGAATGTAAAATATTTATATTCAAAAAGTATATAATTTTAGAATAAATTCCTAATCGTATTTTAAAGCCGACGATTCCTACCTGTACGATTAGTTATCGTTGCAATGTAATAAAAATACAAAATGAATAGATAGATGATAGAAAGATAGAGCCACAGAGAAATAGAGTGAGAGAGAGAGAGAGAGAGAGAGAGAGAGAGAGAAAGATAGAGGGAGATAGAGAGTAAATTAAAATCCCCATTGAAAATGATAATCCATCGCATACTCGTAATAAATACTCGCATTTACGAGAAATTCGATAGAAACTTGCAAAAGCTCTTTGCTTCTATAACTCCGTCTCTATATATCTCTCACAGTCTGTCTCGAATAGCTCGAAGGTACCCAGGCACGGGCTTAATTTGCATTCCGGCGCGCGCATAATCCCAAACCGTCCAATATAATCCATCGTTACGCTTTCCTCCCTTAGCGTGAAACCGATGGAGCGTTGAGAGAGAAGGAACAGAAGGATATATATATATATATATATATATATATATATATATGTATGTATATATATATCCTATATATATGTAGATAGATAGATATACAGATAGATAGATAGATAGATAGATAGATAGATAGAGAGAAAGAGAGAGAGAGAGGATGAGAGATAGGTGACGAGCCACAAAGTCCATCGTTTCGATCGCTTTGCCTAGCACGAATTACCGCCTCAAGCCCTTAACATGGATCAAAGGGACGAGAGACTTGGCAGCTTCCTTTTTCTCTCTCTCTCTCTCTCTCTCTCTCATATGTGTGTGTGTGTGTATACATATATATATCTGTCTCTATCTCTCTATTTCTCTCTCTCTCTCTCTCTCTCTCTCTCTTCTTCATATTGAAACTCGTCTTAACATATACGAATCCCAAGGTATTCGCTTTATCGCGTTTAGAAAGTGGCCCGATGTGCCTTTCATAAAGGGCATATAGAAGGTGTTTGATACTCTCTCCTGCCAATTCAAGGAGAAACATATACCTAGAGATAGATATACGGATAATATCAAAGCGATTGATCTCTCAAACCCTCACCTCCATCACCCATCGGTTAGGATATATGTACGTACATATTATATTTTCATAGAATATATATGTTATTGAATTTTACTATCGAAAATAAACTGACAATATTTATTCCGCGTTTATATATATATATATATATATATATACGATTAATTATTTATATTATTTATAGATATATATAAACGATTGATTAACGACGATCGTGTACGTCCTTCTAATAAGACGATTCGTATATTAAAAAAAGAAATGTCGGTCGGTACGCTTAAAAGAAGTTTCACTTATTGAACGGCGTTAAGTCTTTTCTTTCACTTTTTTTCTTTTGGCAGGTGGCAGTGAAGATAATCGATACCCAACACGGCCGGGAAGATTACGTAATGAAGAATTTAACTCGCGAGGCAAAGCTATTATCGATGTTGCAACATCCGAGCATCGTTAGACTCTACGAAACGATTCAGGTGATTGGGTATTTATAAACAAAAGAAAAACAAAAAAGATAA
>OU964975.1:2726790-2766790 GCA_918808275.2 Dolichovespula sylvestris
AGGTCAGTTTCCGAAAATTAATTAGATCTCGTCGACGTTCTATGCCCTTAGGCGTCTATCGATGGAACGTAACACACGTTGAAATTGGAGAAAAACGAGGAAAACGAGAGGAAGGGAAGATCAAACGATTCGATGGGATATAACAAAAAAGAAAAAAAAAGGAAAGAAAGAAGAACACGAAACAAAATAAAACAAATACACACACACACACACACACACACACACACACACATATATCACGTGTTACACGATAAAAAACAGAATGCACGTATACCTTTTTTTTCTTTTCTATTTTCTTTTTTTTTACTTTCTTTCCTTTGCCAAATTGAATAAAATCTATATTTATCAACTTTGTCTAAATAAATATCTATCACATTTTCACATATCATAATCTTTATTACGAGAGATACAAATCATTCGGAGTTCTCTCTTTCTCTCTCTCTCTCTCTCTCTCTCTCTCTCTCTCTCTATATATATATATATATATATATATATATATATATATTCTCTCTCTCTCTCTTTCTCTCTCTTTTCTTTGATATTCATTTTTTGATCCTTCGCAGCATCTGTGACTGCATAAAGCACGCAAGATAAACACATTTTTTCGTTCTTTCTCGTTTCATCTGAAATCGATCGGCAACGATATCTCTCTACCATAAGCTAGAGTCTTGGAAATATATATTAAACGAGTTAACGAAAAAAGGAAAAAAAGGAAAATAAACGAAGCGAAGAAAGTATAAATAATGTTTTATGTAAAGAAGAGAGACGATAAATATTCATTATCCAATCACTATGATGACGATGACGATGACGATGATGATGATAATGATCTGTATGCACTTAAGCACACGCATGAACGATAATATAAATACATAAAAATATATATATATATTTTTTATTTTTTATTATTAACAATTTTATACGATAAACGTACGGACTAACTCAAGTTTAATTCTAATTAAGTTTAATTCTAATTTAAATTAGTTAAAAGAACTTTGTTAAGTGTTAATGTTGTTCGTTGGTAATATTGATAAAAATCATTATTATCATCATCATCATCATCATCATCATCATCATCATCATCATCATCATCATCATCATCATCATCATCATCATCATCATATCATTATCATTATCACTATCATTATCACCATCATTATTATTATTATTATTATTATTATTATTATTATTATTATTATTATTATTATTATTGTTATTATTATTATTATTAGTTATTATTATTATTATTATTATTATTATTATTATTATTATTATTATTATTATTATTATTATTATTATACGAAAGTCCTGTCGTTAGTCGTTCAACAAACGACCCAATTTTCAATCGTATGACTTAATGCCGTTTACAATATTGCGAGTCGATTCATCAAACGAGATTGTCGAGTCTGTTCTATCCGAAAGAACGAGCACGGCACGATCGATCATTCTGATAAAAGGTAGGGAAAACAATAACGCCTGCGTTCTCGTCTCGAGCAATTTTTTGTTGAAAAACAAAATCGAATATTTTCAAAATAATCATTGTTTTAAAAAAGTCAAAGAACAAAAAAAATACAAAAGGAAAAAAAGGTGGTGACGGTAGGTGGTCGAGGGTGGGAGAAGGTGCAAAGGTTAGGACAATAAGACACTAAACGCATTACACTTTTGCAATTATCATTAGGTCGTCATAATTATCACTTGAAATATATAACTTTTATATTATAGTTATATTTTTAGTTATATTTTTGTATTTGATAAGTATAACCAAACTATTCGAATTTTTTCATGTTATATATATATATATATATATATATATATCTTTGTAACGATACTTTTCGTTAGATACAATTTAATAGACACGATATATGATATTCTTCCTTAGATAAAATCGATATAATTTATTAAAAGGATTTTAATAAAAATATACCTATTTATGATACATAAACGGATATCGAACGTCTTAAGATAAATTTACTTCTAGTTGAACCAAAAAAAGAGAAGAAAAGAAGTAAATTACAAAAATGCACAATACAAAATCATATTATTATGTAGATTATCGTCGACCGTATAAAGAACGTGTAACAAAATTACATGTATTGTATCATAATTTCCATTTTCTTTTTCTTTTTTTTTTCTTATTCCTTTCTTATTATAAAAAGAGATACATCTATAATGTACGCACGAATCCAGATATAATCCGTGTATATAAATTTTTTTCTTTTTTTTTTTTTTTTTGAATCTCCTTTATCGTTGGATATGTTTCGATGGCGATGTAATAAAAAAAGAAAAAAAGAAAAAGAAAAAAGAATGGATCGGACACACTTGAAAATTGACAAATTTGAAATGATTGGTTATAAATAATTTGTCAAAATCCGTTCGGCCTGACGACTCGAAAACAATAAAAGGACAGCTATTTGTTCATCGCTTTTAAAAAGTTATTCGATAATGACCAGTATTCTTCGATAAAGGTACAATGACGAAGGGTGTTTCATTCTCATCGGGATCGCGGCGGGTTTAATCGGATTATGTCGAAACCGTAAGATATATGACCCTCGTATACGATTCAATTTCTGTCCATAAATTTTATCCGCTCGATTTAAATGGCACGCACGCGAGTACGAGCTTCACTGAAGTACCCAGAATCCTGTAGGAGAAAATATCGTTCTCTCTCTCTCTCTCTCTCTCTCTCTCTCTCTCTCCATCTATCTATCTATCTCTCTATCTCTCTTTCTCTTTTCCTCTTTCTCGGCACATATGCGAAAGATGTGCCGTCTTTTCTCGGCTGAACGCCGAAAGGAAAAAAAAAAAGAAAAAAAAACGTCTTCGTGAAACTTGCCAAAATAGAAAAATGTATGAAGTATATACTTGCCAAATGGAATAAGAGATCGCTCTCTGTACGGTGAAATTGACTTTCTAATGAGAGAAAGAGAGAAAGAGAGAGAGGAGGGAGAGAGAGAAAGAGTATCGTAAGCCAACATTTCATTTCTCCCCAGCATCCTTCTTATCACTTTTTATCGAATGTATCGAGAAAGTGGGCGGACTCGAGAATACGTATCTTCTTGATTATATTATACGTCCGAATGGATTGAAATTAACTATTCCTAAACTTTTTATATCCTTTGTCGTTGAGGTCGTTGAGAACGGAGGAAACATTTGAAAGAACTAATCTATTTTAATCTACGATATATATGTGTGTGTGTGTGTGTGTGTGTGTGAGTATACCTAATTCTATTTTACTATTCTTAATTTTTGATTATATAAAGGAACAGAAAACGTATTTGTTCCTATTTCAAATTCTTATTAAAAATCACGATCTTATGAACGCAGACACACACACATTATTTTTCTTTATTACGATCGTATGATATTACAAACTGAACGTATTTCATGTGTCAATTATCATTGAAAATTAAATGTTGAGAATTAAAAATAGGAAAGAATTAATCCGCATCATTGTTTACGTCCGAATAATAACGAATAAGATACAATCACACGTTGTATATGTATTGTGTATAGAGGAAAAAAATAAAGAAAAAAAAATATATATATAGAGGGAGAGAGAGAGAGAGAGAGAGAGAGAGAGAGAGAGAATTATAATAAAAAATTATCTTAAAAGTAGTAATTACACAGTCTTGTACAATTTCTTTTCCTTCCGACGATTAATGTTGACTAAAAAAGAAAAAAAAAACAAAAAAACAAAAAAAAAAAGAATTTTCATATCGTTCGCGTTACCGTTCCAAACCTGTCGGAAAGTAAGCTCCTCGTGAAACGTCAACGCCATAGTTAATTTGTGTAACATGTTCGCAGTACGGATCTGTGTACTACCTCGTGATGGAACTTGCAACCGGTGGCGACCTGTGCACCCACATTAAGCAACAACCAAGCGGCATGCTCGATGAGATGACCGCCAAGCTCTACGCCAGACAGCTGGTCGGTGCGTTGAAACACATGCACTCCAGGGGAATCGTTCATCGGTGAGTCGGCAAAGAGAATTATTTATCATCTAGCAACGTTATATCTACGTTATACACGTATTCATATACCTATATGTGTATGTACGTATGTATGTGTGCGGGTGGGTGGGTGTGTGTGTGTGTATATACGTATATGTGTATATGTGTATGTATATGTATATTCCCATCCTCGAATCATAATCCCGTTTTGATGTACCACCGTTAGTCCTCCTCTATCCTATTTCGAGTTACTGATCAAATATTTAATTCTTCGGTCTGACGCATCGTCTAGCCTTTTCCATGTACTAATATACGTATATATATATATATATATATATATATATATATGTATGTATGTATGAATGTATGTATGTATGTATGTATGTATGTATGTATGTATGTATGTATGTATGTATGTATGTATGTATGTATGTATGTATGTACGTATGTATGTATGTATGTACGTATGTATGTATGTACGTATGCATGTATGTATGTACGTATGTATGTATGTATGTATGTATGTACGTATGCATGTATGTATGTATGCATCCATCATCGATCTATCTCCTCATAATTTCACATATCATTCATATAGGAATATCTTTGAAAGTTAAAGATTTTAACATGTTTTCTTATTTTCGATTTTTACTTCCTTCATTAAATTATTCAATATTAATATATTGGGAATCATTATTTTAAAGAAGAAATTGTATAGTTATGTATGTATGTGATCGATCATTCTCATCACGAATTTAATTAAAAGTATTCACAAGAAATTTTCTCTTATATTTTTACATTAAGTGATTATTGAACAATTTTTTATAGGAAGAACTCAGGAATAGTTAATAATAATATTAAACAATAATAATAATAAAAAGTTATATGAGATAATAAAAAGAAATATCATACTATAATAAATATTTAAAACATAATTTGAATTTTAACAAATATATATAATAAGAGTAATTGTAAAAATAAGTAAATGAAAATAATAGTAATAATAATAAAAATAATAATAGTAATATAAAGTGATAAGAGAGAGTACAAAGTAATATAATATCGAAATGAAATGCTTTCTATGTTGAATTTGAAAACTCAAGAAGAGAGGTAATGTAGTTGACTGTTTATATACATACGTGGGACGATTACCCACGCAGTGTCAAATACCCAGACGAAGGTGTAAACTATGTGCGAGTATAAAAGATGCAACGTGAGTTTCGTATCTCTCTATGTATATATTTTCAAAACCAACTACATTTTAACGACCATTAATTACGGTACGTGATGCTCTGAGAAAACAGTTTATTACTCTCATCATCTCTCTGAGAAGTAGCATATTCGTTTTCATGAACATAGTTAGTCCTAGTGACACGTAGGAAACGTACGTAATCGGTCATTACCATACTCTACCAACTATTATTTATATATATATATATATATATATATATATATATATACATACGTAAGTATATATATACATACATATATATATATGTATGTATGTATGTATGTATATATGTATATACTTTGCGAACAGCTGCCACTCGTCTTGATATCTTCTCTTTTACGAAGATCTTTTTATTCAATATTATTAGATAATAAACGATTTATAAGAAAAGAGAAAATTTATTTTTCCTCAAATATCGAATGAAATTGAAGATTGGATTTTTATTTATTTATTCATTTTTTGTCACGAGTATAAGAAAAAAAGGATCGATCAAATACGTTAATAAATTCTAATTATTTTATTGATCGTATATTAGTCATCAATGTAGTATCGCAAAATGTGAATTTAATCGCGTAATACTTATCCATGTTGTGTCAATCTGAATAGTAATAAATAATTATGTACAAATGTAGATCAATTATGAAGAATATATAAAGATTACTTAATTCATATATATATATATATATATATATATTTATTTATTTATTTATTTATTTATTCATTTATTTATTCTTTTCTTCACTTGAAATTGTTTATCAAGATTTTATTTCTAACAAGACTATTAATGAAATATATATTCACGTTAGATATTTAAAATCATTCATTCTATCATTTCATTAATTAACAATACGAATTTAATAATCGGTATCGCATCAAACGTATTCCTTGATTCCTGTTCAGCGATATATTTCTTGTTTGTTGGATTGAAAAGAAAAAAGAAAAGAAAAAGACATGCTTCGTGTATAAAAAATTCATGTTTAAAAATAATTTATTACAATGATCGTTCTACGAGATATTTTCTTTGGAGTTTGAAAAAATAAAGTAGAAAGAAATGATAAAAAAACAAGAAAGAAAAGGAGAGAGAAAGAGAGAGTGAGAGAGAGAGAGAGAAAGAGAGAGAGAGAGAACAAAAAAAATGAAAGAAAAGAAAGAGAGAAAAAAGAAGGTAAAAGAATCGACGAAATAGACGGTAAGAGGGAAATTTTTCAGGGGCGTTTATGAAACACCGGTGTGGGGCTCCAAGTTGTTGCCTTTGCAACGAACGATCCCGTAATAAAGGGAAACACGTGACGCCCGAACGAGGCCGAGAGTTGAACAACGTCGCCGCCGTCGCGCCGTTCAAAAGAGATTTGCGAATATAAAGCAGGCAACACACAATATGCGATACACCCGTCGGTAGTTTGCTTCCGCGTCAAAAGTGCAAACTCTCAATCTCGGATGATGGTGATAGATCGTCTGTCTCACGTTCAAAACTCGGTGAGGGTTGTGTGTCAGAGTTTTAAGAAAAGAAAAAAAAAAAATTATCGCGAACGATATCGGGCCTTTCCCCCCTCATCCTTTCCCCTCCCCTCCTCGCCCTTGCTTTCCTGCCATCCCTCGCAGTACATTTTTTATTCGCACGATCAGATCGTTTCTAAGAATTATTTAAAAAAAAAAAAAAATGATCGGAGTGGAAAGAATAATTTTTTATAGTAAGTTGTGGTCGATAATTTTATAATAAAAATATTAATCTCCGATGTCAATGATACGAATAATGTCATATATGAATTAACATAAAATTTCTTTTTATAATAAGAATAATATTGATTATAATAGTAGTCGCTCTTTTTTCTGTTCTAAATCATAACATATGTATGTATGTATGTATGTATGTATGTATGTATGTATGTATGTATGTATGTTTTTTTTGTTTTGTATATAAAAATAAGAATTTCGGCACGAAACGTATTATTATTGCGACGTTTTTTTTACATTTCTCAATGTGCAATCACCGAAACCGTGATCTCTGTCAGATCATATACTTTGCTTTTAATTCGAGGCCTTAAAGTTATAAAAATGATCTTGAACGAACATAAATCTCGAAAATTGATCGTTACGAGCGTCAAATCCATTGAACGTCGTGTTAAAAATATTATAGTTTCGCAAAAAAAGAAAAAGAAATAGAAGACGTACGAATTGTTCAAAATACACTTGAGAACCATCGAACGGCATATTATTCGAAAAGAAAAGAAAAGCGAAGAAATTGGAGGGAATGAAGTTTTCTGAAGAGAAAAGGAAATAAAGAAAAAAAGAAATACCAAAAATACGAATTTAATGTGTCGCTAAAGTACCAGAAAAAAAATAGTAGAAAGGAAAAGAAAAGTAAAGAAGAAAAGAAGAAAAAAAAATCTTTTCGGTATAATATCATAAATATATAATATCATAAGTATGATATATATATATATATATATATATATATATATATATATATATATGAGCGGTTAATTTTGAAAGTGAAGCAAGTTCATTTTAATGTTATTACTAGAAAACATAAATAAAAGCATGAATTCTACATTAATTTGTATTAATGATTAGCTTCAACTATTTTCTCCACAGAATTGACTTACCCCACTTTCAAAATCAACGGCTCGTATATACATACATACATACATATATATATATATATATATATATATATATATATATATATATATATCAAAGATCGTTTAATCTGACGCGATGACTATCAACCCCCTTCAGAGAATCGGTCTTTATATATCATCCAGTACGTATTCTCGCACTTTACTTCCCGAATTACGAAACTCAAAGGAAACATTCTCGAGTCGTGAAATCGGATATCCTTCGTACGAAATAGAAACGTCCCGTAGCCACCCTTCAAGGAGTTTCCTCTATATCGCGAAGGACTCGCGTCCAAGCTGATCCAGATTAGAAGGGACCTCTCGATATTTTTCTATTCCTATACACGAGTATGGCTTTCAAAGAATATATATATATATATATATATATATATATATATATATATATATATATATATTCTATACAGTATCTCTTTCTCTCTTTTTCATCCTTTGTGGTAAGGACCAGTCAGTACCTCTTATGAGGATACGCAGCCAATATCCTGATCCTCGGTAGGCGGATAATTGATCCGTACTTTTCCCTCGTTCGGTTCAACTTCGTCGTTTTCACGTAGACCGACGATAATTCTCCTTCTCTTTCTCTCTCTCTCTCTCTATTTTTCTCTAATGTTTTCTCTTTCTTTCTCTTTATATATCTCTGTACTTTCCTTCTTTTTCTCTCTAGTTCTCTCTAATTTTCTCTCTCCTTTTCTCTTTCTACATCTCTATATTTCCCTTCTCTCTCTCTCTCTCTCTCTCTCTCTCTCTCTCTCTCTCTCTCTCCCTCTATCTATCTATCTATCTATCTATCTATCTATCTATCTATCTCATTCTCATTCTCTTTACTCGTAGAACTTTTTTTTTGTCGAGTGCATGTAAGAACGACGAAGAAGAGAAAGTAGAATAAAAATGAAAGATAGAATAAAGTAAGAGAATAAGGAAAGTAGGAAGGAAGGAAGGAAGGAAGGAAGTGAAAAAGGGAAAAAGGAAAGAAGCTTTGTCCTTTGCTGAGCTTAGCCCTCTTCCATCGTAAAGGACCGTACCGAATATCTTGAACCTTTCGTTTTAATTCCAACGAACGCCTCCGGTTTGCTCTTCTATTATTTGTCGGACAAAGCGAACGCTGCTACTCCTCGATGCCCAAGGGTATCGACTTCCGGCGAATCTCGAACGAACCGAGATTACAGTTTTCCGATATATGCTCTTACTCTCTCTTCTTCTCTCTCTCTCTCTCTCTCTCTCTTTTTCTCTCACACACACACACACACACTCTCTCTCTCTCTCTCTCTCTCTCTCTTCTCTCTCTCTTTCTCATTCTTTCTTTCTTTCTTTCTTTCTTTCTTCTCGGTCTTTCGGTTTCTTTGCGAGTACAACCAAGAGAAGTTTATCGGGTCTTTATGAACTACAAAAAGGAAGAAGGAGCTCTTTGAGAAAGTGGAAAAGTCGGAAGTTGGCCGAACAAATGTTATAACAGACGTAGTTTTACTTTCCGAGAAAAATGTTCACGACGATTCCTGGGACTTCTTACGTTTTCATTGTACTTTCGGGAAAGACGATATAAATCATGGTTTTTTTTTTCTTTTTTCCATTTCAACTTTTCTTTCCTTTTTTTGTTTTAATTTATCTTTAAGATAATCCTCGTGAAGTGGAAATCCACTTAATGGCACATAAATTAACATATATATATTAAAATTTGTTTCTATTAAATTTTCGTTTGTTAATAATTATAGTCCTACACGATGCTCTTCGTCAAGTCTTTCTTATCTAGTTGTTAATTAATAAAAAAAAAGAAAGTAAATTTCAACATAATAAATCGGTTTTTAATTAATCAACGATGCTATCTCTTCCTGTCCTTTTCTTAATGTTCCATTAAACGCCAATGAAAATAAAATATATATGTATATATATATACACCGAATTAGATGTAAACACACACACACACGCATATATATATATATATATTAGGTTGGCAAGAATGAAATTTGTAGTTAATAACGCCTAATTGTCGTTTTTCTACAAATTTCATCCTTATATATATCGAATAGATATATATACATAACGAATTAAAATCGATTATAACTATCAATTTAAATATCTAAACAGGAGAAATATAAAATTATTTGAATAGAATGAACATATTCGTATTCTATTGATTTCGTATCAACATATGTATTATCTATATACATACGCAAGTTTTTATAAAAAGAAAAGAAAAATATCAAATATGAAATATACGATAAGTGTGTTTGAAAAAGATTTAAAAAAAAAAAAATAAAAGAAGGAAGAAAAAGTTAATACAAAATTCAGATGAATTTTATCACATACATATACACACACACACATATATATAAACTATTCAATTTAATTAATTAATATATCCCTCTTATGCTTAATTACATATCAAAAGAGCAAATACATATGTAGAGAAAGAAATAATAGGAAACGTCGGAAGTAAGAAAAATAACAATTCCAGACGAAAAGTGTGTACCGTTATGATTTAGGATAAGTCAGTCGTTTCAACGTCTTTCACTTAGGTTTACATCTAAGCATGGGAAAAAAGTGGAAGAAAAAAATAAGAAGATGGAAAAGAGAGAGAAAAATTATAACATCGCAAAGTATCTATCTCGCTAGACGTTAATGGGCACGAGCACTCAGATTACTCACCAAAGTACAGTACTTACGCCTCTGTATATCCTTCTATGCCGTTATAAGTTAGAAACACATACACACACGGAGGAAACACACAGAGGACACATAGAAAGCACACAACGCTATCTTCTTCGGTCCAAACTGCTTCCTCCGCTAATCAGGTTTACGACTGCTTAATTGGCTCCGTTGAAGCACTCGCGCGCGCGCATTCAACCAACGACCTTGACCCCGAGGAATGTCCCTTATTTTAATTATATTCTAAAGATCCTAAACTTGTACGAAATATTTTCTATCCTCTTCCCGTTGAATTTGTTAGGTTTAATTAATATCATGTTTTACTATCAGTTTGTCGTTTGATTTGAAGAAATAAATTAGTTTAAGTAGAGGGGAAAAAGAAAAGGAAAAGAAAAAGATAAAGTATAAATAAATATATATACGTTACTTTGATATATAAAGATAATTCAAAGAGTGTATATATATATATATATATATATATATATAGTTAAGAATTGTAATTTACAATAATTATAAATTATTTATACCTCTCGCGTTAGGAAGATTTCGCTTATCTCGCTTCGACGTTTACTCTAATACGATCTAAACGTTACTGATACGAGTCAAACATCTCCTTTTGTCAAAGTCACATGATAAATTAAAGAAAGAACAAAAAAAGGAAAAGGAATGAACGAGACATCAGAAGAAATGAAAACAAAATAGAAGTTCACATTGCCACACGATAACGAAAGATAAACATTTGATCGAAATATTTCTCCGTTCGTTCTTTCATAATGATCATTAAGAAGATTTATATAGATGATATTAGATCTAATAATATTAAATTAATATACTGATGGTTAACACTTTGATGTCGGCATCTTTCTTAAATAATAACTAATATTGATACAGACGTCTTTCTTAAATAACAACAGATATAGTAAAAAGAAAAAATAAATTTTTGGGAAAAATCTTCTTTTTCTTACACGTAGAGTTGGACGAATAAATAATTTAAGTAATAGTTTTTAAATAATTTTTATAATATCCGACGTTGCATATTTGCAAATTTTATGTTGCAAATGTGTTTTCAGATTAATAAATAAAAACGAAAGGACAGATATTGAATAAATTTTATTTGCGACGTAATAATAAGGTTCTCCTTAAAACGTTACAAAACTAATTACAATCGACGGTTAATTAACTTTTCAATAAAAAAAAAGAAATGAATAACATGCCCCAATGGCATTGTCCAATTAGAGAAAGAAGAAATTTATTTTACCGCGATAAAATTAAATTTACTTTCAATGAGTTTAACGTTGATTGAACAACGACTTTTTCAAATTTTCTTTTTTATCATTTGTTCAAAACATTTCTTTTAAATTATCCAATTTTAACTAGACTAATAAACGTCACTGAAACCATCACTTTTCGTACACTCAACTACATGAAACGCAAAATTCGTTAATAATAATTACTAAATGTAATATTAATTATTCAATATCAATTTAAATAATTTTCGATAAAATTCCCTTCATATTTTCTTTTTTCTTTCCCCCTAGAAAGAACGAATGATAATAGATTGCAGAAATTGTAATATAAATTATTTCCATCGTTTTTCGTCGTTAATTCTTCATTAATTGAAGATACTACGACTGTACGAATAAAAATGAATCATCGTTGTCCTTTTAACCGTAAGATAGATCAATATATCGATCGTAGTCTATATTTAAAAGATAGATAAAAGAAATTATAATGATATATATATATATATATATATATATATATATATATTAATATATAATATAATTATAAAAACCGAGATAGTTCATGCATATAATAGGAATGCGAATAGAATTATCTTAGAAATTCTTTCGAAAGGAATTTTTTCAGAGAAGATAATAATAAGAGATAAAGTCGGAAACTTGGATCTTCATAGTCTTCCTGCTACAAGAGATTGCTTCGAAATTTTCATGACTCATTAACTTACAGAGAATTCTCGTTTCTCGTTCGCAAGAATATTACGGTCGTACTTGCTCGAAGTGTATTTTAACGAAGCACAACCAACCTGTGACCACGAGTGTGAGAATAACTGTCAACGTTTCTTTCGTATTTCTTGCCTTTAATGGAGGGTGGGGGGTGGTGGGGAATGGGGGAGGGAGTGAAACTTCTTGGTAAATAGTAGCAAGTACAAAGTACTTTTTTCTTTCTCTCTCTCTCTCTCTCTCTCTCTCTCTCTCTCTCTCTCTCTCTCTTTCTTTTCTGTATTTTTTTTTTCTTTATTTCTTCCCATCTGAAGATATCTCGCTGCTTTATAAAAGTCTCTAACTTTTATGAACTGATCCTGACTAACAAGAGGAGAAACTTTAATTCTTGGAAAGAACGTAGATCGAGTTGTCAAAATTATTACAGAGCATGACATAGATATCGCTAGATATATATGTATAATATATATATATATATATATATATATATATATATATATAATATATATATAAATACATATATATAATATATATGTAATATAATGTTATGTATATAAAATTAAATATTGAATAAATTAATAATTTTATTATATATAATATTATATATATATATATATATATATATATATATATATATATATATATATTTTATTTCATAAAATATAGTCTATACCCTCAGACACGTTTAAAACAATCGTCTTCACGGACACATTCATAACCTCAAACGCGTTAAAATTAATACTAATCAAATTCCAATTGACCTCCAAAAACATACTATATGTATACCTGTAAAATAGATATCTTTCATTAATATAAAATATATCTGTTAGTATATAACCGTTCGACGAATTAATTTTTTTTTTTTTTTTTTAATTCCATTCACTCCATTCAAATACATTTTTTACACCAACATTTACCTCCGTCATGATGTTACAGAATTAATCGCATATCAATGTTTAATAAATTTAATATCATAAGTAAATGTCGATCGAAATAAATGAACGGCGGTTCGCAGGTGTAAACGATTCTGAAAAGTATATGAAGGGTCTTACGTATCCTTTTTAGGTGATCCAGGTGCGCGTAAAAAACTTCTTCACGAAGTATGATTTGGACAATGAGAGAGAGAGAGAGAGAGAGAGAGAGAGAGAGAGAGAGAGAGAGAGAGAGAAAGAGAGGGAACGAGAGAGGGGGAGAGAGAGAGAGCGATATTTTCTCGTTTCCCTTGGCGGTGCTTGACAGTAGCAAAATATAAGGGTAGGAAGATGAACTCGATTGTTTCTCCACCTATAAAAGGAGCCAAACGCGGTCTCTTTTCAAGAATACAGACGTTCTCTCTCATTCTATTTTCCTATCTCTTTCTTTATCTCTCTCTCTCTCTCTCTCTCTCTCTCTCTCTCTCTCTCTCTCTTTCTCTCTGTCTCTCGTGACCTTGGATTCACCCTCCTCGTTCAATAGAAGGGCGCCATTACTGCACGGAAATTACCTCGAAATTAATTTAAACTTTCATAACGAGTAAACTGGCCTCCGAGACGGAGAAAGATATATATATATATATATATATATATATATATATATAGAGAGAGAGAGAGAGAGAGAGAGAGAGAGAGAGAGAGAGATAAAACTACTACTGAGATGATCCCGACAGGGACTAGGAGAAAATCGGGCTAACTCTTAACAGTCATCCACAAAGCTTCCTCGTGAAATATTAATTAGCGAGAAGAGGGAACGTTAGGATGAGAATCTTCTTATCGTAACGCGTATTCCCGGTTTTTCCGTGGAAAACTACTTGATCGATAGGATGAAAGTTGAAGAAAGAAAGAGAGAGAGAGATGGGGTGGGAGAGAGAGTGATATAGGTGATATATCAAAATGATGAATTTTCTATAAAGATAAATAATATTTAGAATATATGAAGATAAAATTATGAAGACGTATTAAACATGTAGATATATGTATATATACTTGATCAAATAAATTTATAATAGATAATTATTATAGAACGAATATTAAGAAAACAAGAGAGAGAGAGAGAGAGAGAGAGAGAGAGAGAGAGAGAGAGATGATATACCAGAAATATAATTTCCCTTTAAGGTTCGTCAAAGAAAATAACTGTAAAAATATATGTATATGAATGTGTATATACAAAATAAATATATACGAAATAAATATCACAAAATATAAACGTATATCTGATAAAATAAATCTGCTTAAATATCATGGAACGCCAGATATTAAAAAAGAGAGAAAAAGAAACACGACCTATCAGAATTATTATCTTTATACAAGTCCAGAGATAATCGTGAAGAGATATCAAATGAAAAAAAATGAATAAACAAATAAATATAACAAAATAAATAGATCTATGCGAATATTACACGAAATTGATATTACAATATAAAGATGAATAATAAATAAATATATATATATATATATATATATACATATCTGATAAAAAATAAATTATACAATAGATATCAAGAAGAAAGAAAGATAGACAGAGAGTGAGAGAGAGAGAGAGAGAGAGAGAGGGACGGAATGACAGATAGAAAAAGAACAGAAAGATACCTTTCATCTTACTTTTTTTTTTTAACCAAGTTTTCCTCGTCTCCCTTCTTTCGTACAATACCGGATGGTCGCGATGTTCGACGTGGTAGAGTAATTTGAGGGGAACCTAATCAAGATCCACTCGATAGGGTAGGTATAGTTCTCCGATCTACGGATAAATGCATCGCTTACCAAGCCCTGCTAAATCACTAGCTGTTAATCGTCGACAGCCCGTATCTTTCCTTCTCTCTCTCTATCTCTCTCTTTCTCTTCTTCTCTTTCTCTTTATCTCTCTCTCTCTCTCTCTCTCTCTCTCTCTCTCTCTCTCTCTCTCTCTCTCTCTCTCTCTCTCTCTCTCTTTCTATCTCTTTTTCTCTTTATCTTTATCTTCCACTCTCTCCCTCTCTCTCTAATAACCATTTTCCCCTGCAATTATTTTTACGCGGGTAGCTTTTACAATCGCAATCGTCTGCTGAAATGCATCGACTTTAATCGCCCACTTCCGTTTGATATCGTCTATCCTTTCACACGTTAATGCGACTACTAACGTTCTTTCTAATGAGCGTTCATAAGTATCGTTTATATCGCGTACACGTAAACAAGAAAATTATTCTTCTTATATTGGCAAAATAAAAAAAAAAAGATCCAAAAAATAAAGAAGAAACAGGGGAAATGGGAACAAAATAATTCTCTTTTCTTTTCGTTTTCTCTCTCTCTTTTTTTTTTTTTTTTTAATCCTTCGATAGACCCGATTGGAGTTAATTGCAAAATTGACGAATTATTTAACGGATTATGTGTATATTTATTTAATCGTATCGATTAAAGACACATCCTTGACTGATATTACTCGTAACGATACTTTCGGTTTTCTAATCAGCATTTATGTTTCGTCTATCGTATAAAAGAAAAAAAAGAATAGTAAAACAGTTAATAAATAAAAATAATGAAACGGTCTTGGTTTAATAGGATGGAAAGAATTTGCCGATAGACATTGTTAAAACAATTAAAAAAAAAAAAAAAGAACAAAAGAAAAAATTTTACTTGACGAACTCCGTGCGGAGTAATTTATTTCTTATATAAAAAAAAGAATCAAATAAAAAGACAAACAAGATACGCAATAGAGAATCAAAAAAAAACAATTTTGTTTTTATATCTTTCAATACACTTTATTAGGACTATTTGCAAAATTCACGAATTATTTAACGTGTATAGTTATTTATTTCTTATATATTTACTTTATACACACACACACACACATATACCCTATTTGTTTCTTATATATTTACATCTTATATATTACATTTCTTATATTAAGGATATACTAAACCAATATTATTACTAATAATTTTTTAACCATCTAATAAACATTTATTTGCACAAAACCCTCGCCTACATAAATAATAATACACTTATTCTTTCTAGATTAGCAAAAAAAAAATGTTAAGAAGAAAATCATTCACGAATTATTACACGAACTCTTACTGCAACAATTTATTTCTTATATATCGATTAAGGATGTTATCCTTAAGCGATACTACCCAAAACGATACTTCAATCTTCGAATGAGATCACTTACATCTCATCCATCCCCGTTCACAAAATAATCGTATTGTTCTTCTTCGGTTAACGAGAAACGAAAGAAAAGGAAAAGAACCAAAGGGGAAAGGAAACAAGCAAACAAACAAACAAACAAACAAACAAACAAAAATCGAACGGAAAAGAAAATCCTTCTATGGTATTATTCGAGCTATCGGAATGATGTAGTTTATTAGAGAGAAATCAATCGTTGATATATTTCTTAAAACAATTAAGTTTATCCTTAACTCGAATGGTTCGAAGTAAAGAAGAGAAGAGAGGAGGAGGGTCGGGGGAGTATGGGGGAGGAGTCGAGAAAACGGTCGAGCAATTCGGTTCGAAATCACGCTTCTTGCCATGCCATTGAGAAAGTGAGAGAGAGCGAGAGAGAGAGAGAGAGAGAGAGAGAGAGAGAGAGAGAGAGAAATAAAGAGGATGAGAAGATCGAAAACACGGATGGGATTGCGGGGGCGTAACATGAAATAAAGAGAAAGATAGAGAGAGAGAGAGAGAGAGAGAGAGAGAGAGAGAGAGAGAGAGAGAAAGAGGGTCGAGATCGATAAGCATGCGAAGGCAGACTCAGAAGAAAAACGAAAGGTGCGATGGCTCCCGATTCGATGCGCTCGCCTCGTCTTTCGTTCGATCGGCCGGAGTAGATTAATTTCTTCGAGACGCGACGCCTTCGAAAACTCCTCCGCGATTGGAGAACTCACTTCGAAAATGTTTTTCCTCCTCGTTCGATCTCTCTCTCTCTCTCTCTCTCTCTCTCTCTCTCTCTCTCTCTCTCTCTCTCTCTCTCTCTCTTTAACGGAGAACGATCTATAATCCTTAAGCGAGACGGATGGAAATCGAATTCGATCGTATCTAACGTGTTTTCTTCACTTTTCTTTTCTTGTCTTTTCTTTTTTCGTCTCTTTCCTTTTTTCCCGTTTCTTTTTTCGATATCGTGACGCAATTTCAAATTGAGATGGGTTCTTTTTTTTTCTTTTCTTTTCCTTCTTTTCTTTTCCTTTCGCGAGAAATGAAGTAGCGCATTGCGCAATAGAATGAAAGGACGTACGTGAAATATGACGTATTATTATTAATAATATGGTTTGACGAGTGATTAATATATTTTGGGAAATTTGTTTCATAAAAGAAATATATATCTGTATCAGATATCAAGTGAATATTGTGATGAATATATACCCAATGGAATAATAATAATCGTCATATAAAATTGTATTTATAAAAATGTAATAATCCCGCTAGTGCTACATACATATGAACGGGTATAATCGAAGTCATGAAGTTAGACGTTTCATTCAGTTATTATTTTTTTTTATTTTCGTCTTTTTTTCGGATATCATGTAAATTCAAATTGATATGGATACTGTGCTTCGCGAGGAAAGAGACTGTATATTGTGTATAAAAAAAAGGAATGCGTGTAGAATAATATATTATTATTAATTATGAACATCGACGCGTGATTTATATATTTTCGAGACAAATTTTTTTTCAGTAAAAAAAGAATACATATTATATTAGGTATCAAGTGAATATTGAGATAAATATATAATAGAAAAATTATGTTATCATATAAAATTTTATTTATGAAATTTGACAAAATTATTCTCAATTATTTTCTTCATATTCCTTATTTCTCTTATTTATATCGTTTGATTAATAATTTTCTCCATATATTAAACGCTAAATATTAAATCTGAAAGCATGATGTAAATATTGCTAAAACATTCTTTTTCCTCTTTCTTTTTTTCTATTCTTTTTTTTTTTTTTAACGAAATTAACTTCATTAAACGCGTTAATATGCCGATTTAAGATCCATCCGTAATTAATAAAATTATTCTTCGGGAGAATCGCATTACCTTGGTTAAAAAAATATCTACAACAGTATCCACGTAGAACGGGGGGAAGAGGGGGGAGGATAATCGAAATCGTGAAGTTGGACGTTCCATTCTTTCTTTTTCTCCCTTCTCCTTCTTTTCGTTTCTTTTCCTTTTTCTTATTTTTTAAGTAATATCCTCGAACTTATAATTAATTCGATCCTTAACGAATTCTCAATCCCGGGGTTCTCCTCGAAGATACATTCCCATTGGAAAATATATTTCTCGGTTCTCTTAGACCTTATTATTTTTTTTTCATTTTTTTTCTTTTTTTATTCATCCTTACTTTTTCCTTTTCCTTCGTCTTCTTACTCCTCCTTTTTTTCTCGAACGACATTAACTCCGGTAGCAGTTTTTAAAAGGATCACCCTGTATATAAAAGAGCTCTGGTTCGAAGGTAAAGAGGAATGACTGTACCGTAAGGACGAAGGGAGCGACGAAGGTCCTCCCTTCTAGGTCCAAAAGGGAAACGCAATTAGAGCCGAACCGCTTCGGTGTTAGGTGGAGCTTTCCGAAGCGTGCGCGAGGGGTGGCCGAACGCACGAGAAAATTTCTTTTTTGTCGGGATGAGGGGAAGGGGCGTTTCGCAGGGAGGAGGAGGAAGGGGCGGGGGGTAGAAGGGGGGACGGCGGAGACCGAGAATACGAAAAGACGACGGTGGTCTTCGTTTGCGACATTTCGGAAATCAATGGAGGAGAAAGCTCGTGAAATGAAAAAAAAAAAAAGAAAGGAAAAGAAAAAAGAATTGGACTCTTCCTTTGTACAGGGTTCATTACTGATGAGACGGTCCTGACCGGTGGTTGCAAATGATCCGTTCTCTTATAGCCAAGATGAGATACGATTTTTTTTTTATTTCTTTTTTTTTATGACAAAAATGACTGTCGATCATCGATAATCTCTGTAATCCTTTTTATCGAGTAACTAGATGAATTACGATATTTTCCAATATAGAGAAATTAAACGACGAAAAATTAATCGTTTCGGTTCTCCTTGTATGACTGAAAAATTATCCAAAAGTTAATTAATTTCTTAGGGAAACGGTCCCCGTTCGTGAAAAAGAATTCTTTGTTTTTCTTTCTATTTTTTTTTTCTTTCTTTCTTTATATTTACGAAAATCTGTGGATCAATTTCTTGATTTTATCTCGATGTCATAATTAATTTTATATTATCTCGTTTATATATTTTTATATTATATGAAAATATATTTCTCTGTTATGGACATCGTTTAAATCTATTTAAATTCGCAATGTATCGAATGTATCGAAGTTTAAGAGATAAGTGAAGAACGTATTACATGTGTACTTGTTAAAATAAATAACATAGTACAATTATTATAAATATAAATGATATAATGCATCGTCAAGTAAGATGGATGATACAGTAAAAATAATATAGTAAAGAGTATATTATATGTGATATTAAAAGCGATGAGTTAAAGTAAACTATATATTTTTATTACTTAATTATTGATTATCTTTCTTATCTCTTAAGTTTTTATGATTATTTTGTATAAAGTTCGATATAAAAAAAAAAACGAATCGCTCTGTGAGAGCATATTTATATATGTTTGTATGAATGTATGTATATATCTCGAAACGAAAAAATTAATAAGTATACCACGAAACAAGATTCTATTCGCGAAGCTTTTATTTTCAAGGAACGGATATATTTGATTATATTATAGAACGGAGACATATATAAAACAGACAATTTCATATTCGAACATAGAAAATGAAATAAACGTTTGAATATGGCGCCGGTCGTCGTGGATGTTATTATATACACATACGCATATATATATATATATATATATATATATATATATATAACAATTTTTCGACTATGTCCCTTTTTCTAAGGATCTATCTATCTATCTATCTATATAATAATATATTTGTATGTGTGTGCGTGCGTGTGTGTATGCATATATATACAGTTGTATGGAATACTTTAAGAAAAATCTGACGAATTTTACGAGATACTTTTATATACTTCTTGAAAATAAACAGTATGAAAGAAAAAGAATGAAATCCCAAACGCGGAAAGGTCTTTCAGCGTTATCGCTAAAATATCGACGGTTTCGAACGAAATAACAAAGTCACCTTAAACGGCTAGGTTTGGTGGATGGAGGAGGAGTGGAGTAAGATGGGGAAGTTCCCCCACCCTCCGTTTTCTACGGAAAAGAAGAACGTAGAGAACCGTTCTAGTTTTTCCCAAGCGGAAAAATACGGAAAAGATGTTTTCGTCGAGAAGCTGTGCGTTGAACGAGGAGGAAATCCAAGAGGAAAGAAACGAAGTAATTCGTCCGCGGATGCTCGCTCTATTCCGCGTTTATCCGAACTACAACGACGACGACGACGACGACGACGACGACGACGACGACGACAGAGACGACGACGGAGACGACGACGACGAGCGTCTCGACGGACGTCTCGATGCGAAAGACGTTTTCAGCTTCGACGGACCGTTTTATTCTTCCCGAAATGCAAACGTCGTATCGGACGAAATGTAAATCGAAAGGGATTTTCATTCCGTTATTCTTCCCTAGTACCAACGTTACGTACAATATCTTATATACGGTTGAAAATATATATATAGATTTATATTTATATATATATAAATGTATGTGTGTGTGTATATATATATGTGTGTGTGTGTATTGGAGGTGTGGGTGTGTATATATATATATATATATATATATATATATATATATGTATGTATGTATGTATGTATGTATGTATTTCAAAACGTTCCTACGATAAACGAGCCGACGACGTTTTCCATTTTGTTACGAGTCAGAACGAAGCGTGCGAACGGCGAGACGGGAGGAAAGGATTTCGTCGGATCGACGATTTGAAGATTTCCGTTTAAAGTTTTCACCAGCTACATATTACATACCACCGTACTCCTCCTCCTCCTCCAGCTCCTCCAGCTTCTCCTCTTCCTCCAGCTCCTCCAGCTCCTCCAGCTTCTCCAGCTCCTCCGGTTCCTCTAGCTCCTCCTTCCCCGCCCCGTTCCCCGTTCATCACTCCGTTTTCTCCGCGCTACAACAACGAACCCTACGTACATCGATCGTAACCCCGCCCACTCCTAGTGATATCATAAATATATCGAAATATACACGTGACGTATTCTTCAAAATGATATTTTCTAAATAAAAGTACATACGTATGTATCTATGTATGTATGTACATATATAAATATAAATATATATATATATATATATATATATATATATATGTATATGTATGTATATGTATGTATATGTATGTACGTATGTGATCATCGAGGAAACAATATTTTTTTTATTCGTGTGATTGTTTAAGTAAGAGAGAGACGGACTGACAGAACAAGAGAGAGAGAGAGAGAGAGAGAGAGAGAGAGAGAGATTGTAAATAAGCGAAGAATTGTTCGAGGATTATCGATCGATCGGAAGGTCGACGGTGCGTTAATAATCGTGGCACGTGCTGACGCCATCCGGTAAGATTTACATACAAGAGGAAACACTCGTTCTCGTCGTCGTCGTCGCCCGCCTCCGCCACCTCCATCTCCGCCGCCTCCATCGTCACCACCATTACCACCTAAACCACCACCACCACCACCGTCGTAGTCGTCGTAGTCGTCGTCGTCGCCGTCATCATCCTCGTGGAAAACGGTGCACCGTTGCTAGAGAGACAGAGAGAGAGAGAGAGAGAGAGAGAGAGAGAGAGAGAGAGAGAGAGAGAGAGAGAGAGGACTTTATTTTTCTCGACAAAAGCTCGCTACGTCGACATTCTATGACTTTCCCATCGTCCTCAACGCTAGTACGGAACGTTTAAACGCGTACGCGGAATATCAATTCGAGCGAACGCCATCGACATTGATGGTGAATATGGCCCTCAGAGAATAACGCGATTTCGCTTTTCCGAACTTCCTTCTCCATCTCTGTCTGTCTGTTTCTCTCTCTCTTTCTCTCTTTCTCTTTTAGTCTCTCCGTCTGTCTCTCTCTTTCTCTCTTTCCTCCTCCTCTCTATTTCTGACTTCTCATTGTATAAACTCGAACGAAATTTTAGTAGTATCAACGTATCCCACGGGAATGTGAATATCGACGATAGGGAGTAAATCGATTTCCTTCTACATATCGTTCGTCTTGCTTTCTCTCTCTCTCTCTCTCTTCTTTCTCTCTTTTTATATAAAAAGATAGCGTTATTAATGTATCATTATTGGATTTATCGAAACCGTTGAAATATAGATCTAGGATTATAACGATGTAAAATAATAAATAAATAAATATATACATAAGGCTTTATTTGGAATTAATAATAATAATAATAATTATGAAATGAAATGATAATAAGAAGGATTTATAGATTGTTTTGAAGAATCCGATGAGAACAAAAAAGACGAAAAAAAAGCAGAAAATGGCGAATCTCTTGTATGTATGTACAAATATATGAAAAAATAATTATTGATTAAATCGATAAGAATAATAATTATTATTATTATTGTTATTATTATAACAATTTATAAATTGATTCAAGTAATTATCAAAGATTGAAAGAAACCTACGAAGGATTCTTCATGGCTGTGACATTAACTCGTTGATTAATTGCTATCGTCTTTTCGTATTTACTTTTAGAAACAGAAAGTTGTTTCGATCGTAGAGACATCAGAGAGAGGGAGAGAGAGAGAGAGAGAGAGAGAAAGAAAGATTATTATTTCACACGAATCATTAAATGTTCGAAACTCCGTCGGCGGTCGATTGATATCATTGAAATTTATGAATCCCTTGGGAACGTGTTTTTAGCGAGTTTATCGTTATACGGTAGACGTGTTTTTATGAAAGATAAGAAATCGAAACGGCACATTTAAACACAAAATACGTATTTCCGCGATGTTCATCTCTCTGTCTGTATTTCTTTCTCTCTCCCTCTCCCTCTCTCTGCCTCTTTCCCACTCCTCCCTGTATCTGTCTCCCTTTATCCATCTATCTATCCATCCATCTATCTATCTATCTCTTCTTCCTTCCGTCTTCTTTTACCCTTCTATATATACATACATCGCTATTA
This sequence comes from Dolichovespula sylvestris, assembly GCA_918808275.2. Lineage (NCBI taxonomy): Eukaryota > Metazoa > Arthropoda > Insecta > Hymenoptera > Vespidae > Dolichovespula > Dolichovespula sylvestris. The sequence goes on from OU964975.1 coordinate 2,750,261, forward strand.
CCGGCCGCTTTTATCGTCGTTACGCGTAATAATAAACCCGTAGTTGGAAGTAAGGGCTCGTGTAGAAAATCGAGATGCGATAGGAACGCGTTGAACAACATAGGTCTACGGATGAATATTGTAAAGACGATTTCACGGAACGCTACCTGCGATAGAGACTCCACTACGTGTATCCTGTTACTTCCAGAGAATAAGAAAGGGAAAGAAGAAGAAGAAGAGGAAGAAGAGTGGGAAGAATAAGACGAAGAAGAAGAAGAAGAAGAAGAAGAAAAATGAAAAGAGTAAGAAGAAGAAGAAGAAGAAGGAGAAGTAGAGTGGCTGCTGATACAGGTACACGGGCGCAAGTAGGTAAATAAAGGGTGGCGGAGGAGTAAGGAACGTAAGACGTTAACGCAGAAAACGTTAACGATTATCTTATAGACTGCCAAAGGTACCACGTGACGACTACTACTACTACTAGTAATACTACTACTACTACTACTACAACTTCTCCCATTTCGATTTTCCTTTCGAATGGACACGGAAAACGCAACGAACCGTCGATCGATTCTAAACGTATGGAAGAATATCTTCTTCGTGAATATATATCTTTGAGAATATTTAAATTTATATCTAATATTTAAATTCTTCTCCTGTAAGGAAAAACTCGGGATTTTCTTTATCGTCGTGCTTGACGAAGGAAAAGGGAGAAAGAAAAAGAAAGAGAGATACGGATAGAGAGAAAGAGAGAGAGAGAAACGAAACTGTGTGAGTGGTAGAAAACGTTTTAACACGTTTCCACCGTTTGAATGGCGATGTTCCAAAGGAGTTTTAAATTCCGTAACGTAAACGCGGCGCCACGAAAAGTCCGTCGAGGTTTATAGTCGAACGCTATAACAACGTACAAACGATATAACCCTCCATAACCGGGTAAACGCCCCGTTGGAATGCCCCAAGCCAATTTCAGCAATATATCTTTCATCTTTCGCCGCTTTCCTACGTTAGAATCGCTAGCACTCTTCTTTCTTCTCGCTATGCCGCTCTCTCTCTCTCTCTCTCTCTCTCTCTCCGCTCCGCTAAAATCATCCCTCGTTTTCTTCTCAGCCCTTCTTATCCCCCACCCCTTTTTCCTATCACGACCGAACGCAAATATCTTTTTCGTAATGCGTTGTTTCGCATGATCGTACAATGGAACATCGAGATAAAAATATTCGTGAATTTTCAAAGATTTTTTTAATGACCCACGAACGTTTTATCGTTTGGAAATATCCCGTGCATATTTTATTACGAAATTTGTGTAATATTATTTTTTATGTAATATATATAATATATAACGTATCCTTCAAAAGCATATATCTTTTAAATGAAGCATTTTTGGACATGAGTTTATATGAAATATTTTCATCGATTTGATCACGGTAATGCGTAGTGTATAAGTTTGGACTCATACTTTGTGGATACCCTGTGCGTGTATGCGTGTGTGTGTAGTAGTAGTAGTAGTAGTAATAGTAGTAGTAGGTGTGTATACACGGTGAAGAATATACGTTTGGTAGAAAAATTATATAGGAATAAGATCGATTTATTTATTTTTTTTTCTTTCTAAACGACAAGTGGAAATATTGCGAGAATAAATTTCAATAAATTTATTCGGAAGCAAGGATGTAGTTAGATTCGACGTTTATTTTTTGTTAAGTAACAAATAACAGAATTACTGCGAGAATAAATATTGATGAATTTATTCGAAAGCAATAATATAATGGAATATATTTGAGATTTATTCTTTTTCCAAGCGACAAGTTAAGGTAACAACACTACTGTGAGAATAAATTTTTAATAGAATTCATTCGAAAGTACCGAGAATAAAAAATACGAAAAAAAAAATAATTGGATCGATTTATTTATTTATTTATTTATTTTTTTTTTTTCTAAGGAACCAATCGAAACACGATAGGAACAAAATATGAGTTTATTTCAAGAGAAAAATATAATAAGACATATTTCAGATTTATTTTATTCCGAGCGACGAGTTAAGGAAAAGAAAAAAGAAAGAAAAGAGGGGAAAAAAGGAAAATTAATATAAATACGATAAAAATAACAAAAAAAAAATATTTCGTTGGTTATACTTTTCCATAAAGAATATATGGTTATTCTTTAATCGATTGATTGGTTAAGAGTTATATAGAAACATACATTTCCCATTAGATCATGTCAGTATCAATAAGAAAACGTCCATTCCTTGACACATTAGTTGTTGCCATAGATAGACAAAACTTGAACTCCTTTTCGGTCTACTGATAAATATCATAATATTCTTAGATCTTTCTTCTTGGGATGGAAAACTTTTTCCTTATCGATTCTTCTTTCTGTTTTTCTTTTTCTTTCATCTCTCCCTCCCTCTCTCTCTCTCTCTCTCTCTCTCTCTCTCTCTCTCTTCTTTCTGTATCTTTCGATTATAAGAGATCATTTTTATGATGACGACGACGACGCCGACGATGATCATCATCATCATCATCACCATCATCATCATCAACCTCTCACTCCAGAAAATGAATCCCATAAACTTTCGTCTTTCTTTTCGAAAATAAGTATTAACGAACGAGGAGTAAAGTTCTCGCAGCTGTCGACGTAATCGAAACCGATCGGTGAACGGGGGAGAGATTCGAGAACGGGGAGATAATCGATTCCATTATAGTTATGGGCCCCATAACCATCGATATTTGACTGGCACGAATGAACGACGGTACCAGCTGATCGCTACGTGGTTTTCCTTTTTTTCTCTTCTTTTTTTTTTCTTTTTCCTTCTCTTTCTAGACTATTTTCACGATTGATGGGTGCGCGATCGAAATGTGTCTCGGCAAACAAAATATAAAATTTATTCCTTTTAGCATATGCGTTGTTGGCCTTGCGGCGAGACATATTGAATTTACGTGAACGAACGAACGAACGAACGAACGAATGCACGAACGAACGAATCCACGAATGTGCGAAATTATTCGACGTTATTCGCGTCGACGAATATTTACGTAGTAAATGATTATACGAAGTAAAGCAATAAAAAAAAAAGGAATAGAAAAAACAGAATTTGTTTTTCACCGTTTTTTCAATCGGTCGACAGAAATTTTCTTCTTCTATCTCTGTCTCTGTATCTTTCTCTCTCTCTCTCTCTCTCTCTCTCTCTCTCTCTCTCTTTCGCTTGTTACTTCTTTTTCTTATTTTCTTTCGAAATCGCCTGAAATTATTCGACGTTATTCGCGTCGACGAATACTTACGTAGTAAATGATTATACAATGTAAAACAATAAAAAAAAAAAAATAATAGAAGAAACGGAATTTGTTTCTTTTTTCTGTTTTGAATCGATCGACAGAAATTTTCTTTTTCTATCACTGTATCTCTCTCTCTCTCTCTCTCTCTCTCTCTTTCGCTTTTTTCTTCTTTTTCCTTTCTTATCCTTTTTTTTCCTTTCGACATCGCCTGAGGTTAGAGAAGACGGTAACGTTTAAGAATCACGTGAGAACTTAATGAAAGAGGGCGAGCTATAAGCGGGGAAACAAGAAGTGACATTAAATTTGTAAGATTACAGATAGCGCAGCTATCCGCAACGAAATGGAACCGAGTGGTCGCAAGTGTAAATTCTATTAAAGGTGAACGATCTCTCAGTTTCTCTTTCTGTTACTCTGTCTCTCTCGATAGAAATTTTCTTTCTCTCTCTCTCTCTCTCTCTCTCTCTCTCTCTCTCTTTCTCTCTTCATGTGTTTCCCCCTCCCTCCCATATTTACATATTTTAGGTAAAAATAATTATATAATACAAAAAAGAAAATAGAAATCCATTTGCAGGTTTAAACGCTGATAACAATATATAATTTTGTGTGTGTGTGTGTGTGTGTAATATAAAGGGACGTGAATTAATTAAAAGATATCTACCTTTCCGATCTTTGGAATCGTTTTTCTTTTCATCATTTATTATTAAAACGAATATGTTGTGTTCAAATTTGCAAATTTATTATTGGATGTTATTAAGAAAAATTATTATTCGTAGGTACTTGTTTTAAATTTTTCTTTTTTTTTTTTATTTCATCAGATGAATCACAAATTACGTTGACTCAACTTACAGTGTACGGTCTTTTTTCAAACATAAGATAATATCGAAACTTAACGTTTAAGCGATACAATCGGAGACTCATCGATACAATTTAAACGTATCATTTTCAAATGTTATTAGATGATCCATTATAATTTGTGTTATTGAAATAAACGCTTACATAATTTTTAACGCAAGAAAGAGAAAGAAAGACAGAGAGAGAGAGAGAGAGAGAGAGAGAGTGGAACGATTTATTAGAAATTGAATAATGAAAATTTCGTAACTATAACAGCCGATAGCCTATTGAACGTTGAATACTGAATTGTCGCTTAAAGCATTTGACGTATTTATTATTCTTCCGGGCACCCACTCTCGCACTTTCTTTCTTTTTCTTGTTTATTTTCTTTTTTCTTTTTCTCTTTCTCTCTTTTTCATTTACCAAAGTCCTATAGATCGAGAACAACGATTCCACCTTATATATCGATGCTCGTAGGTGTCAAAGACTCAGCTAATACATACACACACACACACACACACACATGTATGTATAATGTATATTTGCACACGCGTATGTATATACGTAAATATGTATGTATGTATTTTAGGAAAAGAGAAGAAGACATTGTTGGTACTGATAAAGAAGAAACGAATATAAACGACCGAAACGTTTGTAAATCTAACGCTTTTGTCCCACGCGTATCGTAGATCATAGACTGGTTGGGTGGGGAAGGGTGAAGAGGGTGAAGGGGAGAGCGAGTACACAGCGAAATACATGGAACATTTAAGAGATCCATAATTTCCATCCAACGAAACCAAAACGTGAATGCTGACGCGTTCCTCGGTCGAATAAAGAGAAAGCTCGCACGCTTGCGAAGAAGAAGAGAGAGATATCTGAAAGAGATAATAGATAATAAACGAAATATTATCTACGTCTTTCGAGCTACGCTTTTCTTGTTTTTATTTATTTCTTTTATTCTCTTTCTTTTTCTTTTTCTTTATCGTTTTCTTTTTCATTTTCTTTTTCTTTATCGTTTTCTTTTTCATTTTCTTTTTCTCTTTCTTTTTCAATTTCTTTTCCATTTTTGAAGTAGAAAATTAAAAGGGAGTGAAAGATACCTTAAATTTCTCTCTCTCTCTCTCTCTCTCTCTCTCTCTCTCTCTCTCTCTCGCTATATATAAACTATCTATCTATCTATTTATCTATCTCATAGAAGATATCACAGACTTTAAGTAAAGATAAAAAATCGCGAAAATTTTCGAAATACATTGGTTAATCGACTAACTAGATATACACCTCCCCTTCTATTACTTATCCTCTCTCTCTCTCTCTCTCTTTCTTTTTCTCTTTTAGATTTCGTTAGTACCGTGTTTCACTTTAACGAAAGCAAACGGATTTTCATCTCTGTCAGTCGCAGTATTCGATCGTGCCTTAAAGCGCTAAAGGTTAAGGTGGATCGAAAAAGTAAGTAGTTATTCTTCACTCAAGACGTTCGCGCCTTTTCTTGCGCCGTTGAAACACTGTGTGAAAAATAGAGATAGAGGGATATATATATATATATATATATATATATATATATATATATATACACACATACAGATAGATAGATAGATATATATATAGATAGGTAGGGATGGATATGTACTACTACCTACCACGTTTTCGAGAGAAGGACGAAAAAAAAAAAGCAAAGGATAAAGGAAAAAAAAAATAGGAAAAAAGATAATAACGTTGGTCTCGACGTACGGAGAAGGTGAGTTTGGCGTCTGGTGATGGCGTCGAACGTGTTAGGATCGGTCTCTCTCTCTCTCTCTCTCTCTCTCTCTCTCTCTCTCTTTCGTTCTCCCTTTAGTGTACGTTGAACCTGAGGGGTTGATTCTCCCTCTCTCTCTCCCTCTCCCCTCTCTCTCGATCGAGCAGGCTTCGCACCCCTTCTGCTCCGCAACCTCTCGACAACCTTTCCCTCTCTCTCTCTCTCTCTCTCTCTCTCTCTCTCTCTCTCTCTCTCTCTCTCTCTCTCTCGTATACAAACACACACGAACACATACATACATATACACTTACACACACGTTCTCTTCATAGCCGCAGCATCCACGAGCGTTAATTTCCCTACGCGCGGAACGGCCCCGGTCGCCTTCCTTCCTCCAGCCTATCGCCGAAACGAGGAGGGTACACACTGGCTAACATCTCGTTACACGTGTTTCCGGACGCACGAGGAGGACTCACTCTCTCTCTCTCTCTCTCTCTCTCTCACTCTTTCTGCCCCTCTCTCCCTCTCTCTCTTTCCCCCTGTCTCTCATTCTCTCTCGCTCTCTGCTCGCGCAGAAATCAATACGCGCGTGTACGCGCTTCAAGTCGATCGGAATTCGACTCGACGAGAGAGAACGTTAACGTGATACGTGAAATGTGAAATGTCAAGGTTCCGACCGCGTCTAATCCATTATATTTTTGTTGTATCCTCGATAGATATCGGATCAAATAAATATACAGTTCGGAAGTTTTGTTGATCTCTTTCTTTTTGATGGGAGACTTTCTTTTTTTCCCCTTTTTCTTTTATACTTTCTTTCTTTTTTCTTTCTCTCTCTCTCTCTCTCTCTCTCCCTCTCTCTCTCTCTCTCTCTATCTATCTATCTATATATATATATATACATATATATATATATATATATATATATATATATATATATCTTCTCTTTTAGCATCGTCCTAGTTAGCAAATTGAAATCGTTCCTTTTTTCGTTCCTTTTTTCCTTCTGTTCCCGATAAACCTTGCGTCGCATTGATATATTGGTTCATTGGATTTGTTTCTTTTCTTCTTTTTCTCGGTCGATACGGGTTTTTCTTTTTGTTTTTTCTTTTTTTAATAATATCGAAACAGTTTTGTGATATACGTTGTCATTATTATTTGTCCGAATGACTTTTGTTGCTTTTGTGATTTGTTTCTTTTTTTTTACGATCGATACGTTTTAGAATAACATTAAAATGGAATTTTAATCGGTATTGAAGATGGCGATGATGGTCAACGATACGTTCTTTAAGTTCTATTAATGTAACGAATAGTTAGTTCATGTTACATCAATATCGCCTGTTATTAATATATTAACATTGATATATGATCTAATGTGCAAGTTAATGTTACGTGTTAAGAGAACAACAAAGAAGATCTCGTTCGAAAATAATTTTGACAAGTACAGATATCAATAATAATATTATCAATATACTATTGAATCTTAACGATATGATAATGAAACGATCGAAAGATCTTCGAATTGTCTGTGATACTTGTAAAACGTTGACTTATGAGAAAGATATAATCAAGTCATTAGATTTCTTTCTTCGATTATGAAAATTCTATTGAACGTTTCGAGAATGTTACTTAAATATCAAACCAAATACACGAACACGTTGATACATACATCCAATTTATTATATCTAAACGTTAATAAATAACCAGGATCAATGCAATTGATAAATAAATAAAATTGAAAAAATTTGTATACATAATGAACATGTAAATACATACATGCACACACCCACGCACGCACACATATAATGTATATATGTATATATAGACATAAAGCAATACTATAAATTGCCTATAGCTATATATTCTACTTGTCCTATCTGAGAATCGATCTCAGAAACTTATCGTGTCTCTTCCTTGATATATAACGTACTGTCGCGACGTTCTTAGAATCGATAGTCAAACTAGCCAATCCTCTTTGAGTTAGACTACGTAGCCCTTACGATATCGATATAATCGTATCCCTATCCTTTTGCGGATACGTTCGGCTTTAATATCGATTTCGCGGTCCGAAACCGACCACCGAGCTCCACCGAGGCAACATTGCGTTCGAGTGTATTTGACTGGAAATTGACCCTTAGGAACTTTTAATGGGCACCCTCCCGATTCTCCGCGTCTACCCCGCGTCTCTCTTTCCTTCTGACCCTACGGGAATAGAAAAAAAGAAAATAAAAAATAAAAAGAAGAAAGGAAGGAAAGAAGAACCTATCATCGTATTTCGAGTAAAAGTGAGCAACGAATTCTTGGAAAAAAAAACAACAACAACAACACGAGAAAAAATAGGATCTACGATCAAACCCAGAAAAACGTGGACTTTTTTCTTCTTCGTTTAGGAAGGAAGAGAAAGAAAGAAAGAAAGAAACTGAAGGAAATAAGAGAAACATCTTCCGAACGTTCCTCCTATTTGTAACAACGAAAATGTATCAACTCCTTACCTCACGTTTCCCTCTACCGTCGCTGTCTTATTAGAAAAGAGAAAAAGTGGAAATAACTGAGGCGAAGACGATGGATAATTATCTCCGTATAAAGTTCGATTTGACAACTTTTAATTCTCGAACTAATCAATTTATCGATTGAACATAAAGCAAAGAGGAAAAATAAAGAGAAAGAGAGAGAGAGAGAGAGAGAGAGAGAGAGAGAGAGATTTCGAATCAATATCGTCTTTCTCCTGTTTTGCATTAAAATCTAGCGATACCTAAAAAGAAGAAGAAAAAGAGAAAGAAAAGGATGTATAAGAAGAAGAAGAAGAACAGAAATAGAAATAAGAAGAAAAATCAGAATCAGAACGGTGAGAGCATAAGCGAGATTCCAAAGGTTAATCGTCCAAGAACCGATTCGTTTAATTAAATTCACCGCTTTCGAACGTATTCGCGGAAAGTGGTGCTAACCGGGGAAGGAGAGGTGAGGTGGGAAGGGGGGTGGACGGTGGAGAGATTGAAGGAGGAGGGAGAAAGAGAGAGAGAGAGAGAGAGAGAGAGAGAGAGAGAGAGAGAGGAAAAGAAAAGAAGATATAGCAGGGAGAGGTAAGCTTAGGATGGGGAGGGTTCTAAGTACAGCACGTATATATCGTTAAACTATCCGCGAGCTTAACGATACTTTTCTCTGGTCGCATGGGAACGAATAAACGAGAGAGAGAGAGAGAGAGAGAGAGAGAGAGAGAGAGAGAGAGAAAGAGAAAGAAAAGGAGAGAGAGAGAAAGAGAGAGAGATTCAACCCCCGAGAGTTCCTGAAAAATGGTCCCCTTAACTAACCCAGAGTCCATAGAAGTTCGGTAATCTGTTCCTTAATGCTCTCTCTCTCTCTCTCTCTCTCTCTCTCTCTCTCTCTCTCTCTCTCTCTCTTTCTCTCTCTCTACGTAGCGAAGGACGAATAGCAGCGATCAGTAAGCCGCAATAATGATGCATTATGTCTGAACAATGTCGGGGAGGGGAGTGGTGAGTACAGGAGGCAGGAGGGGTAAGAGGGTACGCGGATAATGGGTGGAGGATGTGTGGGAGAGAAGGGGAGGGTAGCGGGGTGATGGTCCACGTACAGAAGCCTCCGTAGATACGAATATAAGGAGAAACGAGGAAAGAAACGGAACATAAAATAAAACGGAACAGCGTTTCTCTTTTACTTCCGCGCACTACACGATTGTCGATGGGGTGGTGTAGGGGGTTTGATGTCGGGGTGGGTGGGTGGGATAACGGTACGCGGAAGAGTCATTGGAGTTAGTTGGCGATGGTGGAGGCTTTAGAGGGATGGGGAGGAAGGGGCCGAGGGTGAAGGCGAGTAAGAGGGCGAGGGTGGGCGGCGTGGGACGAGCGAAGTGGAGAGGGGTGGTAAAGGGGAGTGGCGCGGCCGACGGATTATTGTGAAATCGGCCTTAAAATTAATTTCCGTCCGTGGCGGCGGAACGCACCGGCCACGGGAATGGGCAGCAATGGCGGCGAATGCAACGGCAGGAAAGCATCGATGGGAGCTTAAAGTATAAACGATCGGGTGAATTAAAACGAAAAACCTTGGGTTGGAAGGAAGAAGTATTATCGGCGTTAAGCGTATCGCGTTTCTCTCTCTCTCTCTCTCTCTCTCTCTGTCTCTCTCATTCTCTCTCGCTCTTTCTTTCATTTAATTAACGCGTAAGTAGAATCATTGATGACGATGGATTATTATCGATGACGAGTACGAAGGAGAAATATTCGACGATAGGATCGACACGATACGTGGATTCTTAAAACGAGCCTTCTTTTTTTGTTATTAGATTTCTTTTTTTTTTGTTTTTTTTTCTTTTTTTTTTTTTGTTCTTTCCATTATATGAAAAAGGGAAAGGTGAATGGGTGGAAGAATGAGATAGATAGAGAGAGAGAGAGAGAGAGAGAGAGAGAGGCAAGGGTGGGATGACGAGAGATAAAACAAAATAACGCGAGTACATTTTTTAAATCTTCTCCTGAAAGCGCATGGTTTCTCGTACTAAATAAAAATAGGAGCCACACGGTCGCCATAAATATTCGACGGGTTCGACCTCAGGGTTTCGAGCAACCCTCCACCATACCGTGATGTATCTTCTCTCATCTTCAACTTTCTCTCTCTCTCTCTCTCTCTCTCTCTCTCTCTCTCTCTCTCTCTCTCTCTCTCTCACTCACTCTCGCATTGGCCAGTACATATTTACTTTTTTGTATCTTCTATCTCAGTCACACACGCATGCACATACACACACACACTCTCTCTCTTTCTCTCTCTCTTTTTCTTTTTAGTGAATCTTCTCGCATATTTGGAAGATAAATCTAGCAACAGGCAAATCCTTCGTACATTTCCAAGCACGGAATCTTTATATCGGTGGTGCTGGTTCGATCGGGAGAAAGTGAAGCGTGGGATGAGAAAAAAAAGAAAAAAAAAAGGAAAGAAAAGAAAAAGGAGAAAAGAAAAAAGGAGAAGAGTATGGTAAAGGAATCGGTATAAAGGGTGAAAAATTCATTCTTCGTAGATTCGTGAGATTTCGCTTTAGCACTAAGAAGGGTCGGTCCTTGATATATACGAATCGGTACTCGTCAGTGGCATCATCGTCAACCTTAAGGTACTTCGATCATCCCCTATATATCTACTATTGGGTACTACCTTAGGGGCATCACGAGTTCCTGAAAATGACGGGAATGGACATTCACGGATGTCCCTTACGAAAAGCGTGAATGGCCTTTCTTCCTTGGTCGTTTGCATATTTGATGCGATATTTTTCAAAATCCTCCTCTCTCTCTCTCTCTCTCTCTCTCTCCTTATCTCTCTCTCTCTCTCTCTCTCGCTCTCACTCTCATTTCCTTATTCCTCGAGCATCGTCCATCGTCGAGGCCACGAAATCTGAGGACTTCACCCGACTCTCCCTACACCATCCCGTCCCACCCCACACCTTACCCCAACCTTCACAAGGGCGAATGATCCGAGGTCATCGACGCTCTTGCATCCCGCATCTAAATCAGGAAGAATAGTAGGGAGAGAAAAAGAGTAGAGGGAACGTAGAAAACTAAGAAAGAAAGAAATATATGGATGATAATGTGTGCGTGTATGTATATATATATATATATATATATATATATATATATATGCTGATGGGCCCGGGCCAAGTGTTTGAGAAAGAGAGAAAGGATACATACATGAGTCGCACATCGACGCTCGTTACAATATTAATGCGGTTATTATGCGACGTCACATTTAATGGCACTTCACCGCGGGTCTCTCCCCTACCCGACCCACATGTACCATAATTCACCGTTCGCCTCTATCCGGTTCTCTTTTTTTTCTTTTTCTTTTTTTTTTTTTCTTTCTTTTCTTAGCGAATCCTCGGACATCTTGGCGCCAGAAAAAAATTGGTTCCGAGATCGGATGACCGGCCAAGCGCGCGCGCACTCAACTCGTCCCGACCGCCCGTTCGGATACATCTTTCACGCGTACGAAAAATGTTAACACGCGTTGTATATCTACACACTAACATACACTCGCCCATCACACATTTGTCTCTCTGAAAGTAAAAAAAAAAAAATATATATATATATGTATGTATGTATGTATGTATGTATATATGAGCCGTTCACGAGCCAAATCGATCGACTTGACTTTTCGAACTTTTAAAATTTTAATTGCCGAAGCGCTCGATGCACTACTCACTTTTCATATTCATAATAAACTTCCTTAATTTTCTTTTATTTAATGCCGTTAAACGACGAAATCTCTTTTTTATTTTCTTTTTTTTTGTGTTTCGATCATCGAATAAAAAAATAATTTGTTTCAAGAAGCCAATTTGATTAACTCTAATGAAAATAATTGCAACCATGCAATACAAAAGAAACACCAGCAACAGCAAAAACCTTCATGCATTCTCCGATGTGTTTACTACGTATTCATATATTTTAAGAAAGGATTTTGTGAAGCAATTTGTATTGTTTCATCACGTTTCACCACATTTTGTTTTACGGGGAGTTTAATCGAGTTGGCAAGGGAACGTACACGTATAACACATTTTTCCGTATTTTCTTCTCAAAATGCTTAATATGACGAACAAAGAAAAAATCTAGAGAAGGATACAAGAAGAAGAAAACAAAAAGAAGAAGAAGAAGAAGAAGAAGAAGAAGAAGAAGAAGAAAAGAGGAAGAGGAGAAGAAAGAAAATTCGCAAATTCGATCGTTTTTTTGTATGTCACGAAGATTCACGGCGGCACGCTCGGTTGAGATGATATATAAAAAAAAAAAAAAAGGATAGAGAAAGAAAAAAGAGAAGAAGGAAGAAAGACAAAAAAGAAGAAACGAAAAAAAGAAGAAGAAGGAAAAAAAATGCTCTCCGAACGAAGAGCATCCAGGCACGTTCGAAAGTTATCGCCCGGATAAAAGTGCCGCGGACCGAGCTTTCCAAGATGCGGATCTTCGTCAAAATCTCCTCGTTGATATTCCCCTCGACTTCGATATTTCCGCATCGATAGGCACACCTACTCCCTGGCCAACCACTTTTACCTCCTCATCCCTCTCTCTCTCTCTCTCTCTCTCTCTATTCCTCCTCTTCACCTTTTTCTCCTTATTATCATCTTCCTTCCCTTTTTCCCTCCCGTCTCACTGTTCTCTCTACGTACGACAGAAAAATTTGACAAAACGTAACTAATACGCTTTTTTATATCGACGAATACGATAGACTATCTAATCCAATGAAAACTTTCTTCTTTCCTTTTGTCTTTTTTTTTTTTTTCTATTTCGTTCGACTCGACGGAAAACCGAACGGCGTTTAGAGTCTTCCCGTAGGACTAGAATATCGCGGAAGTCTCGACGTTATTATACTTGCGTGTTGTTACGAAATCTACAATGTCCGTATCGTGCTCATACGGAAAGCTCGTATATTAATTTCGCGCCGTAGACTTTAAAGTCGCGCGTACGGTGGGTGTTACCGGCTTAGAAAGTTGTGTGCCTTTTCGAGCGAGTACGAGATAAAGAGAGAGACTGAGAGAGAGAGAGAGAGAGAGAGAGAGAGAGAGAGAGGATTTATTACGTAAGCCGATATTCGTATACAGCGAAGTGAAGTTTCCTACTACGATTTCTTGGTCAATATCTTGTAATTTATAGTTTAGGAATGTACAATTTTTATACAATTTTAAATATTTTTCCAAACGATAATAGTCCCAGATTTGATATCGATATTTAAAAACCGTTGAAACAGTTAAATCTTCGAATTTAGTTTGTAAACGCGAATGAATTCGTAGATTATATCGGAATACACGTATATGTATATTGAGTAACGATAAATGATATAATTTTCAATCACATTAAACGATAGCACATTAAAAATTGACGTTTATTCGATATCAAGGAATATGAAATAATTAAATTAGTAATGCGATAAGATATTTTAAACAATATATAGATAATGCGATTGAAAACGTTTAAATGTTTTCAATTTTAATGAGCGACGATAAATTTAAATCGATCACACACACACACACACACACACACACATATAAATTCGCGCACATGTGCATATCTATGTACGTCATGTATGCGTATGCACAATGATGTACTAATCATTATTCGAACGTACGTATGTAAAATGTATCTACCGAATGAAAAAAAAAAAAATATATATATATATATGTATGTATATGCGGAGTGAATAAAAAAAAAGATAAAAAAGAAAATAGTAAACTATCGTTGACTCGGGAAACATGTTGGGTCCGATGTTTAGCACGTATCGTAGCGCGAAAATCACGTGACATTCGATAGACGACGCGCAGGATTCAATTAGCGCTCGTCGTTCGAAAATCTGCGCACAGGGAAAATCGAATTACGGATGCTACGGGTCCGGTCACGCGCACGAAAAAACACCGAGTTCCGATCGAACGATGCCTTCTCTACCATTTTTTTTCTCTCCCTCTCCCTCTCTCTCTCTCTCTCTCTCTCTCTATCTCTCGTACGAACGAACGTAACGAAGAGAGAGAGGGAGAAATGAAATAAATTTAACGTCGCTCTCTCGTACGCGTCGAATTCCCTCCGGTCGGTTTATATAAACCCTTTGACGAAGCGTGAAACGCCGTTCCTGACGGTAAAGTAAACAAAGTGATTTTTTTATTCTTTTTTTTTCACTACTGTCTTTTTTCTTCTTTTTCTCCCCATATTTTTTTTTCTTTCTTTTGTCTTTTTCCGTTTTTTTTTTCTTTTCTTTTCCCTTTTTTTTTTTTTGTTGTTTTTGACAAGTCACCCCTTTAATTTCCGTCATTTAGTCCAACGCTATGAGGCTGGGATGGGAGGGAATACCGCGATGCGAATTCTCACGATATAAAGTTAATTGAAAACAACCCTCCCTACCCGCGTACCCCGGTCCTTGGCCCCACGGAAAAAAAAATTCGACGGATAAACAAACAAAATAGAAAAAAAGAGGGAGAAAAAAGTGGAAAAAAAAGAGAAGAGAACAAAAAAAAAGAAAAAGAGATAGAGAATTGGAGATATAACAATGAACGGAAATGTACGTTCTTTTTATATATTTATTTATTATTTTCCTTTTTTACATTTTTTCTTGTTCTTATTCGACAAATAATATACAATAATAAAATGCGAAGATTGATCGCAGGTAACAGTGGTAGTAGTAATAGTAATAGTAATAAGGATAATAATTCGCGAAGAACAAAAGAGGAAAGAAAAAAAGAAAAGGGAAAAGAAGATTAGAAATATAACGATAAATGGAAATGTCCGTCTTTATTCTTTTTTTCTTTTACGTGTTTTCTTGTTTTTATTAGACAAATAATATACTATAATAAAATGTAATGAGAGATCATAGATAGCAGCAGCAGTAGTAGTAGTAGTAGTAGTAGTGGTACGTGAAGGAAAAAAAATAAGAGGAAAAGATAGGAAAAAGAAAACGAAAAAAAGAAGAAGAAGAAGAAAGAAAGAAAATAAGAAAAATGTACAAATATATATGTGTGTGTGTGTGTGTGTGTGTGTGTGTGTGTGTGTGTGTGTGTGTGTGTGTGTGTGTGTGTGTGTGTGTGTGTGTGTGTGTGTGTGTGTGTGTGTGTGTGTGTGTGTGTGTGTGTGTGTGTGTGTGTGTGTGTGTGTGTGTGTGTGTGTGTGTGTGTGTGTGTGTGTGTGTGTGTGTGTGTGTGTGTGTATCTATATATATATATATATATATATGTATGTATGTATGTATGTATGTATGTATGTATAAAACTGGTGGTGTTGAATAAGAGGGTAAAGCGCGTCTCTCGGATTTATTATCAATTATCGAGTATCGGAGGTGAATGGAAGGTGTCGGGAACAGGTTTTGATTAATAAATTAAAAGCGATAGGAAGTAAGGCCCGACAACACACCGACAACACCGACAACAGCCAACAACCTTCTACTTTTCACCAAGAGAGGAGTGACCCTGACGTCGATAAATTAAATCATCCGGTTAATTGCGAATTCTCTTCGAGATAATTACCCACGGCAAAGTGTTTCCTTCTCTCTCTCTCTCTCTCTCTCTCTCTCTCTCGCTCTCTCTCTCGCTCTCGTTCGTTCATCTGCTTGCTCGCTTACGATGCTCGCTGCATCTCGTTCGACACGAAAGAAAGAGAGAGAGAGAGAGAGAGAGAGAGAGGGTGGGGGAAAGAAATAAGAAAAATAATATAATGAGAAGAAAAGGAAACTAGGTAAAGCTCGTTCGTGTTGACGCACACCTACGCAACTCATCTCAAACGAGTTCCTTATTCCTTTATTTATTCCTTTATTTATTCCTTTATTTCTCATGTAAGTGTTCCCTAGGATTATTTTGAATTAAAATAAACAGAGGTTGGGGGAAGGAGGGTGGGGTGGATTGGAAGATAAAAGGGGAGGGTGGGAGGGAGGGATGGGAGGAAGGGGGTTCTTACCGTTGAAATATGACTTTTGGTATCTTAAAATATGATAAAATATACTGTTAGAGGCGCGATCTTAAGACTGTAAAGACGGTTCCTACACGTCTTCTTGGATTTATCGGTTACGCTCTTTAACCGACACGCAAGTTTTTTCTTACGATCCACATATGTACACACATACATATTTCGGTTCGGTTTAGCGATCTTAACGTTAGCTAAGACGAACGGCATAAAATAAAAGTAATTTTTTTCTTTTTTTTTTTTTTTTCTCTAATTAACATATAACATGGAATCATTATTATTCAAGTATCTTTTATTCTAATTGAAAATCGT
>OU964975.1:2769290-2856790 GCA_918808275.2 Dolichovespula sylvestris
GTTTATCTACGAAAAGTCCAAGGCGGACTTGGTCGAACAGAGTTAACGAACTTTTTGTAAGTTGATATCACTGTCTCGACGACCTTGAGAGATACAAACGTTCATATTGATTTTCGATAAAGTATCGTACCTCCGTAAGAGGATTGAACTCATCCAATCGATCATTATTACCATCATCGTTTTATTCCTCCAGTTTTCGTTTAAACTGTCCTTACTTCGAGCCATGGCGACGGTCTCGGGGAGAGGGGATGAGGGGTTGAGTGGACGAGGGGAGTGAGGGAGTGAGGGGATCAGCCAGAACAGAAAAAAAAATGTAGAAAAAATAAAAGAGAAGAGTAAAGACCTCGTCGTGTTTAACAACGCAAACGATAAGGCATCGAACCTCGACGAAAGTAACGACGTTAATTTTAGGTTTCTTAGAGAGTAAAACGATATACATACGTGTAATTCCGTATTGGTGCAATTAATCATTCGCAATTAAGCCAGACAAATTTCTTACTGTGATAGCTCAGATCGGCCGGTTGAGAATATGTACATACGAACTTATTTACGAACTTACGTACTTATGAACGAACGGAAGAGAAATATTTTCGCGGGCATGGGCACGAATCAAATTCATGGACACGAAGAACGTCGAGGTATCTTACGATCTTAGAGACGAGTATGTATGTATGTATGTATATCCTGACATGTACGTACATATACGTTCTACGACTATGTCAGATTATTTTCTTAACTTTTAATTATTTCGAAAAATTTCATCAAATTTACATTGATCTCTTGATACAGGATAAGTAAAAAAGTATGCACGTATATAATGTACATAATGTAAGTATGTATGTATGTATTGTATATATTGTAAGTAAGTACATATGTACGTATTTATGTAGAATATTTTAAATGTTAACACGCTCGAGTGCCTTAATATTAATCTAATTAACTCTTATTATCAATTCGTTCGTTTAATATATTTCAAACGATTGCAAATGGAAAGAGAGAGAGAGAGAGAGAGAGAGAGAGAGAGAGAAACTTGTGATCTTTTTCCTTCTCTTTTCTTTTTTTTGGTTGTTTTTAAAAAATACGATCAAACGTATAATATTTCTTAACGAAATATTATAGTACGGTATATAATTAAGTTATAATAAATGTTATAAACTTTATTTCTCAGGATAAGCAGGTGTTCCTATATATAAAGAGAGAGAAAAACAGAGAGAGAGAGAGAGAGAGAGAGAGAGAGAAAACAGAGGCTTTGAGAACTATTGAGTTTGTTACGTATCACATCTCATATCATTTACCAATTGACATTTGAAACTCCTTATCTCTCATTATCTTCAACATGCAATAGCAATCATTATATCAGTAACAAAGTACCACTTGTAGTTTTATATTAAATTAAGTTGATACGATCTCTCTCTCTCTGTCTATCACTTAATTGGTTCGATATAATCTATGACGCTTAAAGTAAACTTATAAAATGATTACTTAACAATCTCCTAAGTAGTGCAAACATAATTTCGAATAAATTAAATAATCCATTCATATTATGCCGTTACATGTGTGTACGTAATCCAAACGTAAGTATAACGAAACATGTCACAATTGTAATAGGTTAAATCGTTATTGGATAAAATATATATCACGAATAATATATCACGATCAATTCGGGATGGATCATCGTCAAACTTTATTTACGAAAAGAAGGATATAAAGATTTATTGGATTTGTTCTAGGAAATGGCTGTGTTTGTCACATTTAAAGATAAAATTCAAATTCATAAAATATCTATCCATTCGTCTCTCTCTCTCTCTCTCTCTCTTTCTCTGTGGTTTTCGCGACACGCGTGCTTCTTTCGAACGGCATTATCTTCGCGTATCGCTTTTTAACGACTTCCGGTGAATCGTAGTCGGCACGTTTCCAAGCGCAACGTTCGACCTCGTGCGATCGAGCCTCAAAGATATATATATATATATATATATATATATATATATATATATATGTGAGTGTGTGCGTGTGTATATATATATATATATGTATTCTTTTTCTCTATTTATCTTTCTCTACTTCTCTTTATCGCTCTCCCCCCTCCTCTCTCTCTCTCTCTCTCTCTCTCTCTCTCTCTCTCTCTCTTTTTCTCTTATTTCTTTTTCTTTAGCTTCGATTTTACGAGCGTGCCATTCTGTACAGGTCTCGGTCACGCTAAAGTGACTCTCCATGAATCCAAAATACTCGTTTGAAGAGCTCTTTTCGTAGCAAATTCTCTCTCTCTCTCTCTCTCTCTCTCTCTCTCTCTCTCTCTCTCTCTCTTCCTCTATCTCTGTTCGTATCTCTGTCTCTATCTCTGTTTTTTTTAATCATTTTCTTTTAGTCTATCTCTTTTTCTTTTTTTTCCTGGTTTTTCGTTTCCTTTTTTTCTTTTTTCTGTCATATTGAGTGGCTCTGAAAGCTTCCGGAAGCTGTTCGACGGTCGCGGAATACGTTATCACGATTAGTTAAATCTTTTAATGCTGTGGAACGTTCAGAGTCGCGAGCACAGGAGCGGCCGATTATCCCCGTGCGATATACACATACACATACATAGATACATAGATACCTATATATCGTTCGTGAATCGATTAAACGAACGATAAATTATTCGAACGGTCTAATGCCCGACGCGGTAAATTTAAACGTGTCGTATAATAGTCGATCTCTCTTCCTCTCTCTCTCTCTCTCTCTCTCTCTCTCTCTCTCTCTCTCTCTCTTTCTCTCTCTCTCTCTCTGTCTCTCTGTCTCTCTCTCTTTTTCTGGTTGAGATCTCTTAACGCGAAATCTAGAAATGAACGTATGGCGTATCATAAAAATCTACAATCTATGTATAATATTATCTATCTATCGATATATACAAATGTGTGTGTGTGCGTGTGTGTATACTGCTTATATCATAATATGCTTACGTGATCCATGCTCGAAATTAATATCGCAGAGAAATGTATCTATCTGTCAATTAATTTTTTGTGTTTTCATGAAGACGATCTCAATCAAGACGCTTACAAGGTAAAAGGGAAAACAAAAATAAATAAATAAATAAATGAACAAATAATGTTTAACTCAATAACAAATAATATAAAGGTCAATGAAAATAAAATGGGAAATGAAACTTTTCCATTACTTTTTTTCTTCTTCTTTTACTTTTTTTTTCTAAATCATTACTTCCATGTATTGATATATTGATATACTATTAAATATCTTCTCGTAGCCAAGCCATGCCGGTATATTGTGGAACATCTTATATTTCCTGTATTTATATTTATATATATATACCATCTCTCCCTCTCTCTCTCCCTCTCTCTCTCTCTCTCTCTCTCTCTCTCTCTCTCGATATCAATATCGATATGCATACGTTTGCATATGGCATATCGTTCGATTTCCTTCCTCGTGTCCTCTAACATAACATTCTACGAATACGTCGATCGTTAAAAACGATATCAATTTTATATGGCCGCACCCGGTGATAAGAATTAATGAGCTCTACGTATATTCCATAATTTTGCTTCTAATAATTACTAATATATCGCAAATGATTCCTCTCAGAACGGATACTTACATACATACATATATATAAATATACACGTGTGCGTATGTCCGTAAGAATACGTATATGTGTATGTATCTGTATCGCAACATTCGCGAGATATTCGCGAACTCATTCGACCTACCCCCTTAACCATCCCATCCTAATCCCCTTTCTCCCCTTTCTTCTCCACCTTCTCATTCTCATCCTCATTCTCGCTAACTTCCCAAGCAACTCTTCGTACGACTAACGCGAGTAAATTTTCACGTTGGTTCCGTTAGGCAATCACTATGAATCAAGCCGGCTGCGCCTGCTCTTACGTTTACGATTGTTGTAAATTACTCGACGTTTTTTCGACGCTCTTTTACCTCCGCCATACTTACTACTCTACACCGGCCACAACACCATCTCCTTCCCTCATCTCCCCTCCCCTTTCTCTCTCTCTCTCTCTCTCTCTCTCTCTATCTATCTCTCTGTCTGTCTGTCTGTTCGTCTATCCGTCTGTCCGTCTCCCCTTGTTTTCCTCTTTCTTAGAAAACCGATGAAATTCAACGAAGACAGAAAATAATAAACTTAATGATGTTAATTATCAAAAGAAACTTATTGTTGATGTTTAATGCACCTCAAACTCGTCTATTTATTGCTTTAAACAATATAAATCTTATTGTTAGTGGGCAAGGTATTTTTGTTAGCTTATTCGTTTATATGCCGTTTGATCTATCGTATTTTTATGAGTTGTTTGAAAATATGTAAAGGTTGGAACGATTGAGAACTATTGTGAAAGTTATTATATAGTTTGATTATACGATAAAAGATATTTTTATTATTTTGGGAGTGGTATACAAATGAAAGCCTTATATAAGGAAATATATAACCCTGATAAGATTACGAATCCTTGTTGTTATTGCACGATCATTTTATACATTGCGTAAGAAATAAAATTTTATCGATTATTATTTCAATGATATTACGGATACCTTATCTGAACAATATTTTTTTTTTTTAAATCTTTTACTTGTACCATACTAAATCCTGTCATTCATTATTGCATTACTTGTTGCATCGTACAAATCGTTTAATTATTAGTAAGTTGACAAACGATTATGTTGTAGTAATATTGTAAACGAAGTTTTAATGAATAAACAAATGAAATTTTATCGATTATTATATCAAGGAAACTGCCGACAATTTTTCTAAACAATATTTTCTATTTTCTCATTCATTCTGTATTACTTGTTGCATCGTACCTATCGTGTAATTATTACGTAGTAAGTTTACAAACAGTTATATTATAATAAATTTATAAACAAAGTCTTGCGAAGAGAAAAATGAAATACTGTCGATTGTTATATCACCTTTTATAAACAATTTTTGTCAATTTTTTCATTAATTCTGAAACTTGCACTGTACAAGTTATGCAATTATTACCCACAACAAGTTTACAAACTGTTATAATATAATAATATTGTAAACAAAGTTTTAATGAATAAACAAATGAAATCTTATCGATTATTATATCGAAGACATTCAAGACACCTCTTCTGAACAATATTTCCGAGTATACAAATGTTCTTTCTTGTATCGCAGTAATTCTTTCGTTTCGTTCTGCATTACTTGTTGCATCGGAACGATTAAAAAATATAAACACGCTCTATCGTCCAATCTTGAACGCGCGAGAATTCGAGGAGTAGTCTTTATCGATGCACCGCACGCGTCACGGTACACCTTTCGCGTGACCGACAAACCGCCCGCTAGGGATTATCATAAGTGGTCGAGTACCTTCTCAAGGCCAACGAGAAGGAGCCTTAAGAGAGAAGCCCAAGAGAAAGAAAGAAAGAGAGAGAAAGAAAGAAAGAAAGAGAGAGAGAGAGAGAGAAAACCCGCTTAACGCGAAATCCTGTCGCACGTGCCCTTCGAAAGCGTTTCGAATGGCCAACTTCCGCCCTCCCTTTCTCCCTTCCACCCCCTCCCACCATTCTACTTATTTATTTCTCTTTCTTCATTTTTTCTTTCGTTGTTTCTTTCTTTTTTTTTTTAATTTATTTATTTACACCGACATCGTAGCTCTATCGGTCACGCCACTTTTAAAATTACTAACTACTCCGGTCGATTTGAATTTTCGATAAGGGTCTATTCGCCACGATGAAAATCTCGTTCGGTTTCTTCGGCAAAGGTGGTCTACTATCTTACTATCTTTCTCTCTCTCTCTCTCTCTCTCTCTCTCTCTCTCTCTCACTCTCTCTCTCTCTCTCTCTGTATGTGCGTGTATGTGTGTGTGTGTGTGTGTGTGTGTGTATGCGTGCATATATGTGTGTGCGTCTATGGGTGTCCGTAACTCGTACCTAACTTGACCTAAGTGGAAAATTATAGCCTACGAACTCTGTCCATATACGCATTAAATTTTTATCACGTATAACGATCTATCTATCTATCTATATAATATATATATATATATATATATATATATATATATATATATATATATAATATTTTATATACGTATATACCTATAAGCATTTGTATCAGGATGATCTCCTATATAATCTATATAATAATCTATACGTCTGAGACCGCGAGCTCGAGGCAAATTCGTTCTGAGATCGAGTCGGGTTTCTTTTTCACCTGTTCGAAAAATAACGCTTCGTTAACTCGCATAATTTCGCAAGGCTGTATTAACGGAAGACTCGATTCGACTTCTAAATAATCGTAAGATACAGAAGATATTAAATCATAACCTAGGATTAGATCCGACCAAGATCTTTCTCTTTTCGATTTTATTATTCGAAATCCGTTTACCGTGTAATCGTAATTCAACTTTGTTGTAACATATTACGATTTTAAAATATCTCAGCGTATTTATTTCTTCGTCGTTTATAATTATTTTTAATTGATATATTTCGCATTATAATTTTTTATCGTTTAGATATCTTATCTTTTTCTTTTTTTAATTTTATTTTCGAACGATATGAAAAGATTTGTACTAGCTGGACAATGTGAAGATTTAGAAGATATGAATGAATTATAAAGCATAACGTTGATTTATTTATTCCCTTTTACGCTTTCATCCTTTTAAACGATTTTTTAATGATCGTATTACACTATAAAAACGTAACAATAATTCCGCGTATTTTAAATAACTAATATGTCTGATGATATGTTTTGATTAAATAAAGAAATAATTAGGATTAATTAATATTAAAAAATTTACAGTAATACAACAATTTTTTATTACTACTATATAAACATCGAGATGTACACAACGGACGAATAAATATACATATTCATTCAGTGCGAATGAATCATACGATTAAAACATTTTTTCATCATATTTTAAAAACTTAGATAAACCTATTTTCTTTTCGTTACAAATATATTTACGTGGAATTAATTAATTTATCGTTTTTAATTAAATCGTATGTTTTTAAACGAAAATGAGAGAAGTTACGATCGCAAAATAATTAATAGTATTAACTAAACTAAGTAAGGACATATGATGATTTAAGAAAGAAATGGAATAACTATTGAAATAATCATTTAATTCTAATGATACGTGCTTAACAACTGATTATAAAGACGTCCGGTATAACAGTTCAAAGGTTATTATCGCGGGAAAATGGCGAACTACTTCTCGCCTCACCACCCACGACGGTGAGAGAGACGATGAGGAGAATTCTCTTTCTTTCTCACACACAAACACACACATACACACAGTGACACACATACACGCGCATTTACACATATACGCATACTCTGTCTTTGCGGTGTAGAAATTACGTGCGGGGTGTGCAGCGACGCGCGACCGCAAACGCATTTGGAAATTAAACCACCTCCCTGGTGATAATTCTAGCGGTATTCGCGAATGAGGAGGGATAAGAGAGACAGAGAGACAGAGAGACAGAGAGAGAGAGAGAAAGAGAAAGAGAGAAGAGAGAGGGATGGAGAGACAGAGTAAATATCAGTACGAACGTTCAGCGGTACTAACACATTGACTACTATGCAGATTTTGTACATTTTGTTTTTTCTTTCTTTTTTTTTCTTCCATTTATTTTTGCGACCACACTAAAATTGTATATTTTCTTCTTTTCTGTTTTGTTTTTTTCTTTTGATTTATTTTCATTTATTTTTTGTTTTTTTTTTTTTTTTGCTACCACACCAGAATTTTCATTAAATATGATAAATTATTTTCACGGTACGATTAAACGTTACTCTGTAGCATTATTAAAGGTGCGTTTATTTTGCTACGGTAATGATCTTAAAACGCTATCGATTGCGCTCGACGATTAATTACTTTGAATCGATTAATATTTTACGATATTTTTTTTATTAAAGCAAATGAAATTTACTAATATCGATTAATTTGTATGTGATGCAATGTTTACTTAAAACAGTTTAATAAATGAATTAGAAGATTCATTAATATTATTAATTATTGCGAAGTATACGATTAAATGAATCTCTATAGTAGTATCATTAACTGTGCTCATTAATATGATAAATTATTTCGAAAGTATGATTAACCGTGTGTTATGTTTTGCAACAGTAATAGTGATCTCAAAGTGCATTTGATTACACTTGATGATTTAATCGATTAATAACCTTCGATTATTTTCTTTAACGAAAATGAAATAGATTAATAATTATTTATTCAAATTTAGTAATCATTTTTTAAGGAAATTAATCATTATTAAAATCAAAATATATAATCGTTCAATCGAAATCTTTCGAATTAATTTTTTATTCAGTAACTTTCGACATATAATAATAAACGAATTAGAATTGTCATTAATACGATAAATCCTTGCGAAATTTGTTAATAACGATTAATCATTATTTAATTGTCAACGCACATTTTACCCAACACAGTTTAATAAAATCTCTTTCGAATTAATTTTTCGTTCGTCTCGTTGCGAGAAATTAAAAAAAAAAAAAAAAAAAGAAAGAAACAATTTTATATTATCGTACGATGAAAAACTATGATCGTCATTGAGAATAATCGTATGATCCTGTCGTGACAATCGATCAGTAACTCTGTTAATGATTGAGCTCGATAAAAAAAAAAAATAAAAGAAAAAAAAAGAAAAGCAAGAACAACAACAACAAAAATGTTTAATCGTCACTCGATTCGTCCTCGATTCGCGTGTTTTTACACTCTCGCGGAGGGCGAAACTCGCGCGAGTTGTGGCCGATGACCTCGTCTGGGCCCCTTTCGCCCACGCGGCGGTTTTACCGAAGCAAAAAGAAAAGAAGGGGAAAGGGGGAAGGGGAAATAAGGAGGAGGATTGTACTGGACCGAAAGGATACGACGAGCCTACCAATCGGCATTCTCCACGTATGTACCCAACGGGTTCGCGTCGACGAACCTTCCAAGGAAGTTATCGAGTCACGGGGTCGCACGATTCCACTCCTCTTTTCCTCGCTCGATTTATTTCCCCCCTCATACTTCTTTGCCCTTTTCCTTTTCCTTTTAATCCTCTCCCATTCCACAGCCCAGAGAAAAAGTACGAAAGAAATCCTGTAAGGATTTCTTTGGAAAGTATGAAAGGATTTAATCTCGTTTGAACCATATACATACATAAATATGTAACTACGTCGATATATTTGCGCGATCTTATCGGTTATTATCTTTTATGAATATTTTCTTTTTTGTTTTTATTATTATTTCGACATTTATTAATTGTTCTTTATTAATCTTTTATGCCGTCGTATTAGTCGTATTACTCTTATATAACTCTTTAACATTTTATTTTATATTAATATATTACTTTATACCATACTTTAGTAAAATTGTATTCATATTAAACTAAAGTTAATGGTATATATATATATATATATATATGCAATTTTTTTACAATTATTATCAAATAAATAAGTAAATATAAATATTAATACAAAATATATATATATATATATATATATATATATATATATTATCTACATAAGTAAATATATTTCTAAATACATACATCTTATTTATTATATGTAAATTATTAATTATTAAAATATTAATTTACATATATGTAAATACAGTATACACATATACAGTACACATATAGCTGATTTTATTTGGATGGTCGATACAAGTGAGATATTGAGTGCATGTTTAGCAGAAGTACACAAATATATATGTAAATACAATATATATATATATATATATATATATATATATATATATATATATATAATCAAGATGAATACATAACATCGTTTTACATTTCGAAAACATTAAATGACTTATTTAAATTCGATTGAACCTTCGGAATATCTTTTACAAGATACTCGACCGATCGATTATACTTCGAACGTATTTAACATTTGTCTTGAAAGGCACCTCACTAACACAATAATATCTTCTTAAAAGATGATATTACAATCGCATACACAGAAAAAGCATTTGAAAAAGATCGAAAGAGTACCCCTTAACTGATTCTATTATTGCTTTTCATTATACGTACATACGTACATACATACATACATACACATACGTACATACATACATGCATACACATACGTACATACATACATACATACATACATACATACATACATACATACATACATGCATACATACATACATACGTACATACATACATACGTACATACATACATACATACACATACGTACATACATACATACGTACATACATACATACATAACATACGTACATACATACATACCTACATACATACGTACACATACATACATACACGAATACAGACACACATACACACGTACGTACGTACGTACGTATAATCGTACTCGACAAGAGCTGCCCGATTGATATTCATCAAAAGAACGAACGATCCGTTCCTCTATACGTGGACTTCGTCTATGGAATACGGATGTTGTACGTACGTGCGCACGCACGTGCCTCCATTTAAATCGATGCGATTAAAAAGACGGGAAACATCGCGTTCTCTCTTCGGCTATCTTTTTCTCTCTTCTTTCTTCTCTCTCTCTCTCTCTCTCTCTCTCTCTCTCTCTCTCTTTCTCTCGTCTTTTTTCCCTTTACATTTTCTTTTTTCATTCAATCGCGTAAAAAGTTTAAAATCGACGTACGATTTCCAATCAGATTCTACTATTTTACAGTACCATTGCTTTCGCCAATGCTCGTTTAGGAACATCCTTCAAGTGGAATTAAATAATCAGCGTCGATGGAAAATAGTCGACTATTCGTTCTTTCTCTCTCTCTCTCTCTCTCTCTGTCTCTCTCTCTATCTCTCTCTCTCTCTCTCTTTCTGTCCGACTCGATGCATGCTGCATTTATCGAAGCACGCATCTACATCGGTTTAACGTAGTTACCGCTCGAACGGCTCTCGGTAGAAGCGTACCACTTGCGTAAGTATCATAAATTACACTGCCAACTATTGTACCGTGCTCGTTCTTCCCCCTAACCCCCCTCCCTTTTCCCTCCCCGCGCCTCTTTCCTCCCCCTCCTTCAACCCCACGTTTTTTCCATGTCGATTTACTTGTATTTCATTAGGACTGCACGCATTAAATTGTAATAGAGCTCAATTATATAATACCGATATCTTTCTGCTTTCCAATAGATTTCTGTATATATTTACTTGACTCTTTCTACCCACACACACACACATATATATATATATGTTTTTTTATTTATGTAATTAAAATGATAATTAAAATGAATACCCGTGATTATTTATGTAAAATGACTTTATGTTTTTCTTTCTTTCTTTCTTTCTTTCCTTTTTTCTTTTTTTTTTTTTATCTTTTCATCCACAGAAAGCCATTTTTAATTGACTTTTTAGATAACAATCGATTTCAATATAAGTAATACGTACAATTAACATACTTGAGTAATCGTTTAAGTAATTATATAAAGTAGTATTGTCTCGTGAACTTTTTCTTTTTCTCTTTTTCTTTTCTTTCCTGTTTTTTTTTTTTTGTTTTGCAATTTAACCGTCAAACTATAATCGTCGAAAACGAATTTATTTGTATACAGGGTGGAACGGCAAAAGTGTTCTTTTTTCAATACTTTCCTTCATCTTCTTTTTCTTTCTTTTTTTTTTTTTTGATTTAAAAAACTATTACAACCTCGTGGATTTGTAATCTTGTCAATTGTCAATGTTTATTTCTCAAATAATAACGTTACGTTGGGTAATTAAATTATTGACGGCGCGTATATATTCAAGCTTTCTCTACATAACGTTCATATATATATATATATACATATATATATATATATATATATATATATATATAAATGATAGAGATCTGCTTGTGTAATCGTTTAAATAAAAGAATACGTTCTGATATAAACGTATGTTCGGAAGACCCGGAAGTATTTCTCTTCTCTTATGTTAGTTAAACTTATAAAAAAAGAAAAAAAATAATGTACCTACATATATATACATATATATACATGCATAAATATATACATATATATGTATATTATAGCGAGTATGACGAGTAATAAAATTTCTTTTAACGTCTCTTTTTACGGGTTGAATATAAACTCCTCAGGGCCGTGTTACTTCTTTACAAAGACGACGAACGCCCGTTCGTATTATTCGTATCGCTTCTCATCTCTTATTTTTCTCTTTATTTCGCATCAGCCTCTTTTCGAATATTTATAACGTTTGGCGTGGCATAAATCGAAACGGGTAAGGCAATATCCTTACCGCGATTTTCAGACTTTAACCTTGCCACCATGAAAAAAGAAAGACAGACATAGACACGGAGAGTAAGAGAGAGAGAGATAGACAGAAAGAGAGAGAGAGAGAGAGAGAGAGAGAGAGAGAATGACAAAAGGAGAAAATGGAAGAAAAAAAGGATGAAAGAGTGAAAGAGATAGAGAAAAGGAGAAAGAGAAAGTATGAAAGAGATAGAGAGATAAAACGAAAGAGAGAGAGAGAGAGAGAAAGTGTGTGTAAGAGAGAGAGAGAGAGAGAGAGAGAGAGAGACGACGACTTTTAGTTCGTAATACGGACATGACCCCGCTCAACGAGGGAGTATACCAGGATATCAAGACGAAAATAACTGCCTCGATGTAACGGTCATGGCCGGCAATTAAATTTAAGCGCTTACGGATGCAGCAAGGCGAGTAGGATGCATACACGAGAAGGTAAACAGAGATCCTCCCTTTCTCCTTTCTCTCTCTCTCTCACACACTCTCTATCTCTCTCTCTCTCTCTCTCTCTCTCTCTCTCTCTCTCTCTCTCTGTCTGTCTCTCTCTCTACCTATCTATCTATCTATCTGTCTATCTATCTATTAATCTATCTATCTCGTTTTATTTCTATCTCTATTTCTCTCTCTTTCTCTCTTTTTCTCTATATTTCTATCTTTCTCTTTTTTTCTCATTGCACACGAACGTACTGACATAGCGACTGATACGAAGCTAGAGAGAACTGGAAAGAGATAGAGAAAGAGAGAAAGAGATATGAATGTATTTATTAATTTTCATTAGTATGTTCAACAAGGTACGGTTAACGTAAGTAGGACTTTACCTCTTAGAAAGAATGAGGATTCTGTCGTAAAATAGAAATTAATGATTCGAAACAGTGATTATTGTAGGTAAAGATATTTGTATGTCGGTTTCTTTTTTCCTTTCGTTAATTTGTTTTTCTTTTCTTTTCTTTTTCATTTTTTATACATCACACTTTTAATCGAATTTCAAATATTATCAGCAGACGAAAATTGATAATTTTTCGATGGTATGATCGTTCTGGTTGAGATAATTGAATATGCAAGGTACTACATTGCTTTATATATATATTTTTTTTTTCTTGCTATATTCTGTGAATATTTGTGTATCTTTTTTTAATTCTTATGAGTCGAAAGCGGCTTCGTGTTATTAAGTGCGTCAAACTTGTGTATATATATATATATATATATATATATATATATATATATATATATATATATATATAAAGAAAAGAAATAAGAAAAAAGAGATAAAGAAAAAAAAAACAGAAAAAACGAGTTAAACCGAGTTAAAAGGAGAAATGTGTAAATATGATTAGTTAACGTTGATAATATCTGGATATAGGAACGAGCGGCTCCTTCGATTTAAATGCAATTTTAAAATAAGTAAAGTGGCTCCATCTGACGAAGTCACGTCGAAATCGTTTCACTGGGTATAAACTCGGAAGATAAAATGTGATGCATTTTTTTCTCGGGAATGCGGAAAAAGCGGGTCCTTTTTAAATTCCGTCGTTCGTACATAAATCGTGTAAAAATTCACGATCCTTCGTTAATTCCACGATCCTTCATTTTTCCACCAATCTTCTTCGTCATTTTTCTTAGACTCGTTCGAAACGAATGGCTTTTTACCAGGATCGGCTATTAGAAAGTTGCTGTAATGCGAAAGCAAATACGATCGACGTTCTATCCCGAAATCGATTTACGTAACGAACCACCCTCATGTATATTTATGATCCTAGAGGAATAGAGAATGAGAGAAAGAAAAAGAGAGAGAAGAGAGAGAAAGAGAGAGAGAGAGAGAGAGAGTACTAATTAAGATATCGGTCGATCGTCGAACAAAACTAACGGGGAAAAGACTTTTTCCGCGTGAGGATCGATTAATTAACGAAAACGACTGACGAGAGAGTTTTGACCAAAAAAATAAAAAAACGAAAAAGAAGCAAAAGAAAGAGAGTACTACGAATAGAACGAAATTGAACAGATTGCGTTAGATATGTGTGTGTCTGTATATATATATATAGAGTGAATTTATTATATCAAGGTGGGATGGAATAAAAGTTATAACAATAGCAATAATAACGACAAGAAAAAGAGAAAGAAAAAGAAAACGAAAAGAAAGTACACGTAAAAATAAATCGATCGATCTATATCGATTAATTCTGTTCATTCATGGCGTTTACGCCAAACTAAAAAGAACGGAGAAAGAGAGAGAGAGAGAAGGAGAGAGAGAGAGAGAGAGAGAGAGAGAGAGAGAGAGAGAGAAAAGAAAAACAAGATAGAATGTGATTGTGATTTTATTAAAATATTTAATATATAGGAAGAAAAAGGAGAGAGAGATAAAATAGAAAAGGGAAAGGGAGAGAATAAGTTCGAGGAAAATAGATAATTATATTATTATATTTATTATATAAAGAATAGAAACAGATAGACGAAAGAGGGAGAATGAAGTAAAAAATACAGAAGAATGGATAGAAAGTGGTAGAAAATAATAATTTTATTATATATAATAAGATATATATATATATATATATATATATAATAAAATTGTTATTATATATATATATATATATATATATATATATATATATAAGTTAAAGAGAGAAAGAGAAAATAAAGGAAGTATATATATACTTACATGTAGTATATAAGAAGAGTAGGCGGTCGAACGGTTTAGACGATAACAATCGTTATAATCCAACACGAACGCGTAATATTATGTATCAAAAAGTCTGCTAGGCACACGCGTGCCTTTAAACTCTCGTGTCGCGGCTAACCTGGTACGTCGTTCCCATACTATGAGAAAGAGAGAGAGAGAGAGAGAGAGAGAGAGAGAGAGAGAGAGAGAGAGAGAGAGAGAGAAGTTCGAAGCTGGAAAAGAAATATAATCGTCCAGGCCAACGAACAACCGTGGCCTCGGTTTCAGGGTCGTTTCAACTATTATCCTGCCGCCAAGGATGCAGAAGAGTGCATCGTTCGAGAGTCCCAGCATTGGCCTGGGAGTCTCGCTTTCGCCCTCTCAAGAACAAACTCTTCCACGTCCTCTTCTTTTACCTATATCGATAGATCGATATATAGTTCTCGATCGATCGATCGTTACACCAATAAAACTTTCCTTTTTCTTTTTCTTTTATCTTTCTCCTCTTCTTCTACTTCTTCTTCTACTTCTTCTACTTCTTCTTCTTCTTCTTCTTCTTCTTCTTGGTAGTAGTAATCAATTTTCCTAAGACCATTGCGTTGATGAATATTTATTATTCGAGGAATGGATTGATGTAATTAGAATAACATTTAGAAAAAGTGATACCTACATGCCGACGAAAGGGGGGGAATGACTTTTATCTTTTTCGTTTCTTTCCATTTTTTTTTCTTCCCTCTCTCTCTCTCTCTCTCTCTCTCTCTCTTTTGATTTTCTCATTTGAAGAGTATAATCGTGTGGGTGTAAAAAAAATGTGGTCCACAAGGCAACAACCGACACTATCGAATCTCGAAAGATATTTGCCGGGGCCCGGGGGTGGATGGGTGGCAGGCGTAGAGGGGGGAGTGGATGGTAAGGTAGGGGAGGGGAGTGCTGCGGCATCGGCGGCAACGGCAGCGGCAGCAGCAGCAGCATGGCGGAGGGGGCACGTGTTCTACGCGAGAACATCCTCTTTTATTACTTATTAGCGAGATCCCAAAGTGTTGTGCGTTGCTCGGTGCTTCGGTCTCGGCGAATGCGATTTTAATGATGCGTTTCAAGGTCTCTCTCTCTCTCTCTCTCTCTCTCTCTCTTTCTCTCTTTCTTGCTTTTTCTTGGGGGTCTTTGATACGAACGACGACGACGATGACCACAACGACGACGACTTTGAACACACTCGAAAACCAGTCGAGTCGTTACACTCGTTGACAGCTCCTCTTTCGATCGATCTCTCATTTTAAATCGTTAAATCGCTAACGAAAACTGCATTCCCCTCGCGCCTGGAAACGAAAAGAGTTTAACGATTCCATTTAACGCGATCCCAGCTTGATCATTTTCCTCGGAAGAATTCGTTGCATCTTATTTTTGCCAGATCGAATAAACACCCGAGGCCATGCTTGATATCACATCGTACTCTTCGATTTATATCCTTTCTTTTCATCCTCCATTGCGACTTGCCGTGCAAGGTCTTCGAACGCATCACGGAGTGACCGTA
Source organism: Dolichovespula sylvestris (assembly GCA_918808275.2). NCBI lineage: Eukaryota > Metazoa > Arthropoda > Insecta > Hymenoptera > Vespidae > Dolichovespula > Dolichovespula sylvestris. The sequence continues at coordinate 2,785,673 of OU964975.1, forward strand.
TAAACGAGCAAATAAAGGCCGGTGCTCTAAGATCAGGGCCGTGAGGTTTACGAACCGAAAGATTGTTGATCTCTATGCGTTTAATATGTTAGTTATATAAATATATATATATATATTTATATACATATATGTAGTGTGTGGAATATCTTTTATTTATCACTAATGAGAGATAATAAAATAATAATGACTATATATATATATTTATTTATTTATTTATTTATTTATTTATTTATTTATTTATAACCGTTATATATATATACTTCGAATATTCATTTTTAATAATTTTTAATTTTTTACTATTTAAATATTGATTTTGAGTATATTAAGTTACTTTTATTATAACGAAAGATAATAATAATGATATATTTGAAGAGTTGCTTATTTTTAAAATTAGCGAAAGAGAGAAAGAGAGTATAATGTTCTATTTTATACTATATTATTTAATTAATATATTAAATAAGGAAATCAAATAATATACTTCGTATTATAAAAGGAGACGCAGAGTAATTATCGGTAAAGCAGTTTTCTAATACACGATGTAGGATTCGATATATGTATCTAAATCAACATAAATTGTACGTTTTATCTTAAAATTTTTATTTTACATGAATAACAATGATAACGATTACATTCGAACAATTTTATCTGAAATAAAATGATCCTTTATTCGATCAATTTTATTTTCAGTGATTTAAAGATGGAAAACATAATGCTACAGGATACGCGGAAAGATCAGATCAAGATAGTTGGTGAGCGAATAATAATAAGAAAATCAATAATTTTATTAAACATCGAAACGAGGAATCTCTTTGTATGAAAATAATTATCTTTTTCTTTTGGATAGATTTTGGATTGAGTAATATCTACGATAGCGAGGATCCTTTGAAAACCCATTGTGGCTCGCCCGAATACGCAGCACCAGAGCTTTTCGTCGTCGGTAAAAAATACGGACCCGAGGTCGATCTTTGGAGTCTGTAAGGAAATATTCTCAATGAAATAGATAAATTAACTCTTCTCAAATAAACATGACGTCTTTCATTCAACGTCATTATTATTGCAAAAGAAATGAAAATTCTACACATTGAAATCCATTCACACATAAACTATTAAATATGGATTATAGTTCGTAATTTGTTAAAATTCGTCTTTAAAAGATTTTACATTGGGATCATTTAAAAATATGAAGTATTATATTAAATTTTGCGCCTGACTGTAGGCAACCACTTCATACTCGTACCTCCTGTAATATGCAACTTATCATGCAAGGAGCTATTACAAACTATGATAATAAAAGAACACGAACGACTATCTTATCGACCGGGAGATCCCCACGTAGATACAATTACCGACGTGCAGTATGAAGTATTGCCTGACTTTCAGGCGCACCAGAGTCACAATATATATAAAAGGTCTAAAGGAAATTATTTCTCTTTCTGTCGCTCGTTTATAAAAACGATCACGTACTCTCGATATAAAAAAAAACTACAAATTTACGTACTTGAAGATTCTTTGTAAGGGTGTTAGAGGCAAACAAACAACAAAAAAAGGAAACAAAATTCTAATGGAAAATATTTAAAAGTAAATTAGATTCGAGAAAAGAGTTATATTGTTCATTTGTATGTTAATGACTACAAATAATAAGATTTCGAATCGAATATCGAGCAGTGGCGTCGTCTTATATGGAATGATGACCGGTCGGCTGCCCTTTTTAAGTCCTTGCGACGAACAGACGTCATCGGAGGAACGTCGGCGAAGGTTAATGGCTCAAATAAACCGAGGTTTAACGGCCCTGCAAATGAAAAACATGTCGAGGATGTCGAATGATTGCAAGAATCTGATTAACAGATTGCTCACGCCCGTTCCGCATAAAAGGATTACGATCCAGGAACTTTGCCATCATCCTTGGATCGTGTGCAAGCTTAGGAATGTATCAAGAATTGCAAGTGAGGCTGATTTGGACGTGAACGATCAAAAGACGGTAATCCATTTCTTCCGTTTCTTTATTTAACGATAATTTTACGATAACGATAGTGATCTAAGATATTTCAAATCTCTCTTAAACGATAAATTAATATTTATTATATCTGAACTGTTAAAATCATTTTTAAGCTGCTTCGGCGAGCGTTTTTCACTTGCGACGAGAACGACGACGATCTTTCCTTTTTCTTTTTTTATTTTTATTCTTTTATCTTCTTTTCTTATTTCTCGCATTAGAACGTGCAACGTACTGGTCATACGAGGAAAAAAAAATTACATTTTGCTATTACTCCGAATTCAAATTTTCATCTCGAAAACCAAAGAAACGTTCGTAAATTAGTAATATTTCGAGAAAGAGCGAAACGAAATAAGAAAAATATATATATATATATATATATATACATAAAATTCGGTAAGAAGATCTATTCATCGCAGACAGGATAGAACCGATGTTCGCGACTCGGTTCGAATTAAATCGGATCAAATCGGATCTAATCGGATCTAATCGGATCTAATCGGATCGAATACGAGTAGAAATAAATTTACTACGATTAATAGTAATTATAGATATATTCCAATAACTTTCGGAATACATGTAAATATGATTTTTGAAATGTATAATATCTACATTTTAATGCTTCGATCGTATAATAAAATGAATAAAATGACACGCGCACATGCACACGCACACGCACACGCACATGCATACGTACACATATGTAGAACATAGTGACGCATGGTCTATGAATTTCCACTGTTCTAGATAATCGCTGAGATATCCAAGATGACTCACCTGGATCGGAACACGATCGAGATGGAAATTATTCGACGAAAGTACGGCGAAATAGGCGGCATGTATAATATCAAGTACGAGAGTCGTAAGGAATGAAACCATTCACCGTAAACTTTAAATTGCATTTATTTCTCTTCGTCGGTGGACCGTTAATCCGCCTACGTCGTCGCGAGGACGTCGGTCCATCGATTTATCCTTCCTCTTTCCATTTTTTTCTTTTATTTTATTTTTATCCCCTTTTTCTTCTCTTTTTTCTGGTTTCTTCTTCTTTTTATTTTTTTTTTAATCTCCTCGCTATGAAAGTTTTTTCAATCGCTGTAAAAACAAAAGGAAAAGAAAAAATATTTCGTTCGAAAGACACTTAACGTATATCCTTTCTCGTTATTTTCTTTTTTTTTTTTTTTTTTTTTTATTTACTCATGCTTAATCGTCAAAACTCCCCCCGCCCCCTTCATTCGACACAATCGCCGAAGATTTAGCGGTTAACTTTTTAATTCGATAGATAAAGCGATCATAGAAAAAATTTCCTTACCGTTTAGATCGCACAAGGCACGTCAAGCCGCTGCTATGTACGCACGTCACACAGGATCACTCTCATTGCTCAGATACATACCCTCGCAGTACGTTAAACAATCGTATTCGGCAACCACGTCGATGAGGTAAAGAAAAAACAAAAAGAAACGAAAAAGAAAGAAGAAGAGTAGGAGGAGACATGAAAAAATAATGAAATAAAATATACGGGAATAAAATTGCATTGACGTTCTCGCGATAATATAATTATTTTATTTCACAAATAGAAACGCAGCGACCGGCGAGACAACGACGACCTACAAAACGCCATCGAGATATTCGCCTTATGCAAAGTCCGAGGAGAAATCGACCGGATATGTTTGTACAGTAACTCCGTTCAAAGAGAACAAGAAATGTTGGGACAGCAAGAGCGTGTCGTTCGGTGATGTTAAAAATTCTATGAAGCTACAGAAATATTCGAATACGTCCTGTAATGTTTGCAAAAACGTATTTTTACCATTGCCGAACGCACAGCAACCGCAAGCTTTTAAGAAGAATGAATTCGTCGAACACGCGTTACAAATGCACAGCAAGCACTTCGAGAAAAGGTAAATGATGGTGAGAGCAATCAATGATCGATCGAATGATATACTAATGGATAAAAAGAAATCTTTATACGATTTTTCCCCTTCCTCCCTCCCGCCATCCTTCCATCTCTCTCCTCTCTCTCTCTCTCTCTCTCTCTCTCTCTCTCTCTCTCTCTCTCTCTCTCTCTCTCTCTCTGTGTCTTTTCCTCCTTCCACCACCCACCTTCCCATTTCTCAGTAATGAACAGAAGCAAACGAGCAGACTGGCCGTTCGTCAAACGAATATCCGTTTATTGCCTACCTCTTCGAGAATTTCTTTTTCTCAAGCATCTTCCAGTTGTCCTCAATCCGACGTGGTACATCATAATCCCGTCAAGAGATGGTCTGAAATACGTGAGAAGAGAGAAACTATTCGACAACAAAGACGTTCGACGCATTCCGTAATTATTCATTTAATATCGTCGGTATTGTTCTTTTTTTTTCTTTTTTATAAATATGCGTTAACTCGTTATAAATATTTTTTATACTGATAATAATCCAATTATTTCCATTATTGGTACCGAAGAAACGTTAAAATATTTTTACGCGCACGTGCTCGCATAAACTTGTATATGTGGATCGGTGTATTCCAATATTTTTTGTTATTTATTTTTTTTTCTTCTTTTTTCTTGATTAATCATTATTACATCTCTTAAAATATAACATTCCCATAATGTTTTATTTCAGGTAAATCAAACAGATACGAACACGATCTTGTCAACGTCCTCGGTAAACAGAACTCGACCGCATACTTCAGAATCCAACACCGTAAATCGAAATGCATTCAATCGTTGTAAATTTAACATGGAAAAATTGGGGTCCCAAAGGGAAGTAGATAAAATTGTAACTTCGGTGCCAATATTTGTTAAGAAAAAGATAATATCTGCTTACGATACAATAGCTCCGAAACATCTTTTGCGCAATAATTCTTCGAACAAAAGTGCGTCCAAGTTAAATGACAAAGTAAGATAACTAAGGACAACGATAGAACTATTATAACATGTCGTTCGGATATTTTTTTGTTCCTTTTGATTAAAAAAAAAGGAAGAAAAAAAAAAGAAAAAACCGACTTAATTAGAAAATTAAAAGTTGCGTATAAGTCACTTAAAAACAAATTATTTTACGTATATTATGTATTTCGAGACATTTTAGGACAAACGATAAAATGATCATAATCTTTTTTTTTTTTTTTTTTGAAAAATTAAACAACCATATTTTATTATCATACCCTTATGAAATATTTTTGAAAAATACTATTGAGATTTCTAATAAACAAATCAATTCGTAATAAATGTTTGAATTTAGCGCGTAAAATTTGATACAGTGTTTCCGCGCAAACTATAGTGCCTCCATCTAGATGATGTTAAAGAGGCCGCCGATTGCCTGCCACGCGTAAACACGAGGGAGGTTATTGTATTTGTCAGGATATTTTGTTTCAACAGAAAAAGAAAAGTAAAGAAAAATAGCGTAAAAATGTCGGCAATCGCAGTGATTCGAAAGTTTTTTCAAGAGTATACGAAGACTACGCCGAAAAAGCTCAAAATTATTGATGCTTATTTACTGTATGTATTTTTGACGGGTGTCATACAATTTGCCTATTGCTGTCTTGTTGGCACTTTTCCATTCAATAGTTTTCTAAGTGGCTTCATATCTTGTATCTCTTGTTTCATATTAGGAGGTATGGTTAACATTAATTATTAAATTGATTTTATACACACACACACACACACACGTTAATCAGATTAAATTATTGCAACTAACCTTTCTTGCAGTTTGTCTTCGATTACAAGTTAATCCACAAAACAAAAGTCAATTCTATGGAATAAGCCCGGAGAGAGGATTCGCAGACTTTATATTTGCACATATAATACTTCACATCGTCGTTATGAACTTCATTGGTTGATAGAAATATTTTTCTCCCAATAATTAATATCGGCTTAATCGGAATTAACTATCAGGAATGATTAATAAGGAAGATCGCACTTTTATATATTAAAAACATTGCAAAGACTATTAACTCATTCTGATTCGCTTCAATTCGATGTAAAATATTTTTGTCATAGAAGAGATCTTAAGAAAAACAAAATACATATACATACATATATATATATATATATATATATATATATTTGTGTGTGTGTGCATATATATGTAAGAATAAAATAAATCATTTGAAAGAAATTTATTCGGTACTTGTTTCCTTTTCTCCTTGTTTTATGCTAAAGACAAACAATGTATAACTACGACAATCTATAATACATTTTATTTGTCTTATTTTTCATACAACCTTCTTTGGGGAGGGACAGGAAACTTTATATTTCTAAATTTAATACATATTTTAAACTCATATTTACAATGATGTTAAAGGGGGACCTTTATCACGTAAGTGCATAGGTTTCACATATACGAAAGGATCGTTCTTGCACCTCCAGAGATGTTCCTGTTTATATTTTGGAGAAAAATCATACATGGTGCAAGAGTACAAATCGTTGCTTTTAGAAATACATTTATAAATAAATTAACATGAATATTTTACAAGATATAATCTATCAAATATTAAATATTCAAATATATGGCAAAGAAATTGATTACTTTTGTTTTGTCAACTAAATATCTTATTTATTCGATGAACAGAAACAATTTTCAAAGCTCTTAAATGTATAATTTAACTATTTTCTGATTTAATACTAAAAGCTAGAGTGGAAATGCTAAAATTTTGCTTGGCGAATTGCCATAGACAGAAAGTTGTTCACAATATGTTTATATCTTATTTCCTACCTAAGGGTGACTTAAAAACTATAAAATAAATAGCATCTTTAATAAGAATAAAAGTAAAAATAAAACACATGGTATATGAGAATGGATACCACTATAACTTAAAATAATATTCTATTCATATGAGTTTAAAGCCAGTTATTAAACAATGTATGAATATCATACAGACATACACGTTATATATCTTTGACCATATGGATAAATGTAAGTGTGTATCTATAAGAAGTTTAATTATATCACATAAGCAGCCAAGGAAACTCAATAAACTTAATTATGATTCGTTGTTAACGCAATATGTAGTTATAACAAAAGTAAGGGTTTTTTCTATTCTTTTCTTTTTTCTCTTTTTTTTCAATATAAGAATAAATAAACTAAAAGTCATAAAATTTGCGAAATACTTCATCAAAACAAGAAAAGTCTTTTCAAGATGTGTTGGTGTTTATGTATGTGGGTGTGAGTGTGTGTGTGTGTAAGTTTTATATGTATATATAACTTAAAATAAAAATTATGCGTTTGTCAAATATAAAGTTACTGAACAATCTGCATATTTTGCTCCTTAGTGTGAATTCAATTTGTTTATTTTTTTTTCTCGTTTGATTTTTTTTCCTTTTTTTTCGCTTAGGGTTTTTCTTTTTTTTCTTTTTTTTTTTTTTCTTAATATGCAAACTGCATTATTAATTTTCAAGTACAATGCCTAAATATATTTTTATATTAAAAACGTAAAACGAAAATCGAAATATAAACTAAAACATAGTAATATGGATTATATATTATGCAAAGCTTTCGATCGACCGATAACTATAGCGATGCTCCGAGTATATAATATGAAACAATTATTAATAAAGTGTGTGTGTGTGTGTGTGTGTGTGCGCGCGCGCGCGCGCGCGTGTGTGCGTGTGTGTATGTATGTATTTGTATGTTTGTGTCTTTTACACAATTGAATATTTATTCTCCCGATGTATAATAAGAATATATAGTATGTATATAATAATCGGTGAAAAGCAGCACAAACGACTCGTCACGATTCGATCTTCGGTTTTACCATTTTTTTCCCTTTTTTTTATCAACAGCTTAGAACTCACTTTCATTTGCATATCGATAAATATTCTTTTTTCTTTCTTTCTTTTTTTCGTTTTTTTTTCTCTTACAAAGGAGATAATGATCTTCACGCAAGATTATAATAACGCATGTTATTTTGTAGAAAGTTTGAATAAATTAATTCATCTCGTGATTAAACATTCGTCTCCAGTTGCAGCAACTTCTTTTGCTCATTATCGATTGGCACGGGATCATTTAAATTACGATAAATGTTACGAGTATAATAATAATAATAATAATAATAATAATAATAATAATAATAATAATAATAATAATAATAATAATAATAATAATAATGAATGAATGAATGAATTTATGAAATGGAAAGAAAAAGAAATTAAAAAAGAAGAAATCATCCGAGGAAAAAAATAGACTGTGTCTAATGTATAAAAATTTATGAAATGTTACGCGTCGAGTTATTTTTAATACATACATACATATATACATACATACACACACACATATATATATATATATTTATATGCATATATGCTATATATGTTGCACTACTATTTCATTTTAATAAATTTTCAAAGAATGAAATAATAATGATAATGATAATGATAATGCGAATGAAAGAAAAATAAAAAATAAAAAACAAAAAAGAAAAGACTAATTTTCACGAGCGATCTTTGAAATGCGGCGTTCGAAAAGCGAATGTTTATTTATTTGTTTGTTTGCTTGCTTTTTTTCTAATTCACAAAGCCTAATTAATGGACGTAATTTTGTCATTTCTTATCTTAAACTCATCTCCAAGTATTCCGAAAATATTGGACTTTCAATAGCGGTCGTCATCGTCGTTCACACAAAATATACTCCGAGGACCGATCAAACTCATATCATGTAAACAAACATATGTATATGTATGTACATGGATCACAATATATATATATATATGTATATATATATATATATATATATATATATATATATATATATATATAATATACAGACACACACACGCACACGCACACACACGTATACATATATTTGTTGACATCAATAAATCTTCTCAAATCGATCTAAGAAAAACATCGAAAAGCGTATCGACAAATGGCATTTTTTGTCACCTTTTTTAACGAGCTTCGGAATAAGGAGAAGCTAGAGAGAATGATCGATAATTAAGTATTATTCGAGAAACATGTAAAGGACGATCATATTTGAAAGCGAGTATATAAGCTACGTTATGTATATAATTTATCCGATCTGTATTTCAAGCGCATGGAACATTACCCTAAATGCTGTCTTATACATATCCCTACTTACGATACTTTCGATTTTTAAAACGAATGAACGAGCAAACAAAAAAAAATAAAGGGAAGAAAAAGAGGAAAAAGAAAAAAAAGAAAAGAAAGGAATCACCATTCCTCGTAAATCATAAGTATATCGATCGTTAGGATTAAAAGTACCATTTTGATGAAATATACGTGCGTAGATAATAAGGACCGCCTGAAAATAATAATCTCGCCGCGATCTCAATGATCTCAAGGATCTTACAATAATAATCAGGGAAAACAACATCATTCTAATCTCGGATAAGAGAAAACAATCAACGATCTATTCCGTTGAATTCTCATCTCGTCTTATCTTGATATACATAAATCGTCATTCAGTCATTGGCAAAGGTCCTCGCTCTTTCTCGCTCTCTCGTCTTTCTCAAAGTACTTTGCATATATTTGCAAACATTGTGTCATCAACAAAAAAAAAAAAGGAAGAAAGAAAAGATAATAATAAAGAGGATAAATAAAAAAAAAGAAACAAAGAAAAACGGAGAGAGAGAGAGAGAGAGAGAGAGAGAGAGAGAGAGAGAGAGAAAGAAGAGAGAAAAAAATAGGCGACAAATTATTCCTCATCAATCATCAAAAAAAGCAACAAAGTTGAACAAAGGATAAATCCATATACATATACATATATATATCATATATACAAATGTATATGTATATATAAATATATCGCAAGCGATTAATATAAATTATATCTTGAAGAATCCATTTGTGAGAATTTCCGGTCGATCGTGCACGCGCGTACGCGCGCGCGCGTAAGAGAGAAGAGAGAGTGGGAGGGAGGGAGGGAGGGAGGGAGGGAGGGAGAAAGAGAGAGAGAAAGAAAGAGAGAGAGCCTTTTTAACAGAGGACAAACACACGCGCGTCTCCCTCGCGCGTCCCCTCCGCAATCGGTGAAAAGACAAATTCTTTTTTTTTTTTATTTATTTCTTCCCTTTCCTTTTCGTTTTGTGATGTTCTTTCCCCTCTTCCTTTCTTCCGCATCCTCTCATTCCATTTCCTTTTACTGTTCCTCTTCATCCTACTTCCTCCCTCTTCCTCTTCCTCTTGCGGAGAGTTTAGCTCTTAGCTAGTATAAATCTCCGTACTTTAATTTGCTTCCAAAGATAAATCCGTTTAGGTTCGTTTGCCCATTTTCTAAGACATCGATTCGACAACCACTAAGTTGTTCTTCTCCCTTTCCGAACTAGTCGTAGTCGTTGTCGCCGTCGTCATTGATGATGATTTTGTTGTTGTTGTTGTTTCCGACGGCGACGATGACGACGACGACGACGACGATGACGACGACGACGACGACGATGATGATGATGATGATGATGATGTTGATGATGATGACGACGACGACGATAACGTAGTTGAATCGTCATCCGACTTTCGATGCTTCTCGAGATACCTTCTACGTGCTGTCAAACGCATGTGGTCCTTTCGACGTTGAAGAATCTGTTCTCTCTCGATCGATGATTTCGAGAAACGTCCACCGAGATTTGATGGTTCCTCACCGCTAAGAGAGACAAATACAATTTCGTTAATAAGAGATCATATATTAATGTATGTATATTGTGTGTGTGTGTGTGTGTGTGCGTGCGCGCGTGTAAATTTATAATTTAATATATGATTATATTATGCAATATAATTCAAATGTAATTATTAGTTCGTCAAGAATGAAATTGGTAGGGGGAGAAAAAAACGCAAAGTTGGTTGATAACTTACAAATTTCATCCTTGACGAAATTAATATAATAGAATATAATCGGAATATAATTATAGTTACAATATAAATATACGTCTATACGCGCGCGCGCGCGCGTGTGTGTTTAATTTAAAATATAATTATATTATAAAATATAATTAAAATAGAATTACAATGTAATATAATTGAAATATAATTATAATTAAAGTATAAATATATGTATATATTTATACATACATATATTTATTCTTGACGAATGATTTAGAAAAAACAAAAAAAAAGAAAAACATACAATTACTTTTTTTTTTATTCTAGAGACCTATTAAATCTCTCGGTTCTCTTTTAAATCTTCTAAAAACTCACAGTTATAGTCTCGCGCGGTGGTTTTGCGTTATAGAAAAAGTGAATAAGTAATAAATAAGTGAATAAATAAATAAATAAATAAATAAATAAAAGAAAGAAGAAAAAAGATCCAAACAAAAAAAAAAAGAAGAAGAAAAGAAAATTAGCCAACGAGGTGAAGTATCGAAAAAGAGAGATATGATTTTTTCTTTTTTTTTTTTTTTTCTTTTTAAATCGCTTTTAGGAACGTTTTTATCAACATATGTAGGTCACTTAGGTCTCGCACATCCCTTAATATTATTTAATATTCTTCTTATCATCGATTGGATAATACAAACGAGATCTATGTTCTCGAATAAGAAACTTCAAATGAAATTTTTACCTATCGGCAACGGGTATGTCAAGCCTTGGATCCGACGTATTTTGGATCGACGAAGTTGATAGGATATCTACCGTGGACGTTTGCGTTTGCGGAAGAAATGGGATGGTCGATTCCTCGATCAGGTGATGAGGTAAAGTCAATTCACCGTCTAGTATATTTTCGACGGTCCATTCGAGCGATCGAGTAATTCTCAGATCCTCCAGTATCACGCTCCGTGGAAAATGTGGAAAGAGCTGTTGTATCTGCAAATATTTCGTTTGCGTTAGGTTTCATCGATCACGTATAACCTCCACCTCCTTCTCGCCCGCTACTCCTAATGAAAGTTTAAACAGAGATGAAGGTGGTAAGTAGTTTTTATCTTCAAAAGGAAATAAAAAAAAAAAAAAATAAAAATAAAGATAAATAAAAACATGTCTTCGGTTGACAAACTCTCGTAACTGTTGTTAACCCTTGACAATCCGTTTTTGTACGAGCTCAGGATGAAAAAAGTATCTCGGACGAAAGTTATTTGTCTTTTTCTTTTTTTCTTTTTTCTTATTTTAATTTCAAAAGAAAATTTTTTTAAATTTCGTATTAACTTTTTTGTACTTATTTTTTTTTTTTCTGTATTTTAAATATTTTGCCATTATAAAAGACACAGTTCGCTATATATAAAAGAAAAGAAAATCAAAGTTGTTTCTGAAATGACATTGAATCTTCCATTAAATAAGGAAAAAAAATAATAAATGCCAAATTTCATCCTTTTAATCCCATAACTTTTGTCCGAAGGATATTTCTCAAAAATTATTATGCTTACGAGATAAAACTTTGTAACGCTGTATTATATACACCCGGTATATATTAAAATATAATACTGTTATGACAAATTGAAATAAAATTTAGAATATTTAAATAAATACACGTGTATACCTATAAAATTTAATTATGTGATTTCAAAGTTACATGACGTTATATTAGGAGTCAACGTCTCTTAGTATTACTTTTTATTTTTGTAAATTATTACAGAAACCAGGATTATTGAATCATAAGATCGGTGGGTGCAATGATTATTTATGTGATTTTTTTTTAAATATAAAATAATTTCTTAACTATTCGAATTTGTTAATATTCCAACTCACTTTTTGAATCAAAAGATTCCTTAAATATTATTGTATATACATACATACATACATATATATATATATATATATATATATATATGCACACAATGCAATATGTTAATACCAAAAAAAAAAACTTTACAAGTATATATTAATTAAAAATTAGGTATATAAATTTAATTGAAATTTAAATTTAAATAAATTAAAATTAATTTTAATTAAAAAAAAAAGAAAGAAAGAAAGAAAGAAAAATCAATTATTATTATTCAACATGAATTCAACAAGGGGTTTCGTTTTAACTTTTTAATCCAACAAATATCAGGGTGTCCCATATGTTTTTTCCTCTCTTTTTCATAGTCATTCATAGCGTGGAGCGGAAGAAATTTAGGGAGCGGGCCAACCCGATATATATACCCACCATTTAATGGATTAAAAATCCTTTCAAAACTCTAATCCGATTGAATTTGATGAATATAATTATCTTAATCTTTCGTAGACTGACCTGCCTTGCCATTGCGTCCATCTGAGAATTGTTATGAGCCGACGTGAAAAAATTACCACGTAATCGACTATGCGAAACCTCAACAGAGAAACTTGGTAACCAAGAAACATATCGGGATCCGTCGAAATGGAAGAAATGATTATCGTTCCTTCTAGTTGGTGTCTGCGGTTCCAATGGTAATTCGGGTGTATTCTCTCTATAATTGGCTTGCATACTAAGCGCCAATCTACACGTAGGACAGGACGTGTCCTGTTCCAACCAAGACTGCAAACAGGAGTTGTGGAACAAATGTCCGCAGGGTAACTTACGTGCCGATTCCATTTTCTCCCAACAAATTGCACAGTTATCTGAATTTTCTGCCAATTGGTCTAGCGATGCCATTGGATAACTAAAAAAAAAAAACAAAACAAATGTAATGTACGAGCATTTATTAAAAATAATCACGATCATATTTATTTTTCAATCAATTTGATTTGTTCGATTCGATTGTAATACAATTTTTAGGTGGTTTCTCTCTTTTTTTTAATTCGGAGATAAAAAAAGATAAGTAAAAATTCTACTGTGCAAATCAAAAAGTGTATAAATAAATAAATAAATTACATAGATAAATATTCTATATTGTACAGGAAAATAAATAAATGAATATAAAGAAATTCTACTGTATATATTAAAAAAAAAAAAAACGAATGATTTCGCAGAATATTTATCTTATTTCAATGAAATCATTGTTATTACATGAATCAACTAAAATTGAATTATCGAAATCTCGTAGATTCAAACTCAAGGTTTTCAAGAGATCCTTTATCACCCTAGCAGGTAATTTGATTTCTGTAAAGGAGATAAGAAAGAAAAGGAAGTACAATTAAAAGGATGGAGAAAATCTATATAAAGGATGCCAGTTCTTGAAATAAATGTCAGTTTGAGATATTGATCAAATTGTAAATAATAAATGGAAGAAAAATGATTAAGGACTTCCATCCTTCTTCTTCTTCTTTATTATTATTATTATTATAATCATCATTGTTATTATTATTATTATTATTATTATTATTATTATTATTATTATTATTATTATTATTATTACTTTTTTTATGGAAACAATTAAAAATAAAACAAATTATTTCTGTATAACTTTCCTTTAAGAATTTATATAAAAAAAAGAATAAGTAAATAAAAGTTATTTCTACATAATTTTCCTTGAAAAATTTGATTTATATTTTTCAAACGTTCACTTACATATCCAGTCGTATGATTAAAAAGATAGATAGAGAAAAAAAATAGTAAAAAAAAAATTAAATAAATAAATAAACTGAATAAAAAAAAAAGTTATTTCTACATAATTTACATTAAAAAAATTTAATTTATATATCTCAAACGTATACTTATATTTCATCGTATGATGAATTACATGTAGACAGAGGAGGAAAATAATAAATTACAATTAAAATAAAAAAAAAATAAGTAAATAAATAAATAAATAAAAACCTACTTTTGCTCCATGTGGCTGAGTACGGCCAGATAGTTCCTGTGTTTGGTGATTCTTCGTTGAATCTCGTAAAATAGATAACGTAGTTGCATACATATGACCAGTGATGCCATGCTGAGGAAAATATTGCTCCAAAGTAACATATGAACGTGATGAAAAAAGTCGACGGCCAAAGCGATCAGTTCCGATGTCAAATCCGTGTAATAGGTCAAAGGTCCGCGTTTATCCCATGAACGTTGAGAGGACGTACCGGCACCACGTGTGTCGTACAGGTGAATCACATAACGCAGCATCACGTGAATCGTACGGACAATCAATAATATACACTAAAAAAAAAAAAAGAATAAAATAAAATAGAAAACAAAAGAAAAAGAAAAATTAATAAATCCATAAATCTATATTTTTTTTATATATATATATATATAATTTTTCAATGTCACAGATAAGCCTGATATTTATACGATGACCTTGAACGGTATAAATTCGAATCGAAGTTATTTTTGTATTATACATTCGTAAGTTCGTGATGTAAAATGTTAGAAAAAAAAAAATATACGTATGTATGTATTTATGTATGTACGTATGTATGTATATAAATTGGTTAATAATCTGTTATATAACAATTAAATATAATAATAATAATATTATTTTGAATTCATTTTTGAATATAATAATGTATCGATGAAATATAAGAAAATATAACTATGCGTTAATAATCAATTACGGTATAATTAGATATAATAATCACACGTAAATTGTACATTTTCACACGTGGAATGTTAATTAATGTGAAATAATTAAATTAATTGAGATTAAAACGATATCGATACGATGAATGACAGCTCACACCTTTATTACGACAAGATGTATGTATATGTGTTGCATACGCGCGCGCGCGCGCGCGCACGCACGCACACACACACACACACACACACAGATAATATTCAAATACAGGCGGTGTCTTTATTATTTTAGATAACCTTTGTCCTTTGGTATCGATTTTTTAGACAACCTATCTATGTCAACTTCGTATACGAATATACTTTCAATGATTAAAGATACTTTTAAATATTTAGATAATATGCTAATAATCGCTTGGGGGGGGGAGGAATTATTTTGGTAAGATCCCCATAGTTTTCGTTATAAATAATTTATGCGCAATCGAAACGCGGGATTAGGGGAAAAAAAGAAATAAAGAGAGAGAGAGAGAAAGAAAGAGAGAGAGAGAGAGAGAGAGAGAGAGAGAGAGAGAGAGAGAGAGAGAGAGAGAGAGAGAGAGAGAGAGAGAGAGAGAAGAAATTAAGAGATAATTAAATAAATGGATAAATAAAAATACTGTAAAGAAGCAATTGAAGGAAAAATAAGGAGATAACGGAATGGGGGGTAGGGGGTGGGAAAGGAGAGAGAAAAAAATAACAAGAAAATTACATCCGTTTATCTGACGTGGCCGGTTACTCGAAGACGCGAGAACGATACGCGAGCATATCGAACGATGAACACGTGGCGAAGAACTTCTGAATAAACTTTCGTCCATTCAACGTTACGTTGAGTTTATGAATAATCTACGTCGCCGTGTCGAGAGTGCAGAGTAGCGCTATGACACGTATCCTATGTACATACATACATAAGTGTTACTCTCTCGAGTATGTAACGTAATAACGTCGAGTAGTACATGTATCTTTGATGAAAATAACGAAAAAGGAAAGGAAAAACGGAACAAACAAACAAAAATATAGACTAAAAGAAACAAATAATATCGAATTAATATCATTTCATTAGAATTGTACTTGTACCGATTAATTCAATTTTATCTTTCTTCTTATTATTATTTTTCTTCTTTGTTTCTCTTTTCTTTTTGGTTTACCGTCATCATTTATTTATTTATCTTTTGTTTTTAATTATCATCGTTCATTCTATTTCGTATTTCAATCGTATTCGTAAATTATGTTTTGTCGCACAATACCTTAGATAATTCGATGATCGTTCGTTAAGTGTAATCTGAATTAAATTTGTGTTATATGTATTTGTGTTTTCATTGGAATCTATTAATCGCCCTCTTGCTCTTCTATTTCTTTCTGTGTGACTGTCATTTGTTTTTAATACTTGCTTTTTCATTACGATCATTCTCTTTCTTAACACAATACTCATTTATATTTTTCATTTGTATTTGTATACTTAATTGTTACTTTTTCTTTTTATTTTACTTTATTTTTGTTTTATTTTAATCTTCTTATCGTCATTACACAGTTTTAGACGATCCTTCTTGTCCTTTTTTTTCTGTTTGTTCGAACATCGTTCATCATCTTTATTTCAATTAAATTTTTAATTTTTTTATTAGAAAATATTATTTCTTTTTTTTCATTTTTATTTATGATCATCATTTATTTTCAATCCTTATTGTTCTTTTCTTTGTTTACGAATGGAACATTTTATTAACTTTTTTTTTTTTTTCGTTAGAATAATTTATATCGAATTCGTGTACATCCGAAACAATATCAATTCCATCTATATTTCATTTTTTTTTCTTATTTGTTTTCCTAGTTTTTTAGAATATGTTTTCTGTTTCGCGAATAAGCAAAATCTGTTCTTTCTTATTTATGATCCCATTAAGGGTGATTTCCTATTTTCATTTTCTTTCATTGTATATGATCAACCGTTGTTTCTAATAAACGACAAACATTCCTAATATTATACTGAATACTCGTTTCATTCTCTGCAATTGAACAATTTCGTACTATTTCGTAATAATATCATATTAAATAGAACGACTATCATTTTCAATATCCATCATGTAATAAAATTCTGGATAACTGTTATAATTTGCAATGAACTATTGTATTTTTAACATATTGTACATGAAAATTGAATTTAAACGTTTACATATTTATAGAAAATTTGCATTTCAAATGTATAACTATGTTTATCGAACAACACGAAGAATACAAATAATGTGTTTACATTTCCTGTAGAGACATAAATTGTTAATCATTTCTGTAAATATTTCGTTCTATAAATATTTCAACTTATATTATATTTCATCGGTTTTTAATAAAAACAAAAAAAAATACACAAATATTTTTTAATTATTGGATGTTCCCTTTGTTTATAACCTTTTCATTACACATCATTTAAATAAAAATGATTCAAGATCATCTCTAAAGGTTTAATTGTAAGATAAAAGAAGAAAAAAAACAGAAAAAGAAATTAAATTTTATTATCAATTAAATATATTGATTATACTTTATGTATATATGTGTATACGTATACTTGCATTACACATTTGAACGAATTTTATCGTTTCAAGGCTTGAACTTTTATTATTCAAAGAAATATTCACAAAATTTAATTAAAACTCTTAATAAGTTTAATATTTTATTCACGTTATTTTTCACTTGGATTATTTCATATTTTACTGAAGTTTATTATTCCTTATTTAATATCAATTCCTTGATATTTTATTCCATCACAATAATATAATGTTAAAAGCACGTTTTATATATATATATATATATATATATATATATATATTTATATGTATATAATAATTTATATGTATATTTGCAGGTGAAAATTTATGTTTATGCATATAACTTATACCACAAAACTTGCTACAAATGTTAGCAATAAATATTATAAATATATAACGTAACTTGTCCAGTAAGAATATTATTCAAAAAAGGGCAACAAAATGTAATATATACTTCTTATAATATTGATATCCTGCTAAATAATATGCAAAACGTTTGCATTATAAAAACTCTCTCAAAAGTCACTATCTACATTTCAGTGTTATCGGATGAATTTTGTTTGTTCTTCAAATACTATACCAACATAAAGATATTCACTTTTAATGCAAATTTATGTATTCGGGGAGAAAAAAGAAAGAAAAAAACTGTGATATTTCGAATTTTTTACAATTTATAAATTTTCTATTACAACAGATACGTATCAATGTTGATGAACGTTTACGATAACATTGAAGATAAAAGATACCAAATGCGAAAAGATAAGAGAGAGAATTTCCCAAAGAATGTTTTACGAGAAATTATAAAACGAAATTTTAGAGAAATTTCTTCGTCCAATTTAACGCCAATAGATTATTTTTCATCGGCATTTTATTAAATTTAACGTGTACGATACACTGTTAGAAAATAATTAGATAGGAAGGTTTCGAAATCGTATTATCGATACAGTTGAGAAAATAACACCTTGAACGTTGGAAAGTGTGTAGCCGTGAAACAATATATCACTTTCAGTTCCGTAGAGACACTGACGGTCGCCATTATGTTCAAACAGATATAAAAACAGTATTAACACTTTTTTTTTTTAAGATAAATATATTTCTCCTGTCTTAAAACCATTCTTTTTTTTGTTCTCGTTGGATTCCGTATTATTTTTCAAAATATATAGTGAGTTTTGAGACGTCTTACTGTATAAAGATTAGTAAAAAATAAGAAGGGAAAGATAAAGAAAAAATAAAGAAATAAAACATATTTGTAAAATAGATCAGTGACATAATAAACTCTATAATAAACTATATATATATATATATATATATATATATATATATATATATATATATATATATATATAATTAATTAGAAAATATAAAACATTTGGAAAATATTATTAAATAGAAAATATAAAAAGTGTGTGTGTGTGTGCGTGCGTGCGTGCGTGTGTTGTATTATGTATATATAAAAATGTAGATAATCATATTATATAAATATTGACATTATAGTAACGAATAATGATTGATCGATCGATCGAATCTTTCGAGATATATTGGAGCAACCTTTCGAGATATATTAGAGTACAATCAAGCACGAGTGATCGATCCTAAAATGGAGAAAGATAAGTACCGAGACTATTGGAAATGGATCGTGACCGATTGCGTTCACTGATGTAGAAAGTTTCTAGAAGTATTGCGAACGAGAATTGAACGAAGATGCGTATATATCTTTTAAGGATAAATAGATACAAGGTGAAAAAGAGGTATTTAAAAATGCAATTGGTACGGGTTGTTGACCGAGACCTTTCTCTCTTACTGATTATAAACCATTCCTTTGATACGTCGATTCAATATCTCTTACGATTATTCAAGCTTCTATACTTCTTGCAAATTAAATTTATTTTCTAATGACTATTTATACATACATAAATATATATATATATATATATACGTGATTATTACTTTCCAATAACGAATAGATAAAATTTCAAATACGAAAAGTTTGAAAAACAATAAATAAAACGATGAAAATGTTTTTGTTTCGATTAAAAATTCATTGCAAAATACCGAACACGACGAAGAGTTTCTTTCGAGTGATACTTTTGATGCCAATTACTCTTCTTCGAGATGTTTTTAAGATAATGTTTTTTTTTTTTTTTAAGATCGTAAAACATCAGACCTAATAACTAGCCAAATTGTATCGAAGATAATGATTTTTAACATAGATTAAAAACTTTTGACTCGCTTAAAGACTTTCGATCCTTCCTGTAATTATAATATTAATATTGATAATAATATTTTGTAAATATTATTTGACTATATATATATATATATATATATATATATATATATATATGTATATATATATATACAATATATAATATATAAATTATTAAATAATATATAAATTTATATATAATTTTATTTCTGATTTTTAATAAATAAACGTATTTATTAATATAATTTCAATTATCAGTACGTTTTTTTTTTATATAATTAATGATAAAATATAATATTGGATATAAAAATGAACAAGTTTCGATAAGGACGCGATTTTTGTGGTTAGAAATCATGCGATTTCTAACGGGACAAGAGTCCTTAACGATGGAAATAAGAAAAGGAGAGTATATGTCAGGACGAATGAACGAATGCAGAAACGAAGAAAGAGAGAGGGAAAACGTTTCTCGGTGCAACGAGAGTAACGGTACCTTGGTGATATATATATATATATATATATATATATATATATATATATATATATCAACTCAAGTTACCATTCCTACAGTTTGAAAAGACTATAAAGCGAGAATTGGGTCAATTTCTTTTCTTCTCTCTCTTTCTTGATCTTCGTCGTCATTCATGTGTAACTAACCAGAATAATTGATTTGATGTAATAATTAAATCGAAAAATTTCAATTTTAAAAGTACACGACAAAACTTTTATCAAATAATAAAATAATAAAATTTCTAAGGAGATCATTAATTTCATACGTTTATTATTTGATCTCGTTATTCTCGTTATATTTTTTGTTTAATAAACGTGAAAATAAAAGTACACTAATCGTTACCCGATATTTGTTAAATTAATGCATTTTTTTTATTATTCAACGACACGAAAAATTTTAATCATCGGCAAACATTGTTATCCTTTGTCACGTCAATAGTGACAAAGACGAATTTTATTTGATAATTTTTAAATATTTTTCTTACTCCGAGACATTCGAAAAATCATATACTATTCGAAATTAGTTGTATTCGGAAAAGAGTTATTAAAAAGAATAATAATGAATTCGAAATCTCACTCGTACATAAAAAAAAAAAAAAGAACAGAACACATTAAATTCTTTATTATTATTATTGTTGTTGTTGTTGAAAAAAACGAGCAAACAAAATAAAACCGACTTTTTCAAACACAATTTATCAAATAATTAATAACGTTTTATAGGATAATTGGAAAGTAAAAAAAAAAAAAGAAGAATTGCATTTTAAATTATTTGAAGAAGAAAAAAATCGGATAAAATTCGAAATGATATATCATTTTTAGAAAAAAAGGAAAAGAAAAAGAAAAAAAAATGAATAATCATCTCTAGGATATCACGATTGAACACAAGTATAAGGTAAAGCATAAGCTTCCTTAGAATAACTTAGAACGTCCACATCAAACATCGATAAGAGAGATTCGCGTTGCTGAGCTCTGATTTTCTCAAAGCTTCGTTACAAGTAAAAAGAAAAGAGAAGAAAGAAAAAAGAAAAGAAGAAAACCAAAAATCAGGAATCGGTATCAGCCATATATCGAACCCGTTTACCTCAATCTACCCGGTGAACACACTTTAATTTCGCATTTATCAATACACATATGTATATACATGATACACGCCATCGATATACATATATACATGCATAAACGCCCCAACATACGTACGTACGTACGTACAACGTGTACAGGGTGAGTCCACAAGTTTTTAAGCGATTTTAAAAATCAATTATAACCCAGTTTTTTCTTTTTTTACTTTCTCAATTTTTTTTTTTTTCAAATTGTAAACCTACCAAAATCTAACCACGAGCCTAACGAGTCTCAAAAAAAAAGAAAAAAAGAAAAAGAAAAGTGTAATCGATTTTGAAAATCATTTAAGAACTTTTGTTCCGCTCTGTATATATGTATATATATACAACCATGTTCCTTTTTTAAACGAGGTCACTCGCCATTCTCATTTCTTATCTTCTCTCTGGAAGAAAACAGGTATGTTTTCTACGTTTTGTTCGTTTTAGCGAAGGTGCGAAAACTTCGTAATAAACTTTCGTGGCTTTGAAATGGTTTGAAAAGCAACGAGAGGAAGCACGCGTGCGCGCGCGCGAGTGAGAGAGAGAGAAAAAGAGAGAGATTGGATTATGTATTACGCGTACTATGACGATAATTTAGATTCTAAAGACAGAAAATAATAAACGGGGAATGAAGTTTCACCTTTGTTTACTTTCCCATATCGCTAACGTTAGATTATTAAAATTTCATTTATGAGGTGTGTGCGTGTACGCGCGCGCGCGTGATATATATATATCATATATATATATATATATATATATATATATATATATATATATTGTGATATATATATATATCATATCATATATAATATAAATTATATCGATAAATATATCTTTTTGTTCATCACAAATTAATTATATCAACCTATTATCGTTTATGCGTATTCATATTAAATGTTGTAAAACGAATTTAACGTTTAAATTCATATGGTTGTAAAATTACATGATAAATATATTAATACTAAATATTATTTAACTTGCAACATAATACACGTAATATGCGAAAAATTTATTTAACTTCGTAGAAATAAGTTTACCCGAATCTTAAATATATATAAATTAATTTTTTTTTCTTTTACTATATTACAATGTAACAAATAGTATATTATATGTTTAATCCGATTTAATTTTCAACGTGATATAAATTCGTCGAAAGATTTCAATTTCATATATTAAATTCCGTCAAAATAATATTGTTATATAGCCTTTCGAATATATATATATATATATATATTTTTTTTAATTTAAGAACTATAAATTATATAAATTTTTATAAATTATATAAATATCTATCTTTCTTGTTTATTAATATTTAATCAATCAATAGTTAGACATTGTAATTAATTTGAATGAAACGATAAAAAAAAAGAAACTATCTGTTATCTCGATATATTAACATAAAATTGATTTAATTTATTATCGATACAGTCAACAAGTTCCGTAGTGATATTGAAACATTTATACGACGTTTAAACATTTAATATTGTATTTACGAAGATGAATTAAAACTTAACAATGACTCACCTCGGCCGCCATGAAAGCGTAAGTATTAAAGGTCACGAAAAAGAAAACTGCTGCGGTGCTGAACAAGAGCATGGACGTAGAGGCCGCTAGGATTATTGCCAAAAGTCCAAAGAGTCGGGCGTGACACCATATTGGGGTGGTTGGAGAAAAGGATAACTGCAAGAGAAAGAGAGAGTGAGAGAGAAAAAAAATAAAAAGGATATTAAAGTTTCAGTTTCAAACGTTTCTAGATTCGTACTTCGTATTAAGAAAAATATGAAAATTAATATATGATAATAATAATTCGTGTTTAACTCGTTCGAACATAGCCGAAGCTGATATTTAAACATTATATGCAATATATCTTTCCTGATTGTTTCGACTTTTTTTTCTTTCTTTTCTTTATTTATTATTTTTTCTTTTTTTCTTAATTCAACTATCGCAAAAATATATCCTTACAGAAAATTATGTTAAAATAATATTTAAGGTATTAACGTTTAGAAGAATTTTGTATTAATCGATAGATACATTTAATATCTTTTCTAATTTTTACTGGTACTGTTCGTTTCTTTTTGTTTTCTTTTTTACGTTTAAATTTACAACAATTACAAAATATACTTCGTTCTTTTTGTTTTTTTTTTTGTTTTATTTATTAATTCTTTTTCTACGAACATAATAAAAAATATATTAATGCCTAATTTATATATAGAGTCTACGAAATAGGTTGCTGATATTTTTTGCGGTGTTGACAAATGTACCAATTCCGCAGAAATCAATAAAAACATGTTTATTTAATACCTTATAATTAAGACATTAATGTCA
Organism: Dolichovespula sylvestris; assembly: GCA_918808275.2. Lineage (NCBI taxonomy): Eukaryota > Metazoa > Arthropoda > Insecta > Hymenoptera > Vespidae > Dolichovespula > Dolichovespula sylvestris. The sequence goes on from OU964975.1 coordinate 2,809,615, forward strand.
CGAAAAAAAGGAAAACTTATAAAAAGATTGTAAATAAATTTATAGCAATTCCAAAATTTAAATAGGAAGCATAATTTTAGTCTGACAATTATCACGTCTTAATAAATCTAATGTACACAAATAATAAATATATCTGTTATAAAAAAAAAATCTATAGTAAAGAAGAACAAAAAACGAAAACAAAACGAAAATAAAAAGAAAGAGGGAAAGAGTATTAAGGATTCCGTTGGTTCCATTTATATGCATCGACGAGAATCGATAAAATTGAGAACGATAATCAATCAATATTTTCTCCTTTGTCCAGTTTTCGTATATTATTATTTTTTTCTTTTTTGTTTTTTTCGAAAAAATTTGATGGATGAGTAGCGATTGTACTTTGGCAGGCCTCTATCCAGTAACCTCGTTACCTCTATTGGATTAGCCTAACGGGATTACGCGGATCTTAACTTGGTTGCGTAACGGAAAACTGCGTTCCTCGATATGCTATAGTAAAGTTGGAATTTTAAAAGAAGGTCCGCGTTTATCCCATCCCCGAGATAGATAGATAGATAGATAGATAGATGGATAGATTAAAAAACAAAGAAAAGAAGAAAAAGATAAAAAGAAAGAAGCCGCTTACGTTATGATCGATGAATTATATAGCAAACATACAATAGAATACATATGTTGTTCTCACGCTCTAACGATAAATCACAGTCTATTTTCTTCTTTTTTTATCGCGACAAATCTATCTCTCGATTGATTTATAGACAATTTCACTATCCATTAAAAGTAGATTCATTGTTAAATTATATCGGCTTGTGGCAATATCAATTTGATTATATTATTAGATGGTGTATAAGAGAAATATTATATTCTCACGGAGGAACGGTATGCAACGAAATTAAACAGGACAGTTTTGAAAATGCTTAATTTTCGATTAATTCCATTAATATTATTGTTAATAATAATAATAATAATAATGATGATGATGATGATGATGATGATGATGATGATGATGATGATGATGATGATGATGATGATAATAATAATAATAAATCGTAAAATAATTTTAATATTATTTTGATAATATTTTTATAGAGTATAAAATAAATATTGCAGACGTTTCTTCGTTCTCGATAGTATGAAAATAATCCCAATAATATGCAAAATTTTATTTAAAAATAAAATTGAATTGGATAGTTTGGAAATAAAAATCTATTATAAAGAGATAATAATAAATCGTCAATTAATTTTCAATATTATTATACCACTATTTTATAGAGTAAGTATACAACGAATATTATATTACCGAGCGCGACAATAAGCAATGAAAACACGACAGTTACTCGATATTTCAAATGATCTAATTACGATCAATTTTGTGATTAAAAATTGCCTATGAACACAATAAACATCTGAACATCGGTAATCCACAATAAACAATGAAATTAAACACGACAGTTCATCGATATTCCAAATAATCTAATTATGATCAATGTTGTGATTATAATTTTACAATGAAAAAAAAATAATAATAAATATAGTCGATATTAATTTTATTTTATTATATTTAATAAACTACAAAACAAATATCATATTTCCGAGCTGGACAGAAAGGAACGAAATTAAACACGACGGTTACTCGACTTTCTAAATTATCTAATTATGATCAATTTTGTAATAAAAATGAACAATAATAATAATAATAATAATAATAATAATAATAATAATAATAATAATAATAATAATAATAATAAATATCGTCCATATTAATTTTAATATCAATTTTATTCTATTATATTTAAAAAACTATATAACAAATATTACATTTCCGAGCTGGACAGAAGGGAACGAAATTAAACACGACACAGTACTCGACTTCCCGAGAGTTATCTAATCCACGTAAGCGATTGTGTCTCTTACCGTAAAAGCTTGCGAGTATACGATTACGAACATGTATATATGTTTATATCTATCTATCTACGTATGTACGTACGTATGTATGTCGTATATATGTAAGTATAACGCGCTCGGTAGACTCTCTCTCTCACAGGGACAACTTTCATACGCGTGTTTATTGTATCTCAGTCTTCTTCGGGTATACGTACACATAGAAAATGAAAAACTACTAGTTCGTTCGTCGTTCAAGAGAAATTCAAGGACTGTGGTTTGAGAGAAACACGAAGTTGTCCAGTAAATTCTGTAATACTTTACTCAATCGATTAGTTACGAACGTTAAAAGTTAAATATTTGTTATTTGTATTTCATTACCGACAGAACCGAGAGTGTCTTCCTTCTTTTATTTTATTTTCTTTTTCTTTTGTTTTTGCTTTTGCTTTCGCTTTTATATTCGTCTTTTAAATTTTGGAATGTTTAACAACTTACGTATTCGTATCGATCCTTGCAAAGTTGACTAAGCAGACTGACAAATCCAAGCACTGTGAACCATGCGCACCAAAGTATAACCTCGTCCATGTACTGCACGTTGAGCACCCCAAAAACGAATATGAACTTGTAAAATACGAAGTTCCAGAATTTGTCCTTAAGATGTTGCCTCTCGGAAGCTCGTAAATCACCGAAGATTAGTTGTTGAATTATCTTGCCAAATAGTATCAGCACGCAGTAAGCCATGTTTATCAAAGTCTGTAATTGAAAGAGAAAACGGGAAACGATAAAAAAAAAAGAAAAAAAAAGAAAAAAAAAAAGAAAAGAAGAAGAAAAATGGAAAGAATGTGAGACAGAATGTTGAGATATAAGTTTCGTAACGAGATTATCGGATTAACTCGTCATGTGATTTATAATAATTTGTATAAAAAGAAGAAAAAAAGTCTTCTTCTTTTCTTCTATTTCCTTTTATTAATTATCGATAGGTCGGTAAACGGTATTGCAATAAAAGAAATATTATTTTCGTGATACAATAAAATCGTCGTAACAATTGTAAATTCATTTCTTTCCTTATCGGATAACTTTTGAGAACACGGATTGAAATTATGCGTTTACAACTATAACGTATGTATGCGAGATACAATAATAGAATATAATTGTTGTTGTTCGTAATTATAAGAATGTACAATTTTTTTTTATTTTTTTTAATCATAATTGCGAACTTATAATCGGAATGATGTAATTAGAGCTATATTATACTGTTTATATCTGTAAAGCACAATGGTACAACATAATCGTTGTTGTTCGCAATTAAAAGTATGTAGAATTTTTTTTGTTTTATTTTTTTATCATTATGCGAACTTATAATTGAAATGATATAATTAGAACTATATTATACTGTGTATAATCTATTCGGTTTGGCAAGAAAATATTTTCGCTTTTAAATGTGAAATAAAACTCAATAGAACAGGAATAGAATTATCTTGTCGAGATAATCAATTTTCTTAATCATCCGAATTATTGATGAATTATGTGATGATGTAATTAGCACGAACGGTATATCGCGAGTTCGTAAAATCTCGAACGCCATTCGTCGGTATCGATTAGCAATTATAGCAAGTTAGAATGAAAAAAAAAAAGACCAAACAGACAAAAGAGGAAAAAACCAAAAAGAGAAAATAAAAAGAAAAAAAAGGAGGGAAAACAAATATCCAACGATGCTTTGAAGTGATCATTAGCGAGCTCAGCGAACCGTGACGCTTGCAATCTTATCCGAGATTTAGAGTAACATGTATTCTCGTATCGAATCGACATATAAATCAAAACGACGACACACGAATCGATCGAGAAGGTTGGTAATATCAACGATTAACTTGGCAAAACTTCGTGAGACATTAACGCGTCAAAATTACTAACCAACGTCGACTCGGTCGTTGCCAAATGACAGAATCACGTTCATAAGGACATCTAATTCTAGATACTCCGTGTTATTTTATCTTATTTGCGACTACGTATCTTTAAATATGCGGAAGTTAAGACGCGCTAACAATCAAATTTTCGTTCAGATCGATGTTACAAAGATTAATAAATTTACTATTTCTTTTACATTAACAGTGTATTAAATATTTTTTTTCTTTTTATTATATCTTGTTAGTATATTATGATCGTTATATTATGATTAATAAATTCGAAAGAAGAAAAAAAATTTAATCAAGAATTATTTAAAAAAGATAATCTGAAGAAATGAATAGTTAATAATATAATAATCGTATCATTTATATTACGTTTTATATATTATGTTACATATATATACATACACATATATATATATATTTATATTTATATATATATTTATATTTATAATCAAATTAGTTCTTGGAAAATGATTCAATATATTATATAAACATCTTAAAAAGAACAATTTACAATTTCTGATATTGACTCGAGACAAAATTAGTATCAAATAAAATAATTACATAACATTGATAATATCTTCTACCGGTGAGATTCTTTTAATTTTGGAATAATTCATTTAACTATTTATCTATTAATTTATTTATTTATTTTCAGATAGAAAATAAAAAAAAAACAAAGAAAGGCAGTAAAATTTTTTCCATTTCATTCATAACGAAGACAACAATTTATTTAATGTAATTTTAAGGAAGATTTGAAATTCTATGGCAGTATCGTCGAACGGATAATTCAGGTGATAGTTAATAGAGACGTTGAAAATTAGGTAAAGATAAACATAAAAATAATAAAAGGATAAATTACAAAAAAAAAAAAAATACAGAGAAGGAAGATCACTTGCAGCGTATCTCCATGATTGTAGGAATAGAAAAGAAAGGGGGGGGGAAGAGGATAAAAAAATAAAAAGACATAAAGAATTCTCGATCAATTTTGTTTAAATCGTTGTCTCTTTTTTGTGACCGACCATCTCGCATTAAAAAACGTACGATTAACTTCTCGGATGACCTTGAAACGTTGTCCGTCTGATATGCTTGATAATAGTCGGAATAAAAAAAACGTAGAACTGGTTGATCAAGCATGAAAACATGCATTAATGCTGAGCTGAGTTAAAAAAAAAAAAAAAAAAAAAAAAAAAAGAAAGAAAGTAAAAGAGCAAAAAACTTATTCGTATCTACGACAAATAATGAGAACTATAATTAAATAAGGGAAACCTTTTCGAGAAAGAATTTCTTATGTGTCTAGCGAGATTGAAGTTATTTTTTAATAACACGTTTTGGAACTAGTTTTAATACTACGAATGTAAAGAGACCTCGATATTCCCTACAATTTTACAATATCACATTGACACGATAATTTTAAAAGGAAATTATTATTCTATTATTACGACTGACGCAATGCGGTAATAATAGTTAATTTATAAAATTACCGCGATAAATATTTTTTTTCTCTATTTCTCTTTTTTTCTTTTTAAACAGAAAAAATTGTACGAACGAAAAACAACATTGTTTTTCGTTGGTACAATTTTACATTGTCATTTTATCACTTTGACTAGTAAACCTATTGACTAAAACGAAATTCGCAATATAACTGACGCAATGCGGTTCTGGTATTGCTTTTATAGGACACACGGTATATATACATATCTTGAAAACGTGAAGGAATATTGAAAAGTTAATTTTGAAAAAAAAAAATAATAATAATAAATAAACTTTAAAAGGAATATTTCAATATTCCTTGGAACGTTATATAATATAACATCGTATTGCACTTTCTTAATATCTTTTCGTTTATATAGAAAGTAATTTCAAGCGTATTAATCTATCATTCAATGATAAAGCGCGCACGCACACCTTCGGCATCGATAATAACGTAACCGATGAATTTTAATAATTTCATACATTTACATTTTACTTGGAAAAAAAAAAAAAGAAACCATTTTCAAAAACATTTTCAAATAATTTTGACCTGATTAAATAAAATATTATATTTGGGATATCATTATCATCATCCAACGATTATAATATTTATTCGAGTCTGATAAAAATGAAAGAGAAAAAATTTCTACATTCCGTTATGTACTTTAAAAGAAAAAGAATTAAAAAAAAAAAAAAAGAAGAAGAAAAAAGATTGTTCGTGCCGTTAGAAACAATGTTTTTCTTTTCTTTTGAAAATAAATGTTAACAAAGCAAAGACATGCTAGGCTACGCGATATGCGAAGTAACACGCTCACACTCACCCACACACATAAAGATTATATCGCTAAGATTATTACATAAATAACCACTCGTAATGATACGTTCCTTCAATCTTGGAATTAACTGTTTTTCCTCCCCAACCACGAAGATTAGTTTTTTCGTTTGCACTAATACAATAGAAAGAACGAAGAAAACACTCGATTTATTGAACATGCAACAGATTATATATACATATATATATATATATATATATATATATATATATATATATATCTTAGAAGAATGATACGCATAAGTGTTGTTTCCTGTTTTTTCTTCTCTTTTCTTTTTTGTTTTTTCAAAGTCATCCTTATTTTCCACGATTACATGACCGATCAACGTATAAGGACGTATTTATACGTCTCGTACGTGTAATACGATATACGAATACCAATTAATATGAATAGTAGACGAAGCACGTAATAATGAATCATTGTTTTTCTCTCTTTCTTTTTTTTTTTATTTCTATGGTTTCAACGAGGTTTAAATATTTCACGTACTTTACATTCATTAGATTTCATAAAAGCCGGAAATTAGAAAAGTTCTTCTTAAAATAATATATTGTTCTTTAAACTTTTCCTAACTTCGATGCTTTAACGTTTTAAACACGTACGTATGTATTCACGTACGTATGTACGTAGATAATATATATACCTAAGTATAGTTGGCTCTACGCCCACTGCCAATCGTTCTACAATCATTCCCCAAGAGCTTTACTATGCAACGCTATCTTCTGTATCTTTGGTATTACGTGTACACATTACATACATACATACATACATACATATACGTCATTGCTAGTCGAATAAGAAAATAACATTCAAGACTTTCTTCCTTCGATCAAAGTTTACTTTAAATTTTGTTAGAACTATTCTATTAATGTTCTCTGTGTGCGTGTGTATATGAGTATGCGTGCGTGCACGCATATATATTGTGATTAATCTTCCCGAATATTTTTACAGAAATTATATAATACAGTACATAAATAATTTCGCAGAAATAATCTACGAATTTATTTTTAGAAATTATGTAGATACAATTATTATTCCAGACACGATCTATAAATACTTTCGTTATATCTACGTTATATATAGAGAAATCGTTTTCTTTTTCTTTTTTTTTTTACTTTTGTTTTTATTTATTTTTTTGTTTTTAGAAATTATCTCTACGAATTTATTTCGTAAAATGACAGATAAATGTTATTGCAAAAAGAATCTATAAATATTTTCGTAGGCACTATCCGACTGTAATATTATATCTATTAATTTCTTTCGAGAAATGATCTACGAATATTATTGCGAATAGGATCTATAATAATATTTTTGTAGACACCACTATCTATGGAAATATTTTTGTAGACATTATCTACGAATACTATTCTAGGCATAATTTAGAAATGATTTGTCATTAATGATCCATGAACGACATCCTCTTCGATATTCTTATCTCATCAAATTAACATGTAATTCATAATTGTCACTATTGTATAATTAATCGTATACTACTATCACTAGACACACTCGCGCGCACGTACGCACGACATTTATGTATATATACTTTCTAAATTTTTTATAATATTTCATCCAATTCTTAAGTACTTAGTCGTAATTATTATTAATGTATGATTTATTTTAATTATATATATATATATATATATAAAATGTATGATTTATTTTAATTATATATATATATATATATATATATATATATATATATATATATATATATGAACATTTGTACAAATAAATATATATATGTGTGTGTGTGTATAAAACAGAACAGTGAGTATATCATAGAAAGAAAGAATGCGCGCGCGCGCATTTCTATTCGCTAAGACGCCACACGATATTGCAGCTCGATGCGTAAAAGGGTGCAACGAGACAATCGATAGAACGAGCTAACCCATCTAGAATTATACGTAATATCTCAGTCGAAATCTATTCGTTTTGTCCTATGTTTATTTTTTATATTGTCATCGATTTAATTGTTTTTTATTCAACGGAATCGAATGTTCTTTTTTCATAGAAAAAACTTGCAAAAGAATATTTGTTCGATGTCTGATTCGAAAAGGTTTTTTTTCCTCGATTCGCGAGAGAAATTTTTCTAAAAGTTAGGTTACAAAAAAAAAAAAGAACACAAAATTTGTTTCTTCTCGATTAACAAAAGCAACAATGCTTTCAATAGTTCGATTCAAACAAACAAAAATTCTTTTCCTGGCTATCCAAAGGAACAATGCTTTCGATAGTTCGATTCAAACAAACAAAAATTTCATTTTCTGATTAACGAAAGAAATATTTTGGAAAGTTGGGTGTAAACGAAAAAAAAAAATTTCTTTTCTCGATCGACGAAAGAAATTTGTTTTTTCCTTTTCTTATTCTTTCTTTCTTTCTTCTTCTTCTTCTTCTTCTTCTTTTTTCAAATCTAATTTACGATGAAAATTTTTCTTTAACCGTAACGATCCTGTTTGATAAATTAAGAAACAAAATTATTTATTTTCCATTTATTAGATCTGTGCCAGAAGTAGAGCGCATAATACATTTGGTCGTTAATCGTGTAACAATAATATTTCAAAACGTAGATAATATTGTCTATATTATATTGGTTAGTCGTATACAGGAAAAGAATACGACATTTCCGTCGTATTCGATAAGATATTGTCTGGTATCAGTTTGTTCCGTATTATAATAGAAACAAGGAAATGTTTTTACTTGGTAAATATAAACTTTCTTCTCTACATATCTCGGATATGCATATATACAACATACATACATACATACATATACATATATATGGACAGTATAGAATTATTATATCACATTATTACATATACAATAGAGGACAAAAGTATTCGTACAATACATAATACATTTTCTATCGTACGAATAGTTAAATTCCTCGCCGAACATAAGAATCCTGTTACAGATAAAGAAAATAAAGATATTTCGTAGAAAAGGAAAAGATAAATGAACAAATTAAATATTGCGTTCAAAAAAATAAAAAAAAAGAAAAAAGAAAAATAGAAAATTGCATTCAGTGGCGATAAAACTAAAGTGAAAGATATATAACGTGCAGAATGGACGGAAAAAGAAAAAGAAAATAAAAAGAAAAAAAAAAAGAAAAAGGAAAATAAAAAACATTACGACCGAATTTATCATAGAAACTCAACGGACCGATTATTGCGTTTATCTTCCGACTCGGTTACGGTTATTTGAATTTCAATTGTTTCCAAATGCGCAATTCTTTGAAAAAAAAAAAGAGAAAACAAAACAAAACAAAAGAAAGAAAGAAAACAATTGACAGTGCACATTCCATTGTTCGTAAATATTAATTAGAAATATTGAAGATAATTTACGGAATAATGTAAGTGTTGGTATAATATTTATCGTTGATTGCGTTGAGTACGGATGTTAAGTTCGGCACGCGTTCGCGTTCGGCGTTCGTCAACCTCTAACAACCGAGATTAGTTAGACGATCGACGTTTATCAAGATCGTCAAACGGATTACGTGGCAGAGAGAGAGAGAGAGTGAGAGAGATTCTGCTCCTGTATGTGCACGGTCTACCAATGGAGAGCATGACGTAACTCGACGCATGACAGCTAGAGCTTGCACGGTCTACGACCACAATGACGAATAGTCAATTTCGAATTGTGAACAATATTTCTACTTACGACTTACACACACACACACACGCGCGCGCACGCGTAGTATACATATGTGTATGTAAGTATGTACGCATTTACCTGATAATACATAACGTCGAAATTTTGGTTATCACATTTATTATTATTTTTATTAGTATTGTTATTGTTATTATTGTCATTATTATTATGTTGTATATATTATAAATAAATAAATATATAATATATCTATTATTATTATTATTATTATTATTATTATTATTATTATTATTATTATTATTATTATTATTATTATATGTATATTATTTATTTAGATATAAAATATTAAAATTAATATAACAGTATTTTGTAACATAATAGATATAAATTTACAATATGTCATAATGTCAAAATTTATATTGAAAATAATATGTTAATAAGAGCTCTAACTTTCTCTTTGAAATAAAAATAAAAAATAAAAAATCATAATATAACTAAACTATACACATTGAAAATATTCTAAGATTAAACCTAATTATATGATATATATATAGTATTATTAAAAACAATCGATCGAAATAATTGAAATAATAGTATAATCTGGAATAAAACATTTCGACGTGTTTGAAAGCCATCGAGTTTTTTAAAATTTCAAAAGTGACGCAGCGCTATCAACGCATATATGTACATGATAAGACGTAATATTTCGAGAACAAATTTTTTCCTTAGCTTTCTCTTTTCATTTTCTTCCTTCTTTTTTTTCTTGATTGGCACACCTTTCCTGAAGTGAAATCCAATAAACCAAAATCTATATAAATAACAATGAGATAAGATTAACTAATGAAAGTATAGATAATATAATAAAGGAGATATAGCATTGGTTAAGTCTTGTCTGGGTCGACTCGCCGCGGCGCAACATCGATTTTCCCGGGTCATGGTCGAGCATCGATTTTCGCACGACGCTTCAACCCTCCTCTTACTCTTCCTCCTCCTCCACACTCCTCCCAACCTTCCACGCCACAAGTTTTACCCATGAACGAGAGGTTACGTATTATATTTCCCCAAGAAAATCGGGAAGCTCAAAGACAAATCCTTTCGATATTTCAATTTCTTCCTCTCACTCCCCCCTATACTCCTCACCCTCTTCCTCTTCCACTTTCTTATTAGCAATAAAGACGAAAATAAATCAAGACGTTCATAGATACGAGGGCTCGGGAAAACTTTTTCTCAAATTGTACGTTACGTGACAAATTGTTATTTATTACATACTAAAAAAAAAAGAAAAAAAAAAAACAAAGACGGTAAAGAAATTAAAAAAAAAATACAGATTATACGACCTTAAGAGTAATATTACTGTAAAGATCTTTTCAATCTTTTCATCTCCTTTCTCTCTCTCTCTCTCTCTCTTTCTCTCTCTCTCTCTTTTTTTTTTTTTTTGAATAAATTATTACATTCTTCCGTTCTTCATCATTTTTCATTATTATTTGCGTTGAATTATAATTAATAACGTCGATAAATAACGTATACATCTTTTCTTTCTTTTTCTTTTTTAAATAAATAAACGAAATAAACTTTCTATGGAATACGTTTTTTTTTTCGAAATTAATTTCCCGTTTTAATAAAACTGAATATCGAGTATTCGAATGAAAATGTATAAACCATTGTCGGACTTGTTAAATCTTCATTAATATCATTAATTAAATTAAATCTCCTTTAATATCACTATGGAATATTACATTTAATATTTTATAATTTTAATATTAGTGATGGAATATCATCGAATATCATGGAAGATCATATTCGATGTGATAATGAACAATATCGTACGATCGTATCAGTTTTATGGTACCAATCGACGAATGGATGACTTAATCCAAAAGATATGAATGTTCGATCTAAAACGATTTTTCGATGCTGATGCATGATTTATAAGCTGTCATTTGAAATACGCAGCTTGAGTGCCCCACCTTATATATGTACGTATAGTATGAACACCGGATATATGAAAACATTGTAGATATTATCTAATAATATATAATCAATTTAATGGGATGACTGATCAACCTACATGTTATCGTGAATGTTTGTTTGTTGTGTTCTTATTAAAGATATATAAAATTAAATATATATATATATATATATATATATATATATATATATATATATAGAGAGAGAGAGAGAGAGAAAGAGAGAGAGAGAGAGAGAGAGAGAGAGAGAGAGAGAGAAAGATAGAAAGAGAGAGTAGGATAGATAAAAAGAACTCTCTCTCTCTCCTCTCTCTCTCTCTCTCTCTTCCAAATATTAATTAACTTCTTTATTTTTTTTTATTTTTTTACAAGTATTAATCCACTTTTTTCTAACGTTTTCAAGTTCTTTTATAAATCATTATTACATATTATATTATAATTTAGAATTTAATTATAGCAATGTAGCTGAGAATTTCATTCGTATAAGAAACAATAATTCATTAATAATTACAATAATCTTATACCCGCGATGTAATTGAAAAATAATGAAGGACTAGGAAGTCGTTAAACTTTTTAGTACATAGTGCAATTACATTACGAATGACAATGGTTATGTAATAAAAAGTACTTTTTTGATTTGGTTAAGTAACGTAATAAAAATTTCACAACAAATGTTCGAAGAAAAAAATGATTAAATGTAGGGCATTAATAGACGTCGATAGACAATTTACTTGTCTATATTTTCTTGCCAAAAAAGTAGCGAATAGTTCTTTAACCGACGTAGTTATCTTTCGTTTATCTATTAAAAGATGTTATATCTTTTAATGAAGATTTTTTGTTATTTTCTTTTTTTGACTAGTACATCCGAATATAAAAATTCTGTTTATAAATATCTTTTTATGATACGATGATAATGCATATATTTTATTTCTCTCTGACCGATGATGAGCAAATGATTTAAATAATAATATATCTAACTATTTTATAAGAACACGTTAACAAAATAACGATTTACTTTATAATATTTAATATTTAATAGATTATAATTTACAATATGAGGACACATTGATTACTACAATTATTATTAATGGAATAACAAATCACTTTAATTATACGGTATACTCGGTATAATATAAATTATTTTAATAATTTTGTATACCGTGTATTAATTATTCTATTACACGCGCACGCGTGACACGCACGCACGCACATATACACGCGCGCGCGCGCGCAGAATATTGTATATTAATATCGTAATAAAAGTAGATATTAATATTGCATGTAACAATAAAAAGAATTAAAAATATAAATAAATAAAACAAATCATTATAATAATTAAATATTTTATTTTCAAAATTTTATACCGTTCATTCTTATCGTAATTACTCGAAAGTTTTGCGTTTAACTCGATTTAACAAAATCATAGAAAATTTAATTCGAATAATAGAATTGTTTTATTTCAAAATTTTCATTAAAGAATTTACCACGAATAATGAAATATCAATCATCATTCTATCTCACTGATTAATAAATAAACAAATAATGAATGAACACACATATGCATAATATATAAATATATATACACGATAAGACTCACCCAAATGCAACCAGGATCCTGTGTCATGAAGGCCATTATCTCTTTAAAGTGCGTACCGAAAGTTTTCGGATTTATCATCGTACCATTTTTTATTACAATGTCGAAGCCACCGACGATATTCGTATGATTTGTTCGCCATGCTGGATCCTTTACAGCTTGGATGGCGTAGTAAACGGAACAAGATAGTACAGCGAAACTGATGGACATGTAAAGACGTAGATTGGGCACAGGTACCCGATCTAAAAATTCCACCGGCATGTTCACGTCGCTTTTTGCACTTTCCTTGCTTTTTTTTTTTTTTGTTGATCGATACTTCCGAGAGATATTTATGCGTATCTGTAATAAAAGAGAAAACAATATCAACGAACAAACAAAGGAAACATGTTTGACTTCGTTCGAAGATTTAAAAAAAAAAAAAAATATTAAAAAAAAAAATTGTTCACTTCTATCGACTTCACTATTTAAGCTTTAAACAAGTAAGAAATATGCGTTCTATTAATCTAATAATTTCTTTCAGATGTATACCTAAAAAAATAATATTGCTGTACCGTGTATGTTGATAATTAAAAACAAAAGAAGAACAATAAATAAATAAATTAAATGTTGCCATTATCCGTTCGTACATTATATTACAAACAATGTAATTGCAATTTCTTCATATAATTATGGTAACAGTATATTATAATTATAGTATATTATAAATATAGTAATAAAGTCATAGATTATAGTATCTCTTTTTTCGGTCTAACAAAAACACACGCACGCACACGCACAAAAAGAAATGATCTACGACCTCCTCCCGATCATTACAAATTAAAAAGATTCTAATCAACCTGCAATTTATGAGTCTGATATAGGTCAAATTAATAATTCATTTGCTTTCGAACAAGGGAAGACGAAAAAAAAAGAAATAAAGAAAGAAAAAAAAACAAAAGAGAAGAAGGAAAAAAAAGAAAATACATACAATAACATCGTAAAGTCGGTTGGAAAATAATTTAAAACAGCGATCAAATGATTACATTCGACAAACTAGATCGTGCATGCGTATGTGTTTGTATGTACGTGTGTAAATGAAGGTCGCACATATCGTCAGAACATTTATCGTGAGATATAGGTAATATGTGAAATTTATAAAAAGAAAAAAAGTAAAGAAAGAAAAAAAGAGTATCTTAAGAGAGGGGAGTGGTTGGGAAGACAAAAAAACAAACAAATAAAGAAAAAGAAAAATATTTGTTGGTTAACATTATCAAAGAACTGTGTATCGCTTTGATTCCTAATACTTACGTAATCGAGTAAATTGATTGAATTATTTATGAAATGAGATTATTGTACGACTTATGTACAATAGATATTTTGTTATGATTTGTGCGAAACGAAAACGGACGTCCTGAATGTTTTAAATATATTGTAGACGAACTTTTTTGATGTCATTTATGATTCTCGTGAGAAACATTGAGAGAGAGAGAGAGAGAGAGAGAGAGAGAGAGAGAGAGAGAGAGAGAGAGAGAGAGAGAGAGAGAGAGAGAGAAATAGAGACAGAGATAGGGACATTACTGTACATGCTTTAGATATGACGTAATTAAATCATCATATAATCATTTTGGTAAATTATCTACGCATATTTCATTTTTTTCACGAATTTATTACATATACGTACGTATACATACTCTCTCTCTCTCTCTCTCTCTCTCTCTCTCTCTATATATATATATATATATATATATATATATATATATACGCATACACAATATGTGCTAAAACTTACAAAAGCTGATTGAAACTTTAAACAAATTGTGACTACAGTTCATTCATTAGGGGTATAATTAAATTGAGTTTGCATAAGACGTGAAACGCGTGTTTAATTAAGAAACTGTTAATTAACTTTTCGCACGTATCTACGAATGTAAATTAGACGTTCCTTTTTCGTTCGCCAGACCATTATATTTTATAAGAATAAATAATTAATTACTTATTAAGAAGAGAAAATTAACTTGTTTTCTTCTTTTCTCTCTTGTGAAATATTAGATACTCTATTTTTTTCTTTTTTCTTTCTTTTTGTATATTAGATAGATAATATACAGTGTGTGTATCGCGAAACTAATTATAAATATTTTCTGCAAATTAAACGAATTTCGTTTTTGAACTCTTCAGTACGGTTATGAATCTTCGAATAAGATAAATTAGTGTTATCGTACGAAATAGGTCAAGAATAAAAAAAAAAAAAAAATAAATAAAAAAGAAAAAAAAAGAAAATTAGACCAAAGCAGCCATTAAAAAAAGAAAAAAAAAGGAAAAATAAAATAAATAAATAAGTAAAACGAAAGAAACAGAAAAGAGAAAAGAAAATAATTTTGTCTTTTTAATTTTTGTTTCCTCTTTTTTACAAAACGAACGCACGCACGCATAGTTTCGCATCTGATTATGTTCATCTCATAGATACAACTATAGATAATCTTAGAATTATTAATACCTGACACATGATTCTCATTACAGATAGTTATTAAAGTTTTTTTTTAATTTCATCTATTTATTTATTTTTTTTATTTTTCGTTATAACTCGAACGAAGTTCTCTCGTTTGTGTTTTTCCAAATCGTATCGCGTATAAATAATAAATGCTTGCAAATCGATAATCTCGTTCAAAAAATAAATAAATAAATAAATAAATAAAATAACGATCGAACGAACCATTTCGAATATTAACGATAATGAAAGTAAGTAAGTAATTAGAAATGTCTATGTTCGAACGAATACGTATCTTCATCAAAAAAAAAAAAAAATAAAAAAAAAAATAAAAAAAAATAAAATAAAATGTTACAATACATAGAATAACAAAGATATAACAACGAATGTGTCTAATCGATTTAAATTGCCTTGTCTCCTATTAAACAAAATCAATAATATTTCAAATTAATTTACATCAAATCGACATGATCAAAATAAAAAAAAAATTATACACCGAATATTGCTCGTTTCTGCATAACTATTAAATAATAATAATAATAATAATAATAATAATAATAATAATAATAATAATAATAATAATATTAATAATAATAATAATAATAATAATAATAATAATAATAATAATAATAATAATAATAATAATAATAATAATAATAATAAGAGTAGGAAGACGAAAGGAAAAAAATATCAAAAGTAGAAAATTAAATAGCATATCAAGTTTCTATTGCTGTAAACGCGTTTCCCTTTTAATCTACTATGAAGCGTATAATTAAAAAATTATACTAAACGAGTGTATGTATATATATATATATATATATATATATATATATATATATTCTATACATATATAATAACATTACCGAACAAATAAAACTGAACTGAATAATGTATGCACCGTGTTATGGACATGTACGTCATTATCATTTAAAAATATTCAATTCTTTTCAGTTTCTTCGAAAATATCTAAAATCACGAAGAAAAAAAACTTTTTATACGTTTAGATCTGATATATGAATCTAATAAATCCTTTCTCGCTACTTTCGTAGAATAATCTTTACAAAATTACATGCACAGGAACTTTTTTTTACAATCTAAGAGAGAAGAGACAAAAAAAGAATTATTAAAAAAAAATTAGTCTTCCAAAGTGTCGAAAAAGAGTAATCAGTTTTTAAAAATCGTCCGACAACTTTCTTCGATGCAATCTATGTTAGAAGAGAGACAAAAATAATAGAGAAAGAAAAAAAAAATAATAAAAATGTCTGGACAGAAAAATCAATTCGCAGTTATATGTAATAATATTTTACAGTTACAGCTATACAGCGAGGATGAAACAAAAGTGATTTTTCCTTTTTTACTCTTCTTCTAAATTAGCATGATTTCTTTGGTGTCAAGTTGTAAATGTCATCAAGATTTGAACTGAATAAAGAAGAAACGAATTTTTATAAAACTCGCATTTCGAACGAGCATACGTGCGTGCATGCATGTATGTGTGAACGTGTGTGTGTGCGTACGCCTACCACAAATACGATTATTTCTCATATAAAGGCGAACGTGACCCTTTCGAGTTCAATTTGGATGAAAGATATATATATATAAATCTCGAGTCGATCATTTTCGTAACGTTTAATCAAAAATTCTTTGGAGAATAAAACCATGAAATACAAATCTTATGATGATCAAATAAACGTCCGGAGATCATCTTTAAAAGGACTTTTTCTTTACAAACAGCTGTTACGATCAGAGTTTGAAAGTCCTTGGATATACTGAGACTAGATCATCCTTGCGAAAAAAAATAAAAGAAAAAAAAAATATAAGAAAAGAAGAAGAAAGCGAATAAACAAAAAGTAAAAAATAAAAAAACCAACGAATGATGAACGCACGTCGTTTCTTTTTTTATGGAATGATGTAACATAAATTTGTAGGTTAATATAAAGATAAGGAAAAATGGATAGATGGAAAAAAAAATATTGCATATTATTACGGTGACTAGTATCAACTTTTTTTGTTGATTTAAAATCATTTTAATAATTTAATGTGAGAAAAAAGAATAATAATAATAATATTAATACTAAAAATAATAATAAAATAAATATATACCGTGAATATTGTTGAATAAATGATAAGATAAAAATAGAATGGTTTGGATGTGTACGAACTTTTTCTCTATTTCTATTTATCGATAGGTTTTTGCGATTAATGACATAATCTTGTTACGTATTAAAAGAGATATGATATAACATGAAAGTTATAGTATTGTTAAATATAACCTCCGTATGCAATACTATTATAGAGAGTATATCATTATAGTATATTGTACTACAAATACATACATACATACATACATACATACATACATACATACATACATACATACATACATACATACATACATACATACATACATACATACATACATACCTACATACATACATATATATATATATATATATAATTTATTTAATATATGTGTATTAGTATTATTAGTTACAATTAGTATACCAATACGTAAATGATATTATTGTAATATGAAAGTTAAAATAATTTTATATAATAGTACACTCCCCCACACATGTCATATACTTCTGATACTACCAAATATTATTATTATTATACTACTTTAAATATACCAAAGTATTATTAAAATACAAATAAATATATTTTACTTTAGTTCAATTTATACTGGTTGCACTCAAAAAAAAAGAAAAACAAAAAAAAACGGAGATAAAAAAAAATAGAAAAAAAGAAATTTAGATAAAAAACCAAATTAAAATTTTCAACGATAAAACTGCAAAACAAAAAAGAACTTCAAAAATATAGATGTACAATGAATGTGTGTGCATAACTTGATAGTAAACATTATATTTTAGAGATTTAATGAGTACAAGAAAGCAAGAAAGAAGGGGAGAGAGAGAGAGAGAGAGAGAGAGAGAGAGAGAGAGAGAGAGAGAGAGAGAGGTGGGGGTAAGAGAGGGGCAGAAAAAGAGAGGGAGAGGATGAGTGGAGAGAAAATATTGATTAGGAGCGTTGTTAGACGAACGTGTCGAGAATCACATCGAGAGAATCGTGAAGATGTATTACCATCGTTACTACCAAGAAGAAATGAATTAAGTTTTCCTCGTTAGAGAATGTAATCGTGACGATCCTACATAAGTATAGAAGGCGGGCGCGTCTCGCTTTCATTATCTGGGATGACGACCTTTTGAAATAATACTACTAATACGTTTCACGACAAGGGAAGTTCGTATTAACGTAAGAAAAAGATAAAGTTAGACGTTCGAAAGTAGAACAGTGTGGACGTATAACAGAGGTTAACTCTTTGAGTTCAGAGTTTAACGTTTATAGTGATAAATTTTGATTTGGTCAAATTATGTCGATTAAATTTTTATTCGACAAATTGACTTATTTTTATTCCTTTTTTCTTTTTCTTTGTTTTTTCTTTTATTTTTTCCTTTATTTTTTTTCTTTTTGTTCTTCTTTCCTTTTCTTTTTGGTGCGCACGATTGTTCGAATATATATATTATTTTTACAAAGTTATAATAAAATATTACTTTTTAATCGTTAACATTAATATATATATATATATATATTTAAAATTATTTCAAATAAAAGATAGTATTTTATTGAATAAAAATAAAGTAACAATTGCAAAAAAAGAAGAAAAAAAAATAAAAGAAAAAGGAGCTATCTTAAAAATTTACACATTCCAAATATTTATTTATAAGAGAGAGAGAGAGAGAGAGAGAGAGAGAGAGAGAGAGAGGAGAGAGAGAGAGAGAGAGAGAGAGAGAGAGAGAGAGAGAGAGAGAGAGAGAGAGAGAGAGAGAGAAGCAACATCTATATAATTCAATAATTTCCCATTTAAATAATAATATTTGAATTAATAAAATCTAGTATAATATGTTCCTTTGAAAATACGCAAACATTGAAGAACATTATCATCTTCACAGTAACGCGATTATAGTTTATAACGTAATGTAATGTAACATATGGAAAAATAACGATTACAAAATGACAAAAATAAAATATAAAAAATACTTTTGCAATCGTTTCACTCTTCCATTTTTTTCTTTTCTATTTTTCTTTTGTTCTTGTTTATTTTTTATTTTGTTCTTTTCTTCTCTTTTTCCAGAAATTCGTTTACACGTTCGGACGTTTCACAAAGATCTTAATACATATCACAGCACACTTGTCGCACATTCGTTTACGTATTTACACACACTTCGCCACGTCGCAATTTTATTAGATTTAATAACGCACGTCATTCTACAGAAAAACCACTTGTGATGTCATTCACATAAACTACTTAACTTTATCTCAAAGTTTTTATATCGACGCTGAAGGATAGAGCGAGAGAGAGAGAGAGAGAGAGAGAGAGAGAGAGAGAGAGAGAGAGAGAGAGAGAAAGGTAAGAAAGGTAAGAAAGTAAAAAAGAAATCATAAAAAAAAAAAACAATACAATCACATAAATCTATCGCTTTATTGCAGGATTATTTTCTCCCGCGTTCCTATATATATATATCCTTCTAACAAATTCAATTTCAACGAATAATCAATTCGTTACGAACGTAACGAAAACGAATAGCGGTATAACGAATAACGAGTAACGATTAACAAATAAAAACGAAATCAATGAAAATACGTATACGAATGGTCATTTATATCTGACCACTTGCAATTTATTTCCAAATATACACTATCATTACAAATAGGATCTATATAATTTCAAAGAAAATGAAGAAACGGTAATTTGTTTCCTTTTCTCTTTACTTTTTCTCAATAAAAGTTAAATAAATCTGATTCGTAAACGCTTGTCTAATTCTAAACGATCTAATTCATCAATGACGACAAACATAAAATATATTAAATGTATTAGAACTAAAAAAGGTACTTTCAAATTGATCTTTTGAATAAATGCGAATAAATCTGATAGGTAAATAATTGCCTAGTTCTAATCGATCTAATCCATCGTCCATGACAATAAACATAAAATTTATACAATTATTTCGAGAATTCACGATATACGAAATGTAAAATTAATTTTCAATTATTTCGAAATCGAGGATACTTAAAATGATAATAATAATAATATTGATCAATAACAACAACAACAACAACAACAACAACAACAACAACAACAACAACAACAACAACAACAACAACAACAATAATAATAATAATAATAAAGAGGATGGGGGAAGGGAGAAGAAGAAGAAAGAAGAAATTTTCCAAGTAAAGTTAAATAAATCCAATAACGTTAAATACGTTCTACAATTACATACGAATTAATTCAATCTTATAATTACGACACATATAAAGCACACGGAATTAATTTGAAATTAACGATATCTTTCCTGTCGTGTAAAGGTATAATTATGCTATACGTAAATACGTTATAGAAAGGACTTGTGTTGAGAAAAAAAAAAAAAAAGAAAAAAAGAAAGAGGGAATCTTCTTGACCCACTGGCCGAGCGTATATAATGCCAGTCATAAAGGGTGGAACAAAAGTTTGGCTCGTAAAGGAAAAATCGATTAGCTTGGAGAACTTGGCTACCTGCCGTGAGAACTAGAAATATTTATTTTTCTCTCTCTCCCTCTCTCGTTCATTTTCTTATTCTCTTATTCATTCTAAGAAAGAAACCGGTGATACGATCCACTTTTTTTTATCCCAAGACACGCGAAATCAGGGATTTCACACTATAGCCTTAGGGCTAAAAGAATGGGAAAAATGAAAGGGGACGAGGCCATTAGCTTTCAACCAGCAAAAGTATTTATGCATATCGTGTTAGTGTGTGTGTGCATATATATATATATATATATATATATATATATATATATATATATATGTATTACATGTAATATATATTATACTTTTATATTATACATAATTTACATTATATTATATATGTATATCATATCCGTATGCTTATTTATTTCCATTACGTATATATATGTATGTATGTATGTATGTATATACATTCTAATTTATCCACGTATATACAAACATGTATTTATACGTAAAACGTGTAAGTACGTATAGAGATATACATATCTGTATATTTATAAAGAAAATGGGGAAGACAAAGTTTCTCGACGATTCTTCATAATTGATTAACGTATTTCTCGTGCGTCTTCGGGCAAATTTTTTGTTTCTTCTTCTTCTTCTTCTTCTTCTTTTTTTTTTTTTTTTTTTTTTTTTTTTTTTTTTTTTTTTTTAGAAAATTACAAAGATAGGAATTATTCTATAATCGGAAAAAGAAAAAAGATAACAAGAACGAGTGATCTCCCGAAAAATCATTGATTTTTAAAATCACGTAAGATGTTATGGGGCTCATTTCGAAACGTTTGACCAAGCCAAACACACACACGCGCGCGCGTATTTATGTATAACGCAATGTTGATATACGTACATACACATATATGTATATATTATATGTAAATATAAATGTACTTGCGTTTGTACTTATTCACGTATATGTGAATAATATCGTATACGTAATATATAAATGTAAATCTATGTCTGTATGTATACGTAATATATAAATATGTATGTATGTATGTATGTATGTATGTATGTATGTATACGTAATATATAAATATGTATGTATGTATGTATACGTAATATATAAATATGTATGTATGTATGTATGTATGTATGTATACGTAATATATAAATATGTATGTATGTATGTATGTATGTATGTATGTATGTATGTATGTATGCATGTATGCATGTGTATGTACATATGGATATGTAAATATGAATGTGTGTGTGCGTGTTCAACGTTAAGGTAAATTTTCGTTCTCGTAGAATACAAAACAGAAAGAGAGAGAGAGAAAAAGAGAGAAAGAGAGAGAGAGAGAGAGAGAGAGAGAGAGAGAGAGAGTGAGAGTGAGAGAGAGAGAGAGAGAGAGAGAGAGAGAGAGAGAGAGAGAGAGAGAGAAGGAAAAAGAGAAAACGATACGGTCTAGAAATCGAGTAACTACAAGTAAAATAAAGAAATGGAAAACAGAAAAACGCCCCAGAGATTTCTTTGTTCTCCATTGCTGAGATTCGTTCTTTCTCTATTACGCGTTTCGCGAGATACTTTACTCTTATCCATTACGTAGCTCTGTAAGTGTGTATATATGTCTGTGTGTGTGTATACATATGTACATGTATGAGATGGGCTGATTTTCTTTTAGAATCTTACCCTCGTATAAAATACTTTTTGTAGTATTAAAGAGAAATAGAGAGAGAGAGAGAGAGAGAGAGAGAGAGAGAGAAAAGGAGAGAAAAAAATATATTATAAAATTATTTTATAAATTATTTCTAAAAATTCGACTCAATGACGGATTGATTAATCATCCGTGATTTATTACCAAAATATTGGAATTTCTTTACGATCGACAAAATCTTTTAAAATTTAAGATTATGAAAGAAAAAAAATATATATGTGTATATATATATATATAAAACTTTCAATACTAAATCATTATCTTAATATATTAATCAACACAGACGTTATAGTTCATTATAAATCGCGAATGATATGAAATAATCGAACCAAGTAATGATCAATGTTATTCATTTATAATTTACATTAACCTTCTAATATATTATTATATTATTTATATCCTATTTATATTCTATTTATAATGTGTAATATATATACGCGCGCGCGCGTTTGTGTGAGTGTGTCATATAAAATATATATTAAAGATCTCGAAGAGAAGAATAAATCGTTAGCTTTCATTTTATTTCGTGTTTTTTTCTTATCTATTCAATCATTCCAACGATCTTATCAAATAATTCGGCGGTACTGCTGCTACGTGATTGGTCGACTTTATTGTTAAATAATTCGTTGGAAAATAATTTGCGAGAAATAGATACGAAGGAACTATCGTCGAAATATTTATATTCCTCTTTTCGTTTTCCTTTAAATCGAAAGATCGATTGTGGCTGCTGGGAAATATATATCGATACGTAATATAAAAAAAATCACAGATTTTTTTCCCATAACAACATATTTTACATAAACAGAAAAAAACAGCAGTTATGCAGTCGCTTCGTCGTATTGAGTCATCGAATCGTTTTAAAAGCAAAAATATTTTCGTTATATTATATCCGTTTATTTATCAGTAATGATAACAGGTTGATGAAGATAAGTTAATATTCGGAGGAAAAAAACGAAAAAGAAAAAGATTGACAAGTTGAGTATCTAATGGAATAAAAGGATTAATGCATTATCCTTTAATTAATAAATCTAATATATAACATACAATATTTCAAATGGATAAAGTAATTATTAATAGAAAAATTTTATTTAATAAATTTATATAGGATTATATAGAAAATTTTTGTATACAATTATTATACATTAATAATATTTTTTATTATTAATAATATTTAATTAATAATATGTTTTTACATATATTTTTATATATTATAAAATTTATACATATATATATATATATATATATATTATATATATATATATATATATATATATATATATATATATATAATATATTATACATGTATTAATGTAAATTTATTTATCTTTGTGGTAAACATTATTCATATAAGAGGAAAACGATACAACTTATCTGTACACATAGAACACGAAAGATAAGGGCAAATTAAAAATTTAATGAGTGGAATTTTCTCAAAGTAATAATATACGGGTTCAATATAGACCTGATTAATTTATCTTTAATATATTTTTCATATATGCATGTATCTATTTATTTTAAATAGATTTGCGATAAATATTTTGAGATAAACAGATACACATCTCCCTCCCTCCCCTTTTCACCTTTCTCATTCTCTCTCTTTCTCTGTTTCACTTTTCCTTTATCTTTCTCTTACTTTCTTAATAGTAGCTTCGAATAATCAAAATTGCACAAATATGTAAGAAATAATTATGCGAATCAGCTGAATGATCATAACTTCAGAGTTTCAAGGATATGAGATTAATATGCTAAGCAATTTATCCTAATGAGAGAAAATAATTTAAGACTATAGATATATATACATATATATAAGTATTATATATATGTATATATAAAAATGAATCTGTAATATATGATATAATGTAAATAACATATGAGTTAATATACGCGTCATATCCTATAATAAATATATGTCATGTAAACTAATTAATACACCAAAATTTTCTATAATAACTTTTCTATATAAATTTGATAAATAACATTTTCTTATTATCAATAACTTTATTCCGATAAAATGATAATTAGGTTCACTAATTAACATTAATATATTTTAATTTTTTCTCCTTGTTCGTAATATTAGATATACACATCTACATACATAGGATATATATTAAATAATATTCCAAGTAATAAAAAGTAGTAACATTTCAATAATTTTTTTTTACAAAGTTACATAAATGACCGTCAGCTTATAACTTTGAATCAACAATAATCATAAATGGTAAAATATTCACTCACGTGATTAGTGTTCATAGAGTCTACACTCATACTATCCGGTTCCATACATATGGAATATGTATGGAAGGGACAGACGGACAGACACACTCACACATGGAATACACATAGTCTACTTTATTTCCTTTTAAATGTTCCAAAGCGATCTAATCAACATAAAAACGAAGTAACATTAACACATAAAGTACGTTGTATTACGTTAAAAAAGGAGAAAAAAAAGAAACAAAAAAAAAGAAGAAAAGAGAGAAATACAGAAAAAGAAAAAAGAATAATCTATTTAATAACTATGCGTCAAATATAGATTCAACTTGTATCGGACACCGCTCAAGGCCACCAACGAACTAGACTTTTTAACGTAGACGTTTTACGAGGGCACGGTTATGTACGTATAAGCATATGTATATGTTAAAATACGAAATGAGACTGTGTGTAATCCCCCCCCTCTCTTTCTCTCTAACGTTAAAATGCGAACGTGTTACAGAAATTTGTGAAATCCAATCGTTCCGCGTAGAAAAGAACAAGAGAGAGAGAGAGAAATAGAGAGAGAGAGAGAGAGAGAGAGAGAGAGAGAGAGAGAGAGAGAGAGAATAATAATAATAATAATAATAATAATAAAAAGAAAAGAACAAAAATACGGGCATAAGAAATTATTTAATAGAATTGTAGCGACGATAGCAAGCGAACAAACGAAACAATAAAAAAGAAAAAGAAAAACGTAATGTCCTAAGGAAACTCGCGAAATTTAATTTTATTTCGGCGAACAAAAAGGAGAAAAAAAAGAAAAAGAAAAAAAAAAAAAAGAGAAAGTTCGAAGGCATCGAAAAGAAAATCATTTTCGAAAAGGAAGATGCACTGTGCGATGCGACAAAGGAGACACTAAACAAAAACAAGAAAAAAAAGAAACAAACAAAAAAGACCGAAATGTATGTTGAAAAAAAAAACAAAGAAGGAAGAAAGAAATAAAGTAGAAAGGAAATAGAAAAAAAGAACTGAACAAAGATTTTAACAATACGAAAAAATGTAAGCAATGAGAGTAACCGGTAAAATTTCCTAGACGATTTCGCATACGGAAAGTTCATCTCATGTGAATATACATATATATATATATATATATGCAACACACATACATATGTATATGCGTGTGTGTGAGAGAATGGTGTGTATACATATATATATCACATGTGTCAGAATACGTCGTGTTCATTGCGCACAATCTATCCACGTCTTTCTCTCTTTTTCTAACACACATATAATACACACTTAGCCGCGCGTGCGCCCCCACACACACACAGATTCACTCTTATAGACTTATAATAATATCACGTAAATATTCAACCCTTAACGAGCAAGTACACGTAATAATACGTGTAATAACGACAAAATTATTATTAGATAATCTTATTGTGTCATCGATTACGAGTATTTCACTTGATGAGTGGGAAGGAAGGGAGGGGAGAGGAGGGCAGAGGAAGAAAGAAAGAAAGAAAGAAAGAATGAAAAGGAAGAAAAAGAAATAGGTGGAGGGAAAAAAGAGGAGAAAAGCTGAAAAACAGAAAGAAACGTAAGAGATGTGAGAAACAGAAAGAGATAGAGATAGACATAGAGAGAGAGAGAGAGAAGTATAAGATGATAAAAATAAATAAGTGAAAATAGGACGAAAGAACAAAAATGTATATGTACGTATCTATGATATATATGTATGTATGTGTCGCCACACACACACACACACACACACACACACACACACACACACCACGCGCGCGCGCGAGAGAGGGAGCACAGTTGGTAGGTGTGTGTGTGTGTGTGTGTGTAATATGTATTACATAGACGGTAAAGGTCCCTTAAAGTCGTATCGAGCGTCACTTCGAAGTGGACCGTTCGTGGTTGGCCGATACCAAGGTTCTCGATGAAATTTTATTTATATACATATATGTATATATATATATATATATATACATATATATATTTATGTACGTATATGTATATAAGAAAAAGAGGAAGAAAAAGAGGAAGAAAAAGAGAGAGAGAGAGAGAGAGAGAGAGAGAGAGAGAGAGAGAGAGAGAGAGAAGGATGGATAATAACGGTGTGATGGACTCACCCTTTAGAAGAAGCACACGTTGCGTCGGTCGGTATTTTCTTTTACGATGTAATAACGTCGGTAAAACGTCGAGAAATAATACGACGACGATACGACGTTAACGATGACGAAGACGATGATGATCACGACGACGACAAACAATACAATAACAACAATAATAACATCCAGCGAGAAAAGAAACTAGGCGTCAATTATGCCGACGACGATGTCTGTCTATCTATCTATATCTCTTCTCCGTTTTCGTCCTCGTCTTAACCGTCGTTGTCGTTCACTGCCAACGGCGTCGTTCCATCCGTCGTCTAACCGCGTGCGTGAATATATATATCTATCTATCTATATATATATATATATATATTTATATGTACATATGTACGTATGATATATATATATGATGTATAGATATGATAGATATGTATGTATAATGTATGTATGTATGTATGTGTGTGTGTCTGTCTCTTTCTATCTCTGTCCTTTACTCTCCCAGACGGCTCACTTCGCGCACAATTTATCACTGTATATTACCACGAAAATATAAACGAGCGTAGTAACGGTCTCACGCGTTACAGACAAGACACTGTACAGAAGGGAGGCAATGTAAAGGTATAAAAGAGGTAGGTAGACAGAGAGAGAGAGAGAGAGAGAGAGAGAGAGAGAGAGAGAGAGAGAGAGAGAGAGAGAGAGAGAGAGAGAGAGAGAGAGAAGGATATACTTGGCCGGCTGACCAAGCCAACCAACGAGCGAGCAATCGGTAATGAGAGCGACAAGGATAGAAGAGTGAATTGGGAGATATATGAAAAGAAAAAGAGAGAAAGAGAGTGAGAGAGAAGGACAGAGAAAGATGTAAATAGGAAGAGGTCACGTGAAATAAGAAAAATGAAAGTGAGAAATAGACAGAGAAAGAGAATGAGAGTTCTGTAGTGAGTTAGAGAGAGAGAGAAAGAGAGAGAGAAAGAGAGAGAGAGAGAGGAGATATTTAGTCTTCTTCGTTCCTTTCCACCGTTAGAGTCACGGTTGCCAACAATAATGAGGATTACTGTCTCGTTGTCGACGGTTACGCGTTCTACGACGATATGACGCCTTCAGAGAGGGAGACAGAGAGAAAGAGAGAGAGAGAGATAGAGAGAGCGAGCGAGTCTCGCCCCATGTGACACGGTAGCGGCAGCAGCAGCAGCAGCAGCAGTGGCGGCGGCTCTATCGGGGTATCCGCATAGCACGAGTCAACGTTACTCGTGTGCAGAAGAGAAGGAGATAGGAAATATAGAATGAGAGAGAGAGAGAGAGAGAGAGAGAGAGAGAGAGAGAGAGAGAGAGAGAGAGAAAAGGGCTGAAGAAAAGAAGCTAGAGCTATAGCAAGCGAACGAGCAAGCGAGCAAACGAGAGCAAAAGAAAGAAAGATATATATATAAATGATAGCAAAGATAGAGATAGAGATAGAGAAAAATTAAAATGAAAAATATGTTTCGAAGATTACGACGTACGTTTGATACGCCTTCATCTTTTCAATTACGAAGAGAGAGAGAGAGAGAGAGAGAGAGAGAGAGAGAGAGAGAGAGAGAGAGAGAGAGAGAGAGAGAGAGAGAGATAAAGAGAGAGAGAGAGAGAAGAAAAAGAAAAAGGTTGAAAGAAAAGAAAGATGTACGTATATGTCGCGCGATTAACGAAAACGGTCGCAAATAATCCTTCGTCAATGTGTCTCCCTATATGTCTTAATATTATTTAGTCGCACTAATCGTCCAACTTGAATATATATACATATATGTATTACAGGGTCAAGATATACGTATATCTCCTCTCCGCGGTCGGTGGTGTTATATCCCAGAGAAAATAATACAGGTGAAAAAAACCGTACGAATTGGAACGCGAATCGACCGGCTTATTGCGCGGCGTGACACGGTCTGAGTGAGTGAGTCCGCGTTACTTCTTATGCGCCGGCACAATTTTTAACGCGATGGCGTTGGTGTGCCCGTTAAAAACAACGTAGCGTCGTTTTATATAGATAGAGGCGTCGCCTGTTAATAGTACCAACGTACCGGTCGATAATATTTCGTTACGAGCGTCCTAACTAGATGGCGCTATCTATTACGATGTAAAAACCCACGCGCCAAAGACGGACGCAACGCGAAACATTTCACCGTACGACTTTCGTCGAATGCGACTTACGAATTACGATGTTTGCGACGACCATCTAATCGTCGTACGTAATAACGTCCGCGTTTCGTTATACGTATGACACGTAAACCGTAAATGGATGAACACCCGACGTAATATGTTACGTAATCGATTGTATTGTTTTACTTTTCTTTTTTTTCTCCGTTTTGTTTTTCTTCGATCGTAAGACGTATCCCGTAACCTTGAGAAAATTTGGTAAGGATTGTATTCTTATGGGTTACATTTCTGTTTTTTTTTTACGTTCAACCAATCGCCTGCATCGTCACGCATTTGTTACGCGATGTTTGAAAAAGAAAAAAAGAAAAACAAAAAAACAGAAAAATATTACGAACGAATAAGGCGCGTGCGTACAAATTCGGTCAGTGATGTCAGGAAGACGCAGTTGAATCTAAAGTTGTTAATACATACTACGTCGCGACGCATAATTATTCAATCGATAAGAAATGATGAGAAAAAAAACTTTCCTCACGTTCACAATGGTTTAACCTAGAAATAATTGATAAGTTGTATCGTTTCGTTTTAAGATAAATACGATTCTCGCTTTTATCGTTTACAAACAATTTCTTTTTCTATTAAATTGAGAATTTTACGCGAAATATCATATCCATTCGAGTATACCAATAATCAAATTATTTATATTTAACGAAAGAAAATATCTCGTACTGCGTAACGAATCACGTTTGACTTAGGCGTGTTGTACTTGTGTATGTATATATTTTTTATCATCCTTAATTAAATTTAGTTTTCAAATTGTCATATTATCGAATGTATTACAACATATTAATATCGATTATGATCGTTCATTATTTGAAGGACGTTTACCGACGAAGACAAAAATAACATTAGCTTTTGATGTTAAATTTCAAACTAAAGCGCGTACTACGTGATAAATCGCGATTGGTTGATCAAAAAGGCGTGTATACCCTTAAAATTTCGTTCTAGCAGTAGAAAAAAAGATGCCGACTGGAGAATAATTCGCTCTGATTGGTGAATTTTTTTACGTGTTACGTATTACGTCTTATTCGCCACTTTTTGTTGCGATTTCAGCGACACGGATGGATTAAATATGAACTACAAGCGCAATAAGGGGAATATTATCCCCGCCATAGTGCGTACGTACATACTCAGTATCGTATCAATCTTGTGTAAGTTATATCTTGTTGTATATAAGTGTTACTCTCTCACAGACGATTAACCTAACAATCGGGAATAAGGCGATTGAGAGTAAATTTATTTTTCTTTTCTTTTCTACGTAGCAATGATACGTGCAATAAAATGAAATAAATGGAAACATGTGTATACGCGCAATTTTATTTTTTAAGATATATATTAAGATTTTCGAAAAAGTATTTATATTCGTTCTACAAACTTTATATATATATATATATATATATATATATATATATATATATATATTTCTTTTTCTTTCTAATTAAATTTACACGTATAGGTAAAAGTTTTTGTTTGAGCAGCCATTACGATTAATAATTATTTACGATGTAAACGTCTAGCGTCATAGAAAAATAGTGATAGAAAATTATAAAGAAAATAATTTTAATTGGCAAGGTCTCGCCATTTGGTTCATTGCTGATTTATGGAAATCGAAATGTTCAGTGAATATTTATTGATTTTCACTCACCGTTTAAAGCCGCAGATGTTTACAAGTTGAAATCCAACGGCGAACTGACTCGAAAATTGATGTCGATGTTTTATCCATGTCTACATCGTGTTTACATCTTCGAATACGAAGGTTCTATTTAACGAAACGTTAGAGATCAAAATCTTGGAGCTCGTTGAAGGATGAGGGGAAAAATGAGGGCACTTTTCGAAGAAATTTCTTTTTTTCTTTTTCCATCGAATTTTATTTACACGCGTAAATGTACTATTCTTTTGTCAGAAAATCATGTCAATAAATGTTTAATCCGCGAATAGGAGCGAAGAAAATCACAACGTTTGAATAAAGCAAATGAAAAGATTGATGGCAACAATGATTAGGAATATTAAGTATTTTGTTTTTAATATTTTTTTGTTTTGTTTTATAGCTTTATTATTATTATTATTATTATTATTATTATTATTATTATTATTATTATTATTATTATTATTATTATTATTATTACTATTATTATTATTATTATTATTATTATTATTATTATTATTATTATAGTTATTATATTGCATAAATAAATGAAAATAATAAATAAGACAATAATAAAGATAATAATCAAAGTAATCGTTTGTAAGAAGGAGCGTTCAAGAGTATAATCGTTATATTTTTGATTAGAAATTAATTATAATATTTAATCAATTAGGATTGATAAAAGAAGGAATGTCCCAGCATGCCGTCGTTTTTGCTTTTGAAGGAAAAAGGTCGAGTAGGATCGTTGTTTTCGGAAGAGAAAAGTCGAACGGAGTCATTGTTTTCGAAATATAAAAGTCGTATGGAGTCGTCGTTGCTTTTGATACAGAAAAATTGAGTGGAGTCATTGCTCTTGAAAGAGATAAGCCGTGAAAAATGCATTGCTTAAGGAGAACAAAAAAAAATACCAAAGAGACTTCTAGAATCACAGGAACGTAGACTCTAGTATAAATTAATAAACTTTCAGCTAAGGATTCTTTAATGATCAATATACCAATTTCCCCTGTGCTTCTTCAATTAATCATTTTCTATAAAAAGATCTCAATTTTTTTTTTCTATTCAAGGTTTCGTTAGGGTCGTCGGTTACCTTCCATATTTTAGAGTCAAGGACGATTCTAATTCTAATTGTCATTAACCGTTGTTATGGAATCCCTTGCGGTAGTGATCACCGCACGAAGCAAGGAAAAGGCTATACATCGAAGAGGTTCTCGCAAAACTGTAATACAAGAGGCTAAGTATAGGCTGCTGAGTTATTTTCAAAGGTTCCGAGTTATTTTCGAAGAAACTTTCGAAGAGAATGGCTCTTAGTCGTACTTTAATTTTTTTCATGTTATCGCTCGAAATGATCTTACAATGATTGGTAAAGGGATGGATTGGAAAAACTGAGAGACGTGACGTTCCGTCACTGATCACACTTCACCGCGCGTATAGGTTTATATTCATATTTATTATTAAAGTCGAGTCATAAATTTTGCAATATTTTTCTTCTATTCTAAAGTTCGATTAAATTCAGATTTTTATTCCTATTAGGTAGAGTTATTATATATTAAAATCAATTTATAAATATTTCAATATTTCCTGTTTAATAAAGTTCGAATAAAAATTTCATAAATTTTATCTTTTATAAAATCAACTTCTTATATCAAAGTCAAGTCATACATTTTCTTTCCAATCTTTTCCTTTAATCAGGTTCAATTAAATTCATAATTTTATTCTCATTAAAATCAAATTTAAATATCAAAGTGATAGATACGAAATTCATAGGATGTAGGAATTATGGGGATCACCGAAGGTGCATTAAACTAAAGTGCATATGAAGGTGAAACAAGCACGGAAGGAAGTGTGCCGAGGATCCACTTCATTTTTATTATTAAATTAGCGAACACTTTAGTATTAATCTATCTTAAGAAAAAGATATAACAAGTGATGCCCTCTGGAAGATTCATACATAAAAAAAAATGCAGCAACCAGTTGCACCGACATCTAGCGGATTATTTAGCTACTACGTCCCAGTACATCAAACGTTTTTACCATACGCGGATTGAAAGGAAACTACTGCCATCTACGTTTCGATTCCTCGAAGGCGGGTGATTTCGATATCGTCGCTTCTATATAAATGACTTATCATGTTTTCGCGTATTATATTTCTGGATCATGTTGTAATTAAGAAAAAAAAAAAAAAAAGAAA
The DNA here is from genome assembly GCA_918808275.2 of Dolichovespula sylvestris. Lineage (NCBI taxonomy): Eukaryota > Metazoa > Arthropoda > Insecta > Hymenoptera > Vespidae > Dolichovespula > Dolichovespula sylvestris. The sequence goes on from OU964975.1 coordinate 2,842,873, forward strand.
TCAAATAAACAAATAAATGTAAGTATATTTTAAACAGTATATTATACATTCTGGCAATTTTATTTAATATATAATATTTCGTTTTGTTTTTCTACGCGTACACGTACTCATGTATAAACAAACAAAGGAAAAAAGATTTATCATATTCCCAACAAAGTCACGAATGCTAAAACACAATTTTATTTCGTTGAAAACGAATTCTCATCTCATTAACGTTATCTAATACGACCAAACGCATCGTTTATGCATTTCTTTGATAAAAGCAGACGAAGACGAAGACGAAGACTTTCGTTAATATTTTTTTAAAGAGAAATTACGTAATTCCAAATCCCATGTAGTTTCTCCCGTATTTCACGTTACATACATTACATGCATACCTGTAATGCATTCAGAACTTTCTATTTCTATCATTATTATCATCAACGGTTACGCGTTCACGGATCACAATGACGCAAGTAATTTTTACGAGGTAAGGACATTAAAGTAAAAGATCCGTCGAGGTGATCTCTTCGAGGGAATAGGCGAAAATCATTATTTATTAATTCAAGGCAGTCTTCTTTAGTCTCCTCTTTTTTTCCCCTTCTTTTTTTCTTTTTTGTCCATACCGCGCCGACTCTTATTGCTCTCTCTCTCTCTCTCTCTCTCTCTCTCTCTCTCTCTCTCTCTCTCTCTCGTTCTAAGGCTGTTAAGTAAGTACCTGCAACGCAGTGCTATTAGTCCGAGTATGTATATGCTAAGTCAGCTAAGTCATATGCGTTTTCCCGAACCAGCAAGGTTAATTTACATTAGCCGGTTACGATTTACACGTACTTCTATTTCGATAGCGGGATATCTAAAGAAACTTTTCTAGGAACAAATATTTCAAAACTTTCTTATTCCATTAATATCGTAAAAACGAATAGAATATCTTACAAAGCAAAGACACGTATAATTCTTTCTTTCTTTCTTTTCTTTATATATATATATATATATTATCCATTACTTGTACACAATTCGACTAATAAAATCGTCGAATTAGATAGTTACGTAGGTTGTTTAGAAAAAAGAAAACAAAAAAAAAAAGAAAAAAGAGTAAAATAAAAGAAGAAGAAGAAAAAAAAGGAAAAAAGTACAATAATCGTTTATTATTGTTGGAAAAGAATTCTTCGCTAAAGCTTCTCCATCTTTCTTTCGCAAAACGAGAGTCGACATTCAATTTCAGGCAAAATTCTGTCCCTCTTCTACTCCACCCGTTCCGTTTTTTAAATGGAATATGAATTTCAATGGTTCATATTAATTTCAAGTACAATACAATTTGAGATTTGAATTAAATAAGGATTATAATATAATCGTGTGTGTGAGTCTGTCTGTCTGTAAATGTGTGTGAGTCTCTCTCTCTCTCTCTCTCTCTCTCTCTCTGTCTGTGTGTGTATTAAAATCGATATATTCATGATTGTGTTAGCTAATAGGTATTTGAGTATAGAACGTAAGAGAGCCAAATAGTTCCATTAATATATCGCATATAGCACACATTATGCATTTTAATGACGTTAAGTCGATCAACTCATAATTATTCCATCGTGTTTAATCTTTACTATCGAATGCAATTCATATTCTTATTGAGAAGGTTAACGTGTATTACTTTTTTCTCTCCCTGTTGCTTTTTTTTCTTTCTTTTTTTAATGCATTCTTAAGCTTAACCCTTCAAATGCACATATGGTTTGCGAAATTACATTATATTAATCTTTAGTGCGATTTAATTATAAATAATATATATATATATAAATATTTAATAATTTTTAAAATTCACATGAATTAAAATAAAAGACAAAGAATAAGTCGATTTTTTTAAATTATAATAACATAATTCGATATGACATAGTTTTGTTTTATATAATTTTCTTTTTCTCTTTTAAAGTATTATATAATAATTTAATAAAATCAATACAATTGAATTAAACAGACAAATTAGATTTCTCTGTTATCTTCTTCGTTACAAATATTTTATCTTCCTTGGAATACGAAATGTAATATTATTTTCTCGAAAAAGACAAAAAAGGAAAAAAAGTCAGAAAAGAAAACATGGAAAGATTCGAAGAGACCATTACTTGAGTGGTTGTTTGTTTTTCTTCTTATTTTTAATTTTATTTTCTTTTTTTTTCACTTTTTTCATTTGCAAATATACATATACACGTATATTGTTGGACTGGTACCGGTTGTAAGGTCGGTTGATAATGGCCAACATTTGTTTCAACTTTGTTTTCTTCTCTTTTCTTTTTCTTTTTTTTTTTTTGTACGATAAGGGAAAAATCTTGATGCATTTTAAACTGTCGTTTCTATAAATATATCGCGTGACATCAGCTTAATGTTGACTGAACATCGTCATTCGTCCATCTTCTCTGCTTTATGCCGGAATGCACGGTAAAGTACACGCCGATGCATAAATCATATTTATTCATCGATTCGTGCGCAGTGTATCTGCGTAATTGTAGACACGAAAATAACATTCGTTTGGATTATGCTTAAAAAAAAAAGAATAAACCAAAATACAAAAAAGAATAAGAAAAAAAAAATTAAATAAATCAAATGAAAAAGAAAGAAAAAGAAACGTATAATTGAAGCTTCATACTTGAATCATGTTCCATAATTGTCTCTATATCTCGCGTGTCCGATTATAATCGACGAATACGTTTATCTACTTTCATTAATAATTGTCAATTATGAGGATTGACATGGTGTGAAAAAGTGATGGCCTTCTTAAATTGAGCGAAAATTTATAAGCGAATAAAATTCGCGTCCCATTGTATCTTTTCTTTTTTAATTTAATTCTTTTTTTTTTGTGAATTTTTTTGTTTCTCTTCTTTAGTAGAGAATCTTCTAAAATTGAATCGATTATATCATGTTCTTTACCTTTTTTTCCTTTTTCTTTTTGTTTTTTGTTTCATTTCGAATTTAATAAAATGCAGTCAATAATTTCTTTTCTTTTTCATTCTTTTTTTTTTTCAAGTAGAGAATTCCTTTTTTAAAAATTATACAATCCTACAACAAAACTTCTCGATAAGAAGAAAAATAGTAAGTTCGTTACGCAATGAAATCTCGTTAATCCGTAATAATTTATAACGAAGAATAATTGACATGTATGTTAAAAGACCAAATCAATGCTGTGAATATTCGAATTAATTCGTCGATAAGTATCGTTTCATTATAACGAATTGACGAAAAGAAAACATTAATTTTACGAATACTTTTGCGAATCAATTTGAATGCCTGGAAAATCGAAGAATGGATTGATATTCTATACGATCCTAACGTTGATCATCGTAATGATTTCTAAAACAATACGGACATGTTAATTTATCATCATCGTAATACATTTTAAATGAGAAATATCGTGCGTTGACATAACCAGAGAAAGTTCGACGAGAAAGTAAGAAAGAGGGAACGATATATATATATGCACACACACACATATATATAGAGAGAGAGAGACAGATAAAAGGAAAATCAGATGGATAGATAATCTAAAAAAATAAAAAATAATAATAAGAAAATACATATATACATGTCTGTACGCGCGCGCGCGCGTGTGTCTGCTATATATATATATATATATATATACCTCGATTACATAAAGAAATAAGTTGTAGAAAATGAGATAAATAACGAGTAAATAATAAAAGAATGTTAAAAATAAAAGTTGAATCGGCCCGCTTTTGCCGATATTTCCTATTCGTTGCTGTCGTCGTTGTCCTCGCTGTCGTCGTTGACGTCGTCGTTGTTGTTGTTGTCGTCAGTGTCTTCGACGATGGTGAAAGAAAAGAGGGGAATGAGCTGAATGAGACGGCAGTAGAGCGAACGCTTTCCATCAAACCGGATCGGTTTTGTATATCGGTATTTCGTAGTCGTTGAAGTCGTAAGAAGTGTTTTGAATCCTACGAATCATCTTTCTTTCTTTTTTACTCTCTCTGTCTCTCTCTCTCTCTCTCTCTCACTCTCTCTCGCTTTCTTTCTCTTGTTTTTGTGATAAATAAATCATTGCAAGGGATCGATCGTGCATGAAACATGCGTTTATTTGAATCCTCTATAACACGATTTTTATCTTGTGTTTTTATTAAAATAATTATATAACGTGTATATTATAGTATAATTATATTTATAATATAACTAATATAATTTGCACATAAATAGGTATATATATATATCTACATATATATATATATATATATATATATATATATGCATGTGTGTAGATATATATATTTATTGTTAGTGCAAGTTATATTGGAGTATTTTAATACTATATAATATTGTAATAATAAGTTACGTACCAATATACCAATACTATGCAACATTATAATAACAAGTTATACTGGTATATAAAGTGTCATTTATATTTGAGAAAAGAAAAATAAAGAAAAAAGAAATGCAAGAAACTTTGGGGAGATATTTCCAGCGACAATTTAAGTTTATGACAATAACGTGAGAAATGATATTTACAAAATACAGATATTATATATATATATACACCCACACAGACACTCATACACTCACACATACATATATCTATATTACCTAAGCGTGCGCGATTAAAAACTAACATATAGTTATGTATGGAGTTAACAATGAAAAAGTTAAGGTAAAAAAGATAAAAAGGACAATAATAATAACAACTAAACAACAATAATAACAACAATGAGCAAAACACAAGTACCTAACTTCTTTCGTACACGTTCATCTGATAACCCATAGAAACGCGTGGTTAAATATTAAAAGAATAAAAAATACAATAAAATAGAAGAGAGTGAAAGGAAAATGGGAAACGTACATAAGAAAAAGAATAATATATATATATATATATATATATATATATATATATATATATATGTATGTATGTATGTATATATGTAATCAGATAATCGGTGAATTTACGATAGATCGGTTTGAGAAATGGGGTACGTTTCGTTTCTAAGCGCAAAAGGACGTCTAACATAGAAGAGCACCCACCTCCTACGTTACACGTGATTGGTTCACGTCTGTTTAGAGGTACGGACGTCTCGAGTTACACCCACACAGATAGAGGCGCGCTCCACCGATTACACGATCGAACTAGCTCCAATCAGCGGCCTTCGAGAGATCGATTTGCGGCTTTCGAATCTCGCGGCTTCTCGACACGCTTGGATTATTCCGTAACTAAGAGTGGTCGAATGAATTGTAGTGGGAGGGGATGGAAAGGCAAGCGGTGGGACGGGAATGGGGGTGGGTGGTTGGGTGGAGGTGGTGACGCGGAGGGGTGATGGTTGGTGATGGTAATAGTGATAGTGATGGTAGTGTCGTTGGTGATAGTGTTGTTGTTGGTGGTTGTGATTGAATAAGATTAACGTTTTACGAAATAGAACGGGAACCGCGAATGTTGACGAATCGATATTATAAATTCTTTCGTAATCGTTGCATCGCGATTGCGTATTTTTTCTTTTTTTTTCTTCTTTTTTAATTTCCCTCTCTCTCTCTCTCTCTCTCTCTCTCTTTTCTTTCCATCTTTATTTCTTTTCTTTTTTAGAGAGATATACGAAGAGCAAGAGAGATAGATAGATAGAGAGAGAGAAAGATCGTCGTATTGCGAATCAGTTGTTTACGTTCGATCTTCTAGTAATCGGTATTGTCAATGAGACTGTATACGTACGTACGTGTGTGTGTGTGTGCGTGTGTGTGTGCGCGTGCGTGCGTGCATATGTATATTATCTGTGTGACAATCGATATGTTCTTCTTCGTCGTTACGTCGAATTAAACTTGTAATGTGATTTATTTATTTATTTATCAACGAGGAGATTTCATTTTTTCTTTTTTCATTTCTTTTTCTCTATTTTTTTACACACACACACACACACAATATACGCTTATACGTAGATAATATTCTTCGTATATATATATATATATATATATATATATATATATATATATATATATATATATATTATGTAAGAAATAGTACATTTTTGTACGGAAAATTTTATCATAGATTGTAGATAAATAATTAAATATGTATATATATAGTAGATATAATAATAGATAACAGTAGATAAAATATTATATGATTCAATTTAATTTTTCTTTTAATTTATAATTGTGTTAATTTAATCTCGGCAAAAAGATTGAGGATTAATTTAACGTCTAACATAACGTTTAGGATGGCAAAGAAACAAAAAATAAACATTTATCGATCGTTTTTGAAAGACATTGTTTAGACTCGTTTAAAAAAAAGAGTTTAATAATCGGATCAAAATGATATTTGAACGATTTTGTTATTACGCATTATAGTTATATAAACGAAACAGCATTATTACGTTACCATATAAAAGGAAACTTAATAGAAATGGAGGAGAAGTTATATTTTTTCTTCTCTTTTCTTTTTATTTTTTATTTTTTTCTTAAATTACTAAAAATAGAATTCCGATAAAGATAAGCCCTCGAATAATGGACGTACATTCTTATATACAAACGATGGCATACAGTGAGAATCGTTTCTACATAAATAAATTAATTAATTAATAATTAAATGAAGAAGGAAAATAAATAAATAAATAAATAAACGACCGAAGCAACGACAATCAGATAAAGAAAGTCCTTATTTATTCTCTCCGTTCTTTTGATTTGTTTTTTCTTTCTTTTTCTTTTTTACTTTTCTCTTTCCTCCCCCCCTCTCTCTTTCTCTTTCTCTCTCTTCTTTCTTTCTTCCTTTTTTCTTCTTTCTTTATCTTTTTCTTATTCCCTTCTCCTTTTCATTCGGCGTATCGCCAATGACGTATTGACGTTAAAACGAGATTAATGAAAATGTAATTTTAGACAATAATTAATACGTTATGTATGCCAAATGAACGATAGGGAACGAACGGGGAAATACTTTGGAGACCGAATGACTAACGATACTGTTTCTTAAACGAAAATAAATACATATTTATCGTGAACGATCTCAAGACACTTTTGTTTACCGTAACCATGTAAATGACGCGGGAAATTATGTTGTAAATAAGAAAAAACTGTAGGGGAGAGATCGCGGCACGGTTATCGAGAACAAAAAAATTTCTATTTTGGGTTTCAAGTATCCCATAAGAGTATCTTGTCTTCGGGAAACGCGAAAGTGTAACAAAAAAAAAGGACAGTGCGTGCGTGTGCGTGACAGAGATAGATAGATAGATAGATAGAAAGAGAGAGAGAGAGAGAGAGAGAGAGAAATTAATAAAACATGGCCGACCTCATATGCCTTCTAATCTTCTCGAAAAAGCAGATTAATACGACGACAGCTGATAGCACGTCAGAGACGCGCTGACGAAATGATCGTTCGTAACGTAACGTAATGTTTGGAAGTGTGCGCGCGCGCGCGCGTACACTTACTGCGGGCGCATGCGAACGATATTTTCGAAACGGCCTGCGTAGCGGCCGCCACTCGAAAAAAGTTTCTCATACTCGTTTACACGCTCGTTACCTATCTTTTTTTGTTTCTTTTTTTTTTTATTATTGTTCTTTAATTTTCTTTTCTTTTCTTTCTTTTTTATTTTTTTTATTTTTTTTTTTTTTTCTATAATTTTTTTTTCGTTTCGTCGCGAAACATTCGCAAGTGCCGCGGCCGTTACCATTGTCACTTCTGTGATTTATTTTCTTCTTCCATATCTTCCTCTTTTTTTTCTTTTTTTCTTCTTTTCGCTTTTCTTCGCTTTTCGTCTCTCTGCAAAACATCACGAAGAGAGAAAAGAAGAAGAAAAAAAAAGAAAAAGAATTCTTGGGTTTGTTAGCCGATGTGTATTGGATCGTAGTATATCCGAAAGTTGGGGGGAAGAAGGGAGGCCTGTGACCTTCGGGCATGGAGGACCACGAGATTCAGGAGCTGGTGAACTTCAATGATGACGTCATCGTCGGAGCCGACCTTGCTTCCTCCTCCTCATCCGACAGTGAGTACTACCTATTTCTTCATTATCGTATCGTTAGCGTCATCTTCATTATTATTATTATTATTATTATTATTATTGTTGTTGTTGTTGTTGTCGTTGTCGTTGTTGTTGTTAGGAATAAGAAATTTGAGATATTTGTTGATATTGACAAATTCGTATCGATTTATAAAATATTATAAATATCATTGTCGTCGTATTAATGAACATAAACATGGTATAATCCGTTTGTTTGTTTTTTTTTGTTTTTCACTTGAAAAAAATACGTTATTAAAAGAGAAATTTAGAAGAAAATATTAGAAATTATATCATTGTTATACAAGGTGTTTCAGTTAAAGGAAGCCGCTTATAACATACATAACATTATACTATTATATTTATATATATATATATATATATATATATAAACTATTCATATTATGTATATACACTTATTAACGTACTTCTTTTTAAACCATTCAAAGTATGTCATGAAAGTTTTTTCGCATCATAGAAAACAAAGAAAATATTTAGGCATTGAAACACCCTGTATAACGTAAGAATAAAAGAAACGTGGATTGATTGACGATATTGAATAATTCAATATCGATTTTCAAATGATAATTATTTGATCTATTAGAAAGTAAGAATCGATGATTAATTTCGAATATTATTTGATGATTTTCTAACGAACATTACAAATTATACTGTCTCTCTCTCTCTCTCTCTCTCTCTCTCTCTTTTCTGTCTCTTTCTCGTGCTGTTTTGCGATTATACAACGGATCGTGGACATGCGTGTTTCATCGTCATAGCAAAGGCAAAAATTCGCACATAACGAAGTGAGTCGCGAGATAAGAACGCGCCCGGCAAAAAGATAACCCTGAGACCCTCGCCTCTCTCTCTCTCCCTCTCCCTCTCTCTCTCTCTCTCTCTCTCTCTCTCTTTTTCCTTATTTCTTTCTTACTCTATTATGCGCACGTTCTATACGAGTGTATAAGTAGTATCAAAATGGCAGCCGTGCGATCTAGAAACTGAAAGAGACTGCTGCGCCTATTTCTTCCGTAACGAAAATATGCGATTTCGATAAAAAAAAAAGAAGAAAAAAGAAAAAAAAAATAAAGAAAGAAAAAACCTTGTTTCTTATTTTTTTCCCGCTTTTTTTTGTTTTCGTAATTTCGAACATTTTGATTACGTAGACGCGCGATCGATGTGACGAGATAGGGAAAAAAAAAGAAAAAAAAAGAGAGTGAGAAACTTGATAGATAAGATAGCGTTCGACGTTGAAGAAATTTTTATGCGTAACTTTTACTAAATGAAAAAAAAAAAAAGATCCGTAGAGGATGGTGTGACCTTTATTCGAACAATTATTAAATCTACTTTCGTGTCGATGTTAAACGTTTTTTGTTTTTTTTTTTCTTGTTTTACGTTCTTTTTTTTTTCTTTTCTTTTCATCGGGCCCGAAAAATTTGCGAGCTCTTGTAAAACAATCGAAGCGTCTCGTAAGATCGATCCACATATCGATTAATTTTACGTTCTCGCATCTCTATGGAATCTTTAAGATCGAACGAGGCACAGTAAATTCGTCGAAACGAGCGATTTCGCGTTTCTTGTTCCTCTTTTCCATTTCCTTTTGTTTTTCTTCTCGCAAAAATTCGAAAATTTTCGAAACGATCCGTGCCTCTCGTGCAATTTTTACAAATCTTTTGTACATTTTCAAAAAATTACAAAAAGTAAAGGAAAAATTTTAGAGATAAATGATTTCTTCGTATCGCCTTCAGTCGTATCAAAATTCGATGTTATTATTTCGAAAATATTTCGTACATCTCATTTTGAGATCGATCCAATTCATCGAACAATGATTATTCCTCATCGATTCTGTACATTTTTAAAAGTCGCGAAGTTTGCAAAAAAAAAAGAACATTTTTCAGATAAAAACGATTGAACGACGCGTCTGAATTTTTCGGCGACAAAAATCGGACATATTTCAAAATAATCGTGCGTCTCGCACGATCGATCTTAATCAACACGATCGTTACGCGTCTCGTTTCTATGCATCTTTAAAGGTTATAAAAGGTAAGAAAAAAAAAAGGAAGACTGTCGTGATAAACGACGTAGTATGTCTCGTTTTCTTTTTCTTTCTTTTTTGTTGTCGACAAAAATCAACATTTTTTATAATAATCCTACGTCCAGCGCGATCGATCTGACGTAACGAGTGTCAAAAGTATTATGTTCCTCATCTCTATGCAATTTTTAAAAAATTATAAAAGTTGAAGTTACGTTTTCGGAATAAAAATTATTCGATAATCCTTATTTATCGGTGATTCAAAAATCGATATTAAATCGATCTCTCGTAAGTAACACATGCTTTATATGTGTCTCGTCTCCATGCATTCTTAAAGGTTAGTGAAGATAGAAGAATAAATTTGTCAAAATAAATGATTTGATATTTCTCGTTTTTTTCTTCTTCCTTATTTTTGTCCTTTTTTCTTCCTTTCATTCTTCTTCCTTTTTTTTTTTTTTTAAATGAGAATTCGACGTGCCTAAAAATTATAGTTCTCGTCTCGTAAGATCGAGCCAACTTGTTGAACTTTACGTTTCACGTTCTTGCGCGTCTTTTTCCTTTTTTAAAGATAGAAAAGACAGAAATATGTTTTTATTTTGGTTTTTACGGATAAACGATTCGATATTTCTCGTTTTCGTTTTTCTATTTCTTTTTTTTTCGGCGGCGGGATCGAAAATTTTTCAAAATTAATCGTTCGGTACGAATATTCATCCTTACTCAAGAAACTTTAAACATCCCGTCTCTATATATTTTTCAAGGTTAGAGAAATCAAATGAACTCTTCAGAGATAATTGATTTAATGGTTCTCGTTTATCGTCGGGAGAATTTGACATTTTTTTTCTTTCTTTCTTTCTTTGTATTTCTTTTATACATTTTCTTTTTCTTCTTTTTTTTTTTTTTTAACCGCGGATAGATACTTTTGAGAAATAATCATACGTTCCATACGATCGAACTGACTCAACAAATTTTAAAATGTCCGTTCTATATGTATTCTTTGAATTTCGAAAAAGCAAATTAATTCCTTTCTATTTTCTTTTGATGAGATAAACGATTCAATAGTACTCGTTTTTCTGGCGTGAGTATTTTTTTCTTTTTTTTAATCATTATTATTCGTTTGACGTCGTCGACCTGACTCAACAAATTTTACACTAATTAAATCTAAGTGTACTTCTTTCAAATTTTGTGAAAGAGATTGATTTTTTTTTTAGTGATAATCGATTCAACATGGTCCTCGTTTTATCGCGCGCAAATTCGATTTCAGTTTTCCTTTTTCTTTTCTTTTTGCGGTAAATATCACTTTGAAACAATCGTACGTTTCAAGCGTCTGGTCTCAATGTATTCTTCAAGTTTCGAGAAAGAAAATCAATTTAATTTTGTTTTGTACTTTTCTTTTAGAGATAATCGATTTCATAATACGCTTCTCGTATTTTGACGGGAAATGTAATTTTTTTTTAATAATCCTACGTTTCGCGTGATCGTTCTGTCCCAATGAACATCACGAGTCTAATCCTTCTTTCTTTATATATATATTATTAATAAAATTTATTAATAATAATAAAATTCACATTAGATTATACACATATATATATATTTTTTTTTTAATTTCGAAAAGCTAATGTGAATTTATGTCGAGATAAAACGATACGATGATATCTTCAATATTTCTATTGACTTATTTTCATTCAACCTTTGCAAATTATTATTTTTCGTAAATTTCATACGATCAATCTAAAAGTCAAACGTATACAATTTCTTTCTTTCTTTTCTTTTCTTTTCTTTTTCTTTTCTTCTTTTTTTTTTTCGTAACGTGTTGCGTGCACAACCCCGGCATCGATCAATCCGTATCCACCATTACGTAAGTTCACTAGCGGTGAACAAATAAGTTAAGTTCATTGGCGGTGTCAAATAGTTGAGATCGTCTTTTCACAACTTACCGGAACGGTCAAGTTAGAGGGCAAAGGTCGGATTTGGCATAGAGGGCCACGGCAGGTTTCTCACTCTTGACCCAACTCTCATCGAACGTTACGTCTCTCGTATATGTGTGCATATGTCTAATGTATGCATCTATGTATGTGTTATAGATATTTTTAAAAGAGAAAAATAAAATAGCGAAACTTCACATCGAAGTATTATAAATGATTATTTCGTCTTCTTCTTTTCTATACCCTTATCCTTCCTCTTATTTCTTTCATTTTGTTTTTTTCATCCTTTCTGGCGGGAAATTTCTACATTTTTAAAAATTAATATTTCGTGTCACACGATCGAACGTAACTTGGCGATTTATTGAGCGTTGCGTGTCCTCCTCCTAATCTCCCTAACCCTCCCCCTTCCCTCCCTCCTCCCTCTGTCTATACATTTATAAATAAGGTACAGCGAAACTTAATCAAAGTATTATAAATGATTTAACGTTCTTCTACTTCTTTTTTCTTTTCATATTTTTTGTTTTCTATCTCTCTTGAGGGAAATTTCGACATTTTTTAAAACCAATAGTTCACGTTTGGACAGGAACAACGTAACTTATCGATTTATCGAACGTTACGTGTTCCCCTCTACGTATACGTATTTCTCTCTCTCTCTCTCTCTCTCTCTCTCTCTCTCTCTCTCTCTCTTTCTCTCTTTTTTTGAAATAAGCTACGACAGAATTTAATATCAAAAGTATTATAAATGATTTATTGTTTTTCTCCTTCTTCTTTTTTTCATCCTTTTTATCATTTCTTTCTTCCCTTTCTTTTTCTTTATACTCTTCGGCGGGAAATTTCGACATTTTGAAAACTAATAGTTCGTGTCACACGGTCAGAACTGACGCAATGCCATGACACGTGCATTACGACGTTGTACGTTTTTCTATGCATTTTAAAAACTCGTCTTACACTCCGCCAATCGATCGGCAAACATTTACCTTGGTAGAACTCAACTACGTGAGTTTAGCCGTTTAGAACGTTCATATGTTCAGAGAATTGAGAATGAAATGAGATGCAGCGTCGACCGAAAAACATTCGAGGGAATTAACGCGCACCGTCAACGTAAAGAACGAAAGAAAAACGTTGGTCGGTTTGATCAATCGAACGATCGATCGATCATCATCCATCCTTAGAGTTTTTCTATACATACTTGTGATATGTTTTGCTAATGAACGTAATTAACGTAACATCGATTAACTGTGACACTACTGCTTTACTTATGAAAAGTTTTATGCAAAATATTATTCAAAATGGCGGATTAAAAAGACGACGAGAGGAGTCCCTCTCTCTCTCTCTCTGTATATATATACACACACACACATATATATGTGTGTGTGTGTATTCTATGTAACTTATTATTAATTCTTTTTTTCTACCAAGTTGTTTGCGAAGTGAACAATGAAAAGGAAGAAAGAGTGGAAGATAAAAAGTAAAGAAAAGAGAAAAAGAATCTCGACGAGATAAGCGTGAACAATTTCAAAAGGATACTTCTCTTTTTTCTGAGGACGATTTATCTCAATCTTTCTCCATCTATCGTTAGTTTATGTATTATCTTGTCGTCGTTGATGTTATTGTTCTTATTGTTATTGTTCATAAACAATGGATGTGTTCCTTTCGATAGCTCAACGATATAAATATACTGGAATGTGCTCGGTGACTCAGTAAACGATACGGTTAAATGTATTTAAAGTTTATTTCGGAGTAATGAAAACTATCGTGGTATGTTTATTATCTTATCAATTGGACATATAACGAAGATAATATAAAATTCGGGAAACAAAACTTTTCTCCGTGGCCAAGCAATAAGGAGGGGAAAAAAATATAATAATCCTTGAATAAGCGACAATTTGAATGATGGTGGGGGGGGGGGGGGGGGGGGGGGGGAAGGTGAGGGAGAAAAAAACAATACGAAAAAAATCCAAAAGAAATACAAACATTTGTATTCTAAAGGAATAACAACCTTTCAATAGAATATTTTCTATCGCGTTAGAAGAAAA